>CM046854.1:14551109-14916670 GCA_025617745.1 Heliocidaris erythrogramma | reverse complement strand
GTCTGGTCGGGCTAAATTCTGCCAACTCTGGCAACCTTGAAAATACAGGGTCCCACTAATTTGTTAGACCGAACATTCTGTATCTCGTTCGTTAGCTCTCGAAGAACGAGAGACAGAATTTTCGGTCTACAGGCCCACCAGGCAAGTGAAAAATAGGGTCTTGGGAACTGCATAGATCTAACAGCAGCAACAAATGACAATGTCTTGGGAAATGACAACCTTTATTTTAGGCCGTCCGTATGCGTACAGTGTGTATTTCGAAGCACTTGGGATCCAGAGGGAGCTACAATACATTTTAAGACCAGAGAACGGAGCAGAGCGTGTATTACGGGGTATTGTGTTTCTGCATATCGGAAAATAGGGGGTCGCCAAAGTGGCACATAGCCATAGGGTCTACCCGTCTGTCCAATATATTGAGTGCCCCCCCTGCTCCAGATCTAACTTAGATCTACTTAACTAGATCCAACTTAGATCTAGATGTAACTGTCAACGACATGTAAACTCCAGCCTGGTCCGAGGACCAGTCCAGGTCCAGGAGTCCAGACAGTGTATCTGGCTGGCCTGGCAAGCGGAGGTGGCATGGTCTGGATATGACTATCATAACTACCTAGGTCTAGTGTCTATAGTACACAGAGATCTAGGTATGATAAGACATAAGGATCGCTATTTATAAGGTCATTATTCATAAGGACCGCCATTCATAATAAGACATAAGGATCGCTATTCACAATATGGAAAGAGGGTTGCTAGTCATAATATCAAATCAGGGTGTTAATAATGAGGGTCCTTATTCATGATACGAAAAGAGGGTCGCTATTCATAAAGGTCAATGTTCATATAAAGGGTTGCTAGTAATAATCGAAGAAGAGGGTCGGTATTCATAATAAGAAAAGAGGGTCGCTATTCATAAAGGTGAATATTAGGGTCGCTATCGGTCTTCCTAATCATAATATAAACTACATGTAGAAAGGCCGTCAAAGGCGGCAGACCCACGCCTTAGCGGAGCTATTATTCTTGAAACTGCAGATATATTTTTACTGGTTGGTTCCCCTGTCGTGTATAAAAAAAAGTAAACCCAATATAGGTTTTGTTTTGTTGCGATTATTTTTGTAAGCAGTAGCCATTCAAAGGGGATAACAAGAGGCACATCTACCCCCCCCCCCCCCCAATTAAATTTTGCCATATCCAGGTCATAGCTTTGTGTGTCCCCACCCTTGAAAAAATTCTTCTGAAAAAGATATTTTATTATTGAAACATCTCTCCCCTAAAAGTAATTGATTAGACATGTCAGAGAGCACGGCGTGGTGAGGAAAAAAATGTTAGCAATTTGTATTCAGTGTTCAGTCATGTAAGTGTTAGTAAATGTATTCATGTTCTATCTTTAAATTACATTGCAATTGGGGTTGTTGTTTTTTTTCATCGGGCTTGGATAAAATAAATATGACGACAAAATAAATTGGATCTCGACTTCAAAATGACATGCATGTGAGGCACAGAGCTTACTCACTCAGCTCAGTCACCACCCATCAACAAAGTCAAAGTGGATACTGGCGTGCATGTATTCGGCGAACCTCGATCAGCCACCAAATTTTGCAAATCCACACAAATTAAAAAAAAATACAGTTTTTGTATATATTTTACAACTACGAAATCCACTCAAACAGACATAAATGAGTTATAAACTAACTCAAATCTCAAGTGACAGGACCGTTATAACCCAAAGAAAAAAGTTCAATCCTACTACAGTCAGCCAGGCACAGGCACTGTACTCCCTGGGGTTATGTACTCCCTAGCCCGACCAGATCGCCGTCACTTTGCGACAGCGCTGTGTATAGTTATGTACGTACAGCTAGCTACACAGCCCACTCACTCAGATCAACACACGCGAACGCTCGCGAGTGCGATAGACTCACTCACGTCGAACAAACTAACCAGATTTTCACCGAAAACAATTAAAATCACGTACTACACGTCCACCAGGATAAAATAAATCACAAAAACTTCCACAACAAAGTGGAAAGAACCGGGGAAAATAAACAGAAATGCACAGAAGATAAGAAATAGAGGAGAAGCCGTAGGGCTAGGGTAGCCTGAATCTAAATGAATTTGTAGATAAAAAAAGGTATCGCGCGCGATAGCTAGCTAGCTATAAGCTATAGAGCCGCCTATTACTAGTATACCGTACGTAGCTGCTTTTCGCAGTAGTAGTTCAATCGCGCGAAAAATCCCTTGTTGCTGGGATACGTTGGCTTTGAATATTCATTGCAGGCTCGTACGGATTTGAAGTGAAATGGCAAATAATGGGTCTAAAAGTCTTCTAAAATTCATAAACCTGAAATAGACTTTTGGTGAGACGAAGTAATGAGTGTTTTGATTGGCCAAAATATTTCGGCATCTGCAGGCGAAGTTTGGGGTCATCAATCTTTCTAGTTTCTTTCCTGTCACTATCTGAACTGAAGTTCCTATACTTTACTTCAAGGTCACACAGAATGTGCAGGGGTCAACCAATCATCACCAAAATCTAATTGATTCTTTCCTGTCTGAAAATTTGGTGCAAATCCGTTCACCCGTTCTCTTGTTATCCTGTACACAAACAAACAAACAAACAAACAAACAAACAAACAAAAAAACAAAACAAACATACGGAACCCTTTACATAACCCTGCCGATTTCATCGGCGTGGGTAATAAAAATCATAAGAATTATGACATTGTTGATCGATTGTGATCCTATGAATAATAATCATCATGGTCGTTGTCCTCCTGATCATATTAATGGAGCATGTCATGTATTGAAGGTGAATTATTGTGAGTGATGATACAGGCCATCTCCCCTCCTGAACTATTTAGTGAATATATCACACATCCTTCCCCTTCCGGGATCGACGCCCATGCTTCCGTAGCATTTGAAATATAAATTCTAGTACTAGAACCGTCGTTTATGAACTCCCCTCTTGAAAAAAGTACAGGGTATACAAAGTCATGTATACATCGTATCCGGACAACTACACCGGGCAACTACCCGCTTAGGTCAACTAACCCCTCGGACAACTACCCCTAGGACAACTTCCCCCCAGGACAACTACCCCCTCCAGGTCATCTCTTCCTTCTGTTCATTCATATTTTTATCCTTTTATTTTTCTTTTGTCCTAAACTTAATGCGGCTTTATCTTTCTGCATTTGTTTTCCCTAACTTGCCTTATGTTGTTGTTTGTTTTGGTATCATTTGATCTTTATATTTCCTTTAGCTTTTCCCCCTTCATCTTTACTTCTATCATCCCTATGTCTCTTTCTTTTCTTTCTATTTTATTTCCTTCTTACTTAATATGTAAATTCTTTGTTTTGGGCTTTCTTCTCTTTCTGTCTTTTCGTGTGTTCTTTTATGTTTTGATGTTTCTTTGTTCTTCTCTTTCTGTCTTTCCGTATATTATGTTTTCCCTTTATCTTCTCTTGCTGTCTTTCCCTTATTTTATTCTTTGTTTTATCCTTCCATCATCTTGTCTTTTTCTCTCCTTATGTTTTCCTTTATTTTTTGCTTCTATCATCTCTTTCATCTTTTGTTCTACCCTACCCCGCGTATTTCTTTATTATTCTCTTCTTTTATTATTTTGTTTGATTTTGTGTTATATTTCTCTTATAGTTTTCTCCAGAAGGGCACGATTTTTGCGAATGAACCTGCCATAAATTGTGACGTCATTCAAACCTAACTGAGATCCAGGATGCGTTCATAACGCCGGAGGTGGGGGGGGGGGGGGGGGGGCAGTGACCCTTTTTAAAGTAGGATGGGGGGGGGGGGGGGGGGTCGTGTGTCCGGACACCCAAACAGAACTGAAGCCTTCTCTTTTATCTTTTAATTCAATGAAACCTATTCATTAAATAACACTAATCAGCATCAATTTTGTTCTCTATAATATTGTCTAACAGAAGTGTTAGAAAATTGATTGTAAACTTATTTTAGCCGCTGTTTTAAATCGACTGTCTGCATACACAACCTGTCCGAACGCACAACATCTGGGTATACCCAAGAAGTACCCCTTTTTACATGGGAAAATGCCCTGCTTACTTTATTAGAAGTGCCCCTTTTATCAAAGGAAATGTACCACTTTTACTTTGACAAGACAGTGTCCCTTTTAGTAGTAGTAGTAGTAGTAGTTATTGTAGTGTAGTAGTAGTGCTTATTCATTTGACCAAACAAACGAATACATGATAGAGTAATAGATAAAAGATTCAAAGTACAGGATGGCATGTGAGTCACGGTTCACAAAAGAGAAATTCTTCCCTGTTATACGCATAGGCATGTGAACCATTTCCACAAATATAATAGCTAGGACCTATATTGCACAATTATGTCAAAGAATATACATATGAAAACAAACAATCATCAAGAATTTATTTAAGCATTAAATGTTGTCAAATGTCAACTTCGGATCTGTATAAATCAGCCTGTCTTAATAAGAAAAATGGTTAAAATCAAGAATATATCTACTTGAGTGAGGCCTCGAGAGAGAAAAAGAAAAGAAAAAGAAAGAAATAAAAAAGAAATGAACATGATTCTAGTTCCAAAGGTTAAATCATATTTGTCCATAATGAAGAACATTAATGCATGTTACATTAAAAACTGTTAGATGCACATTGATTTCAAACACTGCAATGCAAGTATACATAATGATTTAAAATTAAAATAGATTGAAAAAAATTGCAAAAAAGGCTACATTCATAGTGGAAGACTGAGAGGCATAAATATGGAGGTAGATAATATTACAAAGTTGCGTTAAAGGGATACGCCACCGGGCGGCCTTGGGGAAAGTCAGGATTGCGTAAGCCCCATTCACTCATACACAAAGTTTTTCGACATTTCGACTGCACGAAGCCGACCGAATCTCGCACAAGAGCTCGAGCTCAGGCGGAGCGTGCATGTTTGTGCGGTCTATCCGAGGTTTGCGCCCCGCGGGGCAACGGCATGATTAGGTAACGATCATGGTGCCCTCTCGCGGCATTAAAACGTCCACAATCTGCGGTTGAGTATCCCTTTAATACTCCTAAATTGTAAATCACTGCGTACCACCATGCTGCAGATAGAAAAATGGGTCAAAATAACTTAAAAATAGGAATCAAAGCATAGTAAATGTTGTGGTGTGTCAATTCTTGTTCCGGCTGTATACATGAATTGAATATGTTTGCAGAATAATAAATTGGCATGTGACTATTTGAGTGCTTTTAAACATGGGAGTATAATTACATTTATCTGTACATAATTATCGACATTTAGGGTGATATTTAGCAAGAAAAGGAAGAAAATGCCAAAATGGACTTACAGACCATCTCCGAACTGAAAAATGAAATGGATAAATCATATATCAAACTGAAGCTGATGGGCCACAGAATACAGTAACTGCTACTATTTGCTCACAAAGTGTCGTGCAGAGGAGAAATAATTGTGAAAAAGGTTGAATTCAAGAGCATCAAAACGTGTGTTAACGTGCTGTCAGATGATAACAAATGAGAAAAAGTAAAGTACATAAATGAACAAAAGAAGAAGGGGCATCAATTTAATTTGATACATTCAATATTAATTAACACCTGTTGTATTATCCCTCAATGGATGACAATATAGCTCAAATATAAATCAATAGATGATTCTATAAAGAGAATGTATATTGACTCATAATCATGGTATTGAAGAACTGCTGTTTGAAGTAACAAAGAAATACGATGTTTAAAAAGTACACGCAAAATATATCTGTGTGGGTGGAGTACTTCGAAAAGGAAATGTCACTGTCTGGTTCGCTTGCTTTCAAAAAAGAATACAATGAAGCCATATCTGTGTGGGAGGGGGAAATTCGAAAAGAAACCACATGTTTCTGGTTCATATTTTTTTTACAACATTGAAATGTTGTATTTTGCATTGTTGGTGTGAGACCTCGAAATAAACGGTATGTCAGGTATAATCAAAGGATGTTTTTAAATAGGACAGTGTATCTTGTCTCATGATCAGATGATCCTGGTATTGAATAATGTTCTACTGATAAATGGATTTAATGAAGCATGCAGTCTAGACATATTCAAACAAGTGTCCATTGACAATGAACATGATTTTTCTGCATTGTTCGTATCAGTGGCGGATTTCTACCTTTTCCAAAAGTTGACAAACCTGCATTTGTGTGCCCCCCCCCCCCCACCCCTTATACTAAATCCTGGATCAGCCCCTGGTTCGTATGATTTTTGTTGTAAAATGATACCAGAGACGTACACAGCATAGCCCTGACAGACCCCAACTGCTTTCCACAACGGCCCTGTCGGCATTTACTATGTACATGACACTGTTTTTAAAGATTGACGTGCAGATAAAAGAATACAATCCCATGTAGAAATTACTAACAAAGAAATAAATTATATTACGTATATACAAAATCCAGATTTGAAGACAACTAAGAATTAGATTGAAGAAAAGTGTTATTAAAGTTTGGAAAAACACACACCAAAACCAGATAGAAAACAAACAAACACCAGTTAAACAAGAAATAGAAACAATTTAACAGTTAACTTAACTAAATTTACAGTTTGAAGCTGACATTAAAATGAGTGATTTGGAAACACTTTAGAGAATAAGATATTTCCGGGATTGATCATATCTAAACATTTTGATGTAAACATGTAGATCAACCTTTTGATCTCTGATAAGCGCCCTGTTCATTTTGTCACGTGCCCCTTTTCAGTCGACATTTTCCCAACTTCCTTTGAATTGAGTGTCCCATTTCTCTTATGTGCCCATTATAATCTGTTGTAAGTGCCCTGTTTTCTTGGCGCCCCTCCCCCACTTTGGAAGTCACTCGGTCGCCCCTGAAGACAAGACTAGACTACAAGCAAACCACCTCAGCCCCCCAGAAAAGAAATAATATAAATGTCTGACATGTTAATGCCAGAGTCGTCACTCAATATTAGTAAGCGAGGGAGGGGAGGGGGCAATTCATATGTAATGATCAGTGCCATCCATACATAGAGTTTGGCCAACTCTACTCCAGTGGGTAACAATATGGCGGGCTGTTGCTTTGTTAGGCAAGCATGTAACAAAGGAATATACGCCATGTGCCCAACTGAAACCGAGTAGGCCAAACTCGGTGTATGGATGGCTCTGGTAATGATGTATTTCTTCTCTAATATCTATATTGTTTCATGACAATTCACGTCAGGCTTACTCCTCGGTTGTTTCGTTGCCTTCATTGTATTTAAAAAAAAAAATGTACCCCCTGCGCTCGATGGAAAGAGAGGGGCTATATGTGAGATTGTTGCTTTGCTTCGACGGGAGCCCAGATAGCTCAGTTGGTAGAGCACTGGTCATGTAATCCAGGGTCCCGGGTTCGAATCCCGGTCGGGGCATTGTAATTTTCTCACATTTACTTTCTTTATGATATATTCAATGTATATAATTTACAATTAGAAAGAAAGGAGAAAATTGGAGGGTATGCGGTTGTGACTAAGATTTTATTTCAGGTCTATTGGTATTAAAGTAAGTATACTTGATAGATAGAATGTGAAGTAATAAGACCAATTAGAAGGAGAGGGTGCGTGATGGATCCTATCATTTCACAACCTTCTCCTTCGCCATTTATTTCAACCCCCCCCCCCCCCCCCCCCTTCTTCAGTGGCTGCACCAAATCGTAGAGAGAATAATATATTTTTTATAGGTTTCGGAAAATGGCATATAACGTCACAGAGGTCAGATTTAATGCCGGGGAGACCACCATCGGTTATGTGTCATGGACAATCAGTGGCGTAGCCAGGATTTTTCAATTGGTGGGGGGGGCAGACGTGGCGGATCCAACCGCGTAGCCAGGATTTCATTTAAGGGCGGTTTTAGGGGGTGGTGTAGGACGCGAAGTGCGAAAGCTTTGACGTTTTATAGCAAATTTTAGAGATAGATAACGGCTTGTAGCACTTTTTTTTTAAGCAGAAAGTTTGTTCGACGCTCGGACAGCTGTTCAGTTATTTGGACGCAATACTGCGATGTATGTAACGGGGGATGCAGGGAGGGGACATTTTTCCCCTTTCCGCGCAAAGCGAGAAAGCTCTGACCACAGGCATAGCCAGGATTTTTCAATTCGGGGGGGGGGGGGGGGCAGACATCAAGAATCCAACCGCATAGCCAGGATTTCATTTTAGAGGGCGGTTGTGAGCACGCCTCCCCAGGGGGTGGGTGCAGGGAGGGGGGAGTTTCCCCCTTCCCCCGCGAAGCGCGACGTTTTATAGCAAATTTGAGAGAAAGATAACGGCTCGTAGCACCCTTTTTAAGGTGGAAAGTTATTTCGATGTCCGGGTTGCTTTTCAGTTTATTTGGTCGTAATACTGCACTGCATGTAACAGGGGTGGGTGCAGGGAGGGGGAGTTTCCCCCTTCCCGCGCGATAAATGATTTCAATAATCTTCCGTCTCATCTTTGTAATTATTTTGATGACTACAATTATGAATATCAAATCAATTCTATCACGACATTCTCATCATCAAAGACGACATCATCCTCTCTCCAGCCCGACTTTTTAGCGAATGTCTGCGGTATGCACTGGTTTTTTGCTGTTTGTCGTGTAGCATGTCGTGCAGTATGTCGTGTGTCGTGTTCGGTGTGAATCTGCCTTTACATTCTTATGCACTCTACAGGAATGTACTGTATTACTATTATTATTTTCCCCAAAGAAAATATTTAATCATGCATGCACTCTAAATATAAGAACTTGGCATTACACAACCCCTTATGATACAAATTAATTCATACATCAACAGCTAAGAAAATGGAAATATGTGAAAATATAAGTTCAGAGATAATGGAAGAATCATAGGGATTTTTGCCTTTGAAGTGCATCCTCGAGGTGTTCAATTGAACAAGACAGAGTGCTCTAACATTCTCAAAAATTACTTTTTTGTACAAAACATTTCATCCAGGGTTTGCTCTTTGCTGCCCTTGCTACCAAATGATTTTAAGCTCAATTTGGTTCATATAAATGTGGACTTCCTTTATTCTAAGTAAGCTTGTCATTGACTGTATGCCTTATTGACCAAAATTATTCTTACTATGGCTCTACTTTTAATTAGTTTTTTTGAAGAAAGATTCATAGACAAACTGTCCTCAGCCTCATTTATTTCTTTTAACTTGTACATTATCCTTGACCACCTCTTGCAGAACAACCTGTAAAACAATCAACGTCTTAGACCATAAGGTAAGCTGTCTTTCTCCAAGTCACATCTCTTGATATTATTCTGATGTGTATGTCATGGTAGAATTGTTATAGTGCTAAAATGAAAACTATTCAAGGAAATTGCATTTTGATGAATGCTGATTAGATCAATTCTTGTTTTCAATGTAGTTGTATAGATTTTTAGTTATTAACAAACCAACAAAAATTGGATGGTAATCATGTTCTCTGAAAATCACAACTCATATCAGACCGTACTCAGTTTCTACCTAAATTGTTCATCAGTTTCCATTTATTTGTTCTCTACATTTCAGTGCAAGGTTCATTTCACTCTGTGAGAATTTATTTATTATACCTCCATTACTAGATCGATTAACTCCAAAGTAAAATAATAAGCCAGTTCGTAATTAAAATTTGTGAATGTGCGGACAAAATTCATTTGTACTGACTCCAATTGACCTTTACAGCAAATGTGATTTTAATTACAGCATATCCACCAAAACACAGGCACGTGCATGTACAAAGTGTGGTCATTTCCAGGTCATTTGTACCATGCGCTAATTACAAACCGGCTTATTGGTTCTCAGCGTCATCAGTGGCGGATCCAGGGGGGGGGCACAGGGGGCACTTTTTTTTTTTTTGCTTGTCCGGAGAGACACAAAAATACTGAGGACCTTTTTTTTTTTTTTGCTTGTCAGAGAATTTTGGAGGGAAAAACCCTTTTTTTTTGGTGTGTGCCCCCCGTTTACTAAATCCTGGATCCGCCACTGGTCATTCCTCACAGACTACAATAATCTAATACTGTTCATAAAGAAATGTATCATATTCCATTGGGTTATCTTCTGCCCACCCAAAAAATATTGTGAATGGATAAAATGCTCCCTTGTGGAGTTGACACTGGAGAAAGTGCAAATAGAAATGCGGAAATGTTAGTAATGATTGGGTAATAATAATACACTTCAAAGCAATTTGATAATTTTTATGGTAAGTAGAATAATCAAAGCAATATTTAAAGGGAAAGTCCACCCTGATATCAACTTGGTTTTAAAAGAAACATATCAATGAAAGTTTGAGCAAAATCCGATAAGAAATAAGACATTTACAAAATTTTAAGATATTAAGTTAGTTGTATTAGAAGCAGAACATTTTAAGAAACATATCAATGAAAGTTTGAGCAAAATCCGATAAGAAATAAGACATTTATGAAATTTTAAGATATTAAGTTGGTTGTAATAGAAGCAGAAAATTTTAAGAAACATATCAATGAAAGTTTAAGCAAAATAAGAAAGTTAGGAGTATTTGAAGTTATAATCAATCAAACACAAATTGGCAACTCCGTGACGTATCATCTCCCATTTGCCCTGCATTGAAAATATCATAAATTTCCATTTCCTTAAAATAATTTTTTTTTGTCATACATGCACCCTAGATATCATTTCACTTATGCTTTTACACAATTTCTGTATGATACAAATCTACTCCCTCATAAAAAACAAAGAAAATGAATATTTATTAATTTTTATGTACAAAGCAAATGAGAGATGAGCTCGCAAGATACTTCACGGAGTTACCAATTTGGGTTTGATTGATTACAACTTCAAATATTCTTAACTTTCTTATATCTTCTCTGATTTTGCTCAAACTTTCATTGATATATTTCTTTAAATTTTCTGCTTCTTTTGCAACCAACTTAATATCAGGGAGGACTTTCCTTTTAAGAGTTACAATTGTTCTGTATCCTTCTCTATCTGCAGTGTACTGCTAGGCCAGCAGATCTTAAATACCAGACCAACCCTCATAAGTGGTCCATCATCAAGAGTTCCCTTAGACTAGATATCGGAGTCCATTTACCGGCCGTCATATCTGACTGTAGCCAGTATAGTAAACAACTCACAGTAAGTGAACGTGTGTGGTGTAAAGAGACCTATTATTTAGACTAGATGATGTATTTCATTTATCATCTGTCATGAGTGACTAGTTAATATGTGTGATGTAAACAGATTTATTTAGACTAGATATTGGAGTCATTTACTGGCTGTCATGTCTGACTGTAGCCATTATAGTAAGCAACTCACAGTAAATAGTGTATGTCTGATGTAAAGAGACCTAGTTTATTTAGACTAGTTAGATATTGTATTTCATCTACCATCTGTCATGATTGACTAGACAGTATGGTGAATATGTCTGATGTAAGCAGACTTATTTAGACTAGATACTGGAGTTCACGTACATTTACTGGCCATCATGTCTGACTGTAGCCAGTATACAACTCACAGTAAGTGATCACTCCTCCATGTACAATGAACCACTCAAATGATGCACCTGTTACAGTATGTGGTAAACCACCTAAAAGAAAGAATTGCTGCTGCAAAATAAAAAAAAAAGGTTACGTGTGTGCTTACGATGATGTGATGGGGGAAAGCTTTGTTTTCAGTGGCTAAAAAAAATTTAATTCAGTGGTTTAGACGAAATACTTTCATCTACCTTGGTTCTATATGAATAATGACTTGACTTCATTATTCCCATCCCCACACATGTATTTTTGTGTTACTGCTCTCAGCTTAGTCTATCCCCAGTGACGTACAGGAGTAATTGAGGATGGATTAAAACCCCCCCCCCCCCACGTCGACGTCATTTTGCTTTCCCTGTACATGTATTTCTGTGTCTTCCTTTCAGGCTAGACTATCTCCTGTCACAAGAATGATAGAGGATGCCCTAGCTCTGGTGGATGGGCAGCTGAGAGCTGGATCAGAGCCACTTGAGAACCAACCATCAAAGGTGAGAATGCTTAAAGGGATACGCCACAAGGCGGCCGTGGGGATAGTCTAGTTATGGACTCTTTTTATTGATTTTTTTATTCGCCGACTATACGCGATAAGCCGAGTGATGGCACGATCGCGAGAACCTGTTGGCCCCGAAAAAAAGAGTCCAGTGCAATTGCTCCACGCTGACGACTTTCCCTGATATTTTTCAGGGAGAGCAATTAAAATTGGCCGCACCTCCCCATGCAAAAGCGCTAGTGAACTTTGGACCCCTGACGTCAGCGTGGAGCAATTTCAATGGACTCTCTTTTGCTCGGGCCATCAGGTTTCCGGATCGCGCCAATCACTCGGCATAAAACGTACAGTCGTCGAAAAAAGAATTCAGTAAAGAGAGTCCAGAACTAGACTACCATGGGGAGAGTCAGAGTTGCGTAAGCCCCATTCACTCGTACACAAAGTTTGTCAAACGCGTCCGTTGGACTACTGGGATTATATTTCGGATTGCGCGAAGCCGACAGAATCTCTCACGAGAATTCGAGCTCAGGTGGAGTGTGCATGTTGCGCAGCTACTATTCTGTACGCAGCCTGCACCCCATGGATCAGGTAACGATCACGGTGCCCTCTCGCGGCATAAAAACGTCCACAATCTGCGATTGAGTATCCCTTTAAGGTCTTCCTTCTTTCAATGTCAAATGTCACATGGTTTTATATGAAAAACAATATAATGTTATAACAGTAATGATACTTTGTCATTGGAAACAAATACCAAATGCATTTCAAAAGCAAAGCAAGACAAAAAAGAAGATATTCTACTGTAACATCTAAAACAGTAATATTTTCCCTTAAAACTTTAAAATATTGTTTCATGGATTTTAAGATTTGTACACAATTCATGTTATCACTTTTGTTTTCTCTTTAAGATATCAGACGATGAATGAAGTTGTTTTGATGATTTCATTTTTAGAAGAAGTCTGGTAAGAAAGGCAGTGGAGGTTCCAGTGAAGGAGGTACACACACGGTGGAACTCTTAACAGACAAGGTAATACTCCAGAAACAAAATGGTACCAAACTAAGATGAGAATTGCTGAAATTTAACCCCTACCATGCCGTGGGCGGCAAATCCCGCCCAAAAATGTGAGTGTTGAACATTTTGTTTAGGCTCAGAATGGCTTGAAAATTCTTCCTCATTCAGAAAACTGTGCCTCCAATATAATGTTTACTAGCAGAAGCAGCCCGTGGACATCCACGGGCGCTAGCTGTGTTTATGATTAATCACCGTACCGTATATTTGTTACAATAATCAAGTGAATAAATAAAAAAGTCGGGTAAAGTTATTTTTACCAAGAAGTATTTACAACATGTGCATTGGCTCAGGAGGGGGTGGTTATGGGGGTCCCTCCATAATTCTCCATACTTCCGGGTACTTCCGGCCCGTGCCCTCCCCACCCCCCTTTTGGAAGGAAAGTATGCATTTTGACCATGCACGATCCGCCCTTTTGTCGATTGTGCCCCCGCCCCCTTTTAGAATGAAACCTTCTTTTTTTTTGCTTGTCAGAGAATTATGGAGGGACCCCCATAACCACCCCCTCCTGAGCAAATTTTGTAGGTCTGACGAAAAAAAAATTCTGCCTTTTCCAAAAGTTGACAAACCTGCACTTGTGTTCCCCGCCTTATACTAAATTCTGGATCCGCCCCTGATCATGTGAGTATGTCATATTTATCCAAAGCTTGCATGAGTTCTGAAGAAAATGCATTTTCATCTTGATGAAAATTAATGATATGGATATAATAATGTTTGAGTAGAATATCCATGCATAGACCTAGAGGGAGCGATTTGATCTTGCCATGTTTCTGTGGTTTAATACTAGGGGGATTATGGCCCCCTATGATGGGTCTTGGGAGGACCGACGGATTGACTTTCGGATTGACGTCAGCCCCTAAGAAGTGCCTCCCACCACTCTAAGAACCATTCCCCACCCGTGGGTACCAAAAGGCGGGGACCGAAAGGGCCAGGGGAGGAGCCTATTCGAACCAAAAAAAGGCCCCCAAATCCTTAGCGTAATATATTATAGATTCCTAAGCAATAAATCTTTGCCCAGTTTGCTCAGGAAAAAATACTCACTGAAAGTTGATATTCAACTCTTGAAAGTTAATTTTTGACAATTGCTAAAAAACCTAGTGGCATGGAAGGGGTTAAAAAACAGAAATGTGTACAAGCCAGTATGTTAATTGTTTGCCACATTTCACTCTGCATCAGAGAAATAACCCGTTGTGCCGCTTTCAAAAGATTGTGCTGCTTTCAAAAGATCCCGCAAAACATTTTCTTTCCCCAGTAATCTAATGTTCTAATACTTTCTGAGTCTGCCCTTTTTCAGTTGCTGTTGTCTTTTCTCTTCAAATATGTAATTTTGTAAGCGCTATTGTTCTTTCTATTTTTAGCACCCTTAATATTCGATATTATTGTTATTATGTATTTGCAAAGTTATCCTGCCTTCATTAACATCAATATCATTGGAAAATTGATGTATCTTCTTCAGTTTTGTATTTGTTTAAATACATACTGTTTCAGTTATGAGTGTCCCTTATAAACTCTGATGATGGATATTGATAGCAGTATAGTACTTCTCCAATTAGATATTTGTTTAATACCACATTATTGATTTATTGGCACATGAGGAAGATGCCGGGCGTTGATAATTAAAGTGACATCAATAAATCAGTTGGTTAACCCTTTCGAGACAATTGACCACATTTTGTGGTTTGGCTCAATAAATTTTGATTCAGAGAGCTACATGAGTAGAAAGAGCAGAAATGTCTGCACACACTTTGTACATTTTTGTTGCATGACCGTATTGCATCTGATGCCAGGAATTTTAAAAGGATAATAAGTTTTAAAATCTTTAAATTGGCAACACATTGAGAGATTCAATAAAAATCATTTGTTTGTGTATCAAAAATTGGCAATTTTTTCAACTTTTTGACAAAATGCCCAACCATATGTACATGTGTATATTATTTTCAAAGACAATACATATTATGAGAACCATGTAGCACTGAAAGAAAACTATTATTGTTGCCAATTTTGAAGAGCAAAATGTGATCAATGTAGCCCTTAAATAATTCCTGTCTTGACAGGGTTAAAATTCATATGCAGCAATTTAATTGGTCATCTTGGTTTATGTTGTTTTTTTCCAAATATTAGAATGACCTAAGCAGTAAATCTAAAGATGTGGAGAGGGGAACAGTTGAAGCTCATATTTACATCACAGGAACGATGTCTGCGAGAGCGTTTGTAGATCCAAAGGCAACGGTAGATGAGGCTGTACAGGTATGTATTTAGACTTCCCTCACTGTCAGTATCATCATTAACATCGCCATCATCATCATCATCATTATCATCATCATCATCATCATCAGCAGTATTATCATGATCATTATCATCATCATCATCATCACCACCACCACCACCACCGCCATCATCAAAAATTGTCGTCAATGCCTTCATCATTATTATTACCATCATCGTCCCTATTTTCATCTGAAGCTTGATGATGATGATGACGATCATCAATTTATTTGTGTGCATGTATCATTCCCGTGCAGGCAATCAAAGAGGACCTGCTGCGCACTGTCCATGCTAGGTTTGACCTCTTAGCCAGTGACCTTAGACAGAGCAGCGGAGATGAGGAACTCAAAGAAACAGAGATTGGTAAGTGATAGAATCCTAGTTGTAATATTACAAAGTGCACGTACACGTAGGTGATCTGCAATTCTCCATATCGCATGTAGGGAAAGTTGACCTGCAGCATTGGCAGTTTTGGCATTTTCGACAAATGTGTCCATGGACCTCTTGCATAAGAAGTTTCAGTTGAACGCAACTTTGAGAATCAAACGTAAGTCCTAGATGTGCGATCCTGATTGAATGAATATCAAGTTATGTTGTTTTTTTTTAGTTGAGTTTAAGTGCAACTCTATATGCAAGAGGCCCCAGGTCTGCCATGTACGGTAAAACCCAAAAATATTATGTGCCTGACACTTAGGCAAATTTCATCAGTGGTCAAGAATCGTGAAATAATTGAAACACAACAAAATTTCACTTCACAGAAATTCCCATTCAAACGCAAAAACACCAGCTCTCCTTAACCCGTTGATGAATGAATTCTCTTATACCAATAATATTAACCTCTTCCATGCCACCAGATTTTTGAGCAATTGCCAAAAATGAACTTTTAGTACTTTAATGTTAACTTTTTTTTTGCGCAAAACTGGGCAAAGATATATTGAATAGGAATAAACATTATATTGAAATCACAGGTTTCTGTATGAGGAAGAATTTTCAAGCCATTCTGAGCCTAAACGAAATGTTCAACGATCCAACATTTGGGCGGGATTTGCCACCCACGGCATGGTAGGGGTTAAAACTGCTTGGTTCCCATAGGCAGTAGATTATCAATGGGTAAATGAGTCGTGTCTAGAAGTTTCTGGTTTTATGTGATTTTCATTTCAGGTTTGGAAATCGAGATGAAATTTTACACAGAGGCTGTTAATAAAACTTATTTCACGTTAGTTTTTTGTAAATTACTTTGTCATGTTTCGTAATAAATCTTCATCATGTCTGTTCTCTCAGCACCACCAGCAGTCATAGCCACACCCAGGCGCATCTATGCTAGACTCCGCACCAGCCCCATCCTGGTGTCTGACTATGCCTTTGCAGAGGAGCAGGCAGGGGAGATAGCTGAGAGAATGACGGAACTCCTGGATGTAGAGGTGAGCGAGGAGGACTTGGACTTGGAAACTGAGGCATTACCAGGTACACACTGGTCTGCAGGCACATGTTCACACTATGACAAAGAGAGCGGACAAAATATACAGCTCCTCATTGTACCCTCCACAACTGCTCTGGTAGACAAAAGAACATCCCTTTATTGCTATTATGTAAAATAAGTAGAACATGTGAATATCCATGTGACAGCTGCAATCAAGTGATGTTCTTTTGTGTACCAGAGCAATTGTGGAAGGTACAATGAGGAGCTGTATATTTTGTCCGCTTTTTTGTACGCCATGTTCATAAAGATGAGGTTTTTGTGAAAGAAACAATGTAGAAGTTGTTGTGAAAGGTTGATCGTGTGTACATAAGAATGTTTGGGTATTGTGATGTTCAGGGGAGCGTTTCATCAAGCGTTTTGTCAGTGATTTTTACTGACAAATTTGCTCTCAGCCAATCAGATGCAAGGATTTCAGTAGCTTATAACAGTCGTCGGTTAAAATCACTGACAAAACGCTTGATGAAACGCATCCCGTAAAGTCATTACAAAGGATGATAAATTGGCTCATTCTTACTGATAATCACACATGTTGCAAAGCACTGCACATAAGTGGGACTATTTACACAGGTGGCATAAGAAATAGCCCAAATTTTTGAGCCATTGCTTTGTAATGTAGGTAATGTTCAATTTCTTAAATAATGTAAAGTAATGTTAATTTTGTTAATAATGTTGACTTGTTAGTGTAAAGCTGTTTGAAACATGTTTTAGTAGGCACTACATGATGATGAAATTTTAGTAATGTTATTATTACTGTGAAACCTGTCTATAAAGACCACTCAAGGTACTGAAGGGAGACAGGAAAAGCGGTCATTGAGCAGGTTCCTTTAATACATGTTTCAATGAGAAATGCTGTTCAAGGAAAACAAGAATTGTGGTCTTTCTATACAGGTGGTCGCTAAAGCAGGTTTGACTGTATTAAATTTGAAGTACATGTATGAGGGCAAGTCAAGACCAATCATTTTCATTTCACTTTGCGACATGTAGTTTGATGTTCTTCCACCGTGATAAAGCTCACAAATTTATTTCGCATTTTTTACCGGAACCCAATCTTCTCTTTAAATCTGGGTTATGAAACTCGGCGGCTTGTCATATTGTGGTTGCTTATTCTGTTACTGAGTTACAAATTTAGCTCACACAGCAAGGTTGTCTTTTGGGATGCCAATTTTGACAGTTGCTGTGATTACTTGCATAATATACCGATAATACAGTGGAAGCTCATTATAAAGAGCTCTTCTATAACAAGATTCCTGATATAACAAGGTCATTTTGCTGGTCCCTGGTCTCTCTGTTTTGGGGGATTTTTTCCCCCTGATATATGGAGATTCCTGGGGAGCATTTCATCAAGTGTTTTGTCAGTGATTTTTACCGACAACTGTTATAAGCTACTGAAATCCTTACATCTCTGAG
Organism: Heliocidaris erythrogramma; assembly: GCA_025617745.1. Lineage (NCBI taxonomy): Eukaryota > Metazoa > Echinodermata > Echinoidea > Camarodonta > Echinometridae > Heliocidaris > Heliocidaris erythrogramma. The sequence continues at coordinate 14,898,492 of CM046854.1, read as the reverse complement.
AGCAAATGTGATGAAACGCTCCCCTGACATAACGAAGCAGTTTTCATGGTCCCAAGGTCCTTTTTACAGTGAGTTTCCACTGTACAGTTATCAGGAATAAAAATACATGTTGAACTTAATAGTGAAAATAAACCATTCCTCTTTTGGTGGCGTAATTGCTATTTTCCAGTCCTCAAACTACCATCATTTGCAAAAGTTTAAGACCACTATTCCAAACTGCAATAAGTCAAAGAAAGACAAAAAAAAATTGAAACCTTATTTTTCAGACATACAATTATTTTCATGGCATAAGTATGTATCATACTTGAAGTATAGGCGTATACCATTACTCTTGTGCTACTGATCACTGTAGTAAACATGTTATGTAATCATTCCATGAGACAAAAGACAGTATTCCAAATTATTGAAATACCCACAAATCAAACTTTTGCAAATGATGGTAATATGATGAGCCCTAGATACCTCTCTTTTTATGACCACTTATTTCAATTGGGAAAGCATATATAAAGTACCCTGTATGCCTAATTTTGCCTTGTGAGATTCCTATTTTTTGTACGGAAGGTATGCGTGCATCTGTGATCATTTTGTTAGGTTTCACAAAGCCATTCCTGAATTATTACATTGATAACATGAATCCCTTGTTTCTGCCAATCATATACCAGATGAGAGTTTACTGAAACCCTCAGATATTGCATTAGAATGTGAGGAGGATGCAGGAGAACTGAACGTATCGACTCCATCAAGCAAGTCATTACAGTATATGGGTAAGTTTCATTTCATCTTTTCATCTATCAGTTCACTCTCTGGGTTTGGTATTTAGTCCTGCTTCGTACCCTGTCTCTGTCTCTCTCTCTTTGTCATCTCTCTCCCATTCTCGTATCATTTTGGCTTATTAGTATTATGTATTGGTAACTTCATACTTCCTTCTTTCCTCTGATTATTTCTTTCTCTCTGTATGAAATGAGGTTCATGCATATGTTTGTGAACAAACTGTCTCATTGGTTTATAATAAATGTATGGTTACATGTCGTTTTTCCGAAGGTTCGTATTTCCGAAGGTTCGTTTTTCCGAAGGTTCATAATTCCGAAGGTTCGCTATTCCGAAGGTTCGTTACTCCGAAGGTTCGTTTTTCCGAAGGTTCGTTTTTCCGAAGGTTCTTTTTTCCGAAAATGAAATAGGGTTCATAATTCCGAAGGTTCGTATTTCCGAAAATGAAAAAGGGTTCGTATTTCCGAAAATGAAAAAGGGTTCGTATTTCCGAAAATGAAAAAGGGTTCGTATTTCCGAAAATGAAATAGGGTTCGTATTTCCGAAAATGAAAAAGGGTTCGTATTTCCGAAAATGAAAAAGGGTTCGTATTTCCGAAAATGAAAAAAGGTTTTAAATTCAGAGAATACGGCGTCAATCCGTATTTCGGATAGGGAGGAGGGGAAAGACGGCCAAGTGTAAAGATATTCATTTCCTACTCAATAATCATAACAATGATGATAACAATTATAATAAAATCCAGAGAAATAGCCATTATATTATCGTAATTCCTATCAATATTATCATTATTATTATTATGATTATTAATATTATTATAATTATTATTATTATCATCATTATTGTTATTATTATTAATATTATTATCATTATTATCATTGTTCCTATTATAATAACCAATATTTGTTAGCGAGCGCCTCAGGAATACATGTTTCATTTCTCATAAAATGATCTTACTTCGGTGATTAAAATACATACTGATGTATTGAAGAAAATGAATGATCGGATTCCGAATTAAATTTGCTACAACGAAATTGGCTTGAAGTTATTCATATAATGTATATACCGCTTTGGAAAATGAGACACACCAAAGTTCCAAGTAGATCTTTACAAGCAGAAAATGGCCACGTAATGTTTTTGAAAGGGGGAGCTGATGCCTCTTGGCAGAATATCATACTCCCCGTTTCTACAATTTGCAAGCGAGCGAAGCGAGTTAGAAAAAAACATAAACCCCTTTTTTTATTGTAATGGAAATGCAATTTCGCCATCAAATGACAAATATAGAACATGTAATAATGAGCCATGAATAATATTACTTAACCCTGCTGCCGGATATGGAATATTTGGGCACTTCACTCGCCCTAATGAAGGGCGTTCCCTGTCCCAAACTATTTTCTAAATTTTCTAAATCTTACGCGCTATTGAGCAAGTAATCTTACGCGCTATTGAGCAAGTAAAAAAAAGGAGATATTGTCTATAGAATAATGATTTTGTTACCAGATAATCCAAACAACGATAACATTTTGAGTACCTTCCCGCCCACAGATAAGGATAGCCGACCATCTCGCTTCCCAAAATAAAAGGATGTTCGGGCACCACGCTGCTGGATTCCAGCGAGCCAAACATTGACACTTTATTATCTTTAAGACATGTAAGATGTAATTACTTCGTCAACATTCAACATAAATTGTGATTAAAAAAGTATACTATGAAAAGGCGCTTGTTGCTTTGTTAGGCAAGCACTAAACAAAGGAATATACGCCATGTTGTGCCCAAATAAACCGAGTTGGCCGAAGTCTCTAATATGGCTCTGTAGATGACTCTACAAGCCCTCCCCTCCGGTCCCCAAAACAACAACAGCAATAAAAACAACAACATAATTACAGAGAGTTCATAAAGGAGTCACTGCTATGTTTAATAAATAGCCTGGCAAGTAGCACAACATATTATAACAAGCATATTATTGATACGTATAGGCTATAGGCCAATTATACGATCATGACAAGGGAAATAAAAGAATCAATAGTAGAGTAACCGGTGCAATATCTAAGTCTGGTCTCATAACTCCATCCAAAATGACATCGTCATCGTAATTCTGGGTAGTCCACTTCATAATAACAATTGTAATAATAATAATAACAATAAAAGCAACAACAACAATAATATTATCAATAATAAAAATTATAATACTGATAATATTAGTAATAATAATAATAACAATGATAAAACAGATAATACTACTACTAATAATGATAATAATGATAATTATAATAATAACAATAATAATAATACAAATAATACTAGTAATAATAATAAATAAATGAATAGATACCATAAACAACCAAAGCCGAAGAAAGATGGATCGTAACAAGTTAAAGAAGGAGTCTTATCATCAGGCTGATATGATTATCATAAAAGGAAACAAAAGTAAAACCAAACTATAATGCAAAATATCATAAACAATTTATGCAGCAGGGCAGACTGAAATCATTGAGCATGTTTTATAACCTTGCAAAAGTATTAACATTTCTTAAAACAAATTAAAATCTTAAATTGTAGAGGTAAATGAATGAAATGCAGCATAGTATGCTGTAAGTAATGACCTTGCTTACACAACTATACAGCATTTTGTTTACCGCATATGTGAAATGATCTATGACGCAGATAGTTTTCAAACACTTTACAATTCCAACAGAACTTGACAAAAGCCGTGCAGCAGCTACTTCTTAAGAAAACCAAATTCAAGAAAAGAAAGATAACAAGTGAGCAACAACAAAAATGTTAAAGCCACTGCTATGTAGCACACCGCATCTGAAGAATAAAAATAACTCTTTATACTGGCATATTATGTGTAAGTATATAGGTCAGGTGCAATCGCTAATTGAATATAATGATAATGATTAAAAGCAACATACAACCAAATTTGAAGAAGTGGATCAAAATGATAAGTTTTCTTTCAGTCGGGCTAAAATAATTATCATACAGGGAATAATCCTAACTATCTATGCCGCATAAATAGATTAAAATCATTGAACATGCTCTTTAACTTTGCCAAAATACCATCATTTCTAAACATGGATGAAAATCTTTCATTTTATACAGCTGCTTACAGAATAATAAATTTGTACAGATTCTAATGAGTTGCTTCATTTTACTGCACAGTCTGCGTTTTTAACAGTTACAACCGCTGACCTGAAGTTTGAAATAACTTTTACAAGCATAACGAATTACAAAACACTAAAAAGACATTGAGAGTAAAACAATCCTCATTGTAAAAAATAGAAATAAGGAATTACACATGGAGAAGAAAACATTCTGACCTAAATTAATGGCTTTTATCAACCAGTGCCCCGCCTTATAAGGAGTTGAAGCGATTTATTTGAAACAATCGCAAGTTAAAATCAATCGCAACTGTGTACTTAACATAGGCCTAGGCATAGACGTACGAGAAGGGGGGGGGGGGCTGCTGCCCCCCTCCCCCGGATTTTGAAAGTATTGAAAATATTCCAGCAACTCACACCTCATATTCAGGGAGTGAGGTGCCCGAATATCCTCATATTCCAGTCATTATATGCCGAAATATGTTATTTTTATGATTTTTCACAATGGAAAGGCACAATTATTTTTGGTCGCTAGCTTCGCGCGCTCGTAAATTAAAAAAAAAGGAAAGTTGCTATCATATTTTTTACAACAAAAAGGCCATAGGTGCCGTAACAGGGATCAAACCCCCAACCTTCGCGTTTCCAGTCAAGCGCTGTAAACCGTTCGACTACGACACCTCCACACACGCACATACACACACACGTTTACATGGCTTTACTTCCGAGGACAACTATTGTTCCTCTATTGTTACTCGTCCTCGGACAGTCGACGGAATAAGGCATAAATTCATTGTTCGACGTTCGAGGACTATTGTCCGGCTTCCGAGGACCATTGTTGTCATGATTTTTTTTTTGTTCTCTGTCCGAAAATGTCCTCGGACGTAATGCTAAACAAACGCACCCTCACACACACACACACACACACACACACACATAAACACTTGTTCGATTTTTCTAATCTCGTCGTCTTATTTTCGTCTCTTTTCTCTTCTCCTCTCCTCTTTTATAAACCTTCCCAGTTTTGTGTCTCCATTTCATACTTTTATTCATTGCGGGGGTGGGGGAGGTGCTTTTCGTCGAAAAGAGATCCGCTTTTTGAAGATGGCAATTAAAACCATAATATCCTATATCGTTACCCTAAATATTCCCTTTAACAGTGGCGTAGCTAGAGTCTAGCCATTGTCGGAGCACTGGCACCGTTGGAGGCACAAGTCTTTTGGAATAATCTTAAAGCTAATCTAAGACGCCGCTGGTGGAAGAGGGTTGGGGGGGGGGGGGGGGGGGGGTTGCCGGAAGGGGTCCAACCGTCTTCTTTCCTATTCCATTTTCTTTCTTTTTGTCCTTTTTTTTCGCCATCCGATGAGGGAGGGGTGAGGACGTGCCCCCCCCCCCCCCCCCCCGTTTTTACACCTCTGCTCCTGATGAATTCGTCTTTTTTTACCAGGAATTATGAACCCTATTTCATTTTTCGGAAATACGAACCTTATTTCATTTTCGGAAATACGAACCCTATTTCATTTTCGGAAATACGAACCCTTTTTCATTTTCGGAAATACGAACCTTATTTTATTTTCGGAAATACGAACCCTTTTTCATTTTCGGAAATACGAACCTTATTTTATTTTCGGAAATACGAACCCTTTTTCATTTTCGGAAATACGAACCCTTTTTCATTTTCGGAAATACGAACCTTCGGAATTATGAACCCTTTTTCATTTTCGGAAATACGAACCTTCGGAAATATGAACCCTATTTCATTTTCGGAATTATGAACCTTCGGATAAACGAACCTTCGGAATAACGAACCTTCGGAATAATGCAACAAATGTTCGGAATTACGAACCCTTTTTCATTTTCGGAATTATGAACCCCCAGGCATGGGAAATTAGTGTTTCGGAAATACGAACCTTCGGAAATACGAACCTTCGGAAAAACGAACCTTCGGAAAAACGAGATGCCCCCATATGTATGTATGTATGTATGTATAAATGGATGATTTTTTTTTTCCTTGGTGTATAATTTGTCCACGAAACATACATGTATTTGCTGAGTCATGGACCATTAATCAAATCTGATAAAATATATTATCTTTCCCACACGCTCTCTCTCTCTCTCTCTCCCTCTTGCTCTCCCTCCCTTCCTCTCTCCCCCTCCACCTCTCACCCACCCCTGTCTGTGCCTATCTGCCTCACTTTCTCATCTCTCTTTATCCCCTCTCCGTCTCTCACCCACCCCTCTCTGTCGGCCTCACTTTCTCTCTTTGCCTCTCATTTACCACTCTCCCTTTCTGCCTCACTTTCTCATCCTCTTTATCCCCTCTCTCCCCCTCTCTCTCCCTCCTTCCCTCTCTCCCTCCTTCCCTCTCTCCCTCCTTCCCTCTCTCTAGGTGCTGCTGCAGTGGGTGTAGTAGGAGCTGTTGTAGCTGGAGCCATGTCATACCTTGCCATCACTCAAGATTGACACCCTGCCCTCCCAACTCCTGATGGACCCCACCCCTACAGACACGCTGAAGAAGAAGTATGGACAATGAGTAGCAGAGCCAAACAGCAACACCTATTATGCTTACTTTTCTAAGGATATACTTTATGCAAATATCCAACATATATAATTAGTTTTATTTGCATTTCACCAAAGTATACCTAAAAGACAACTATTAGCTCAGCAAAGGGTCACACATTATGAACGCTTACTGTCCTGGAAGGCCCCCCTAGACAAATTTTGCTGCACATTTTGAACCGTTGCAATTCACGCCACTTAACTCTCAGACTTTTTTCTTTCAAGTCTTACGCACCTTTTGCCATCAAGTCTACAAAAATCTGTTTTACCGTTACTGAGTCATGTGACCTTTTATGACCTCATGTCAGCCCGAAAACTGGGAATTTCTGAGTTTTGTGTACAAAATGAATGGGAAACTGCATTTCATCATGTTCCTCCTTTATCACCTATAATTCCTTCTTTCAGCTATACTGTAAATGCTGAAATATTCGGGGTACATTAATTTTCGCGGATTTCACGCTATTTTCGGCGGGTGCGAATACTAGAATACGCGAAAATATTAGCACGATTTCTTATGCTTGTTTTCAATGGACACTGCATTGCGCGCAGTGTTTGCATCTAATTCATTTTAGAGTGTGAGGGAGTAATTGTGCAGCGCGAATTCAAGAACCCGCGAATATGTTTTTGGGTCGCTTAGCGCGAAAATTTAATCCCACGAAAATAACAGCGTTTACAGTAATAAATTTATTCTAACTGAATATTGGTTCATATAATACTCTGCAATAGCAAACTTATATAATGATAAAACAATATAAAAGTTGAAGTTGAAAAACAAAGAAATACTCCAAGGCCTTTCTTTACTTGATTATCAACCAGCATGTACAATGGAATCTCTGTATAAAGAGCTCCAATGACAAGATTCCTGATATAACAAGGCAATTTTCATGGTCCCAAGGACCTTGTTATCGTGAGTTAACACAGAGTATTTATGCATATAATTTGCATAAATTATGTTAAATGAAAAACATTTAGATTTATATAAAAATAACGATGGATATGTGCTCTTTATGCAATTCTCAAATCTGTTGATACATGTAGATTATCATTTCTTTGTATTCTTGGCCATTCATTGTCACTTATATGAGAATATATTTTCCATCGTTACTAGAATTTATTGTTACCTTTAGGTAGATCCATGTATTACTGTAGAGAGGTAATCGTAGAAGATGTAAAAGTTCTGAGGTCAAAGATCAAAGGTCACATCTCATGTCATATAGTATAAGTTATAGCTTCATCAAATTTTTTTTCATGCGATATCAACCGAGCTTTGAAGAAGAAATCTCGCGAATAGTGCATGTAAATGTACTGATACCAAGGTACAGGGAACCTTGTTATAACAAACTCCTTGGGGGACGATAATTACCTCTTTATAACGAAACCTTGTTATATCAGGGCTGAAAAACAATAGAATACATGAAGGGCCCTTGTGAAAAAGTACTGCAGTAGTACTGTAGTAAATTGGACCCAAGTACTGCAGTACCTGTGCTACAGGTACTGCAGCTGCTGTACAGGTACTGCAGTAGTACTACCTCAAAAAGTACTGCAGAAGTATCACAAGTACTATGCAAGTGCCTCAAAGTTTCTACACTACTGCAGTACTACCTCAGAAAGTACTGCAAAAGTACTATGAGTACTGCAAAAGTACTACGAGTACTGCAAAAATATTGCGAGTACTGCATTACTTTGCAGTACTTTTTTTACAAGGGTGGGCCTGGCAAAATTCCCTTGTTATAACAAGAGTTTGTTATAACAGTGTTCCTTTTATGGGCTGAGCATGTTCTAACAGCAATGCTTTATATAAAATTGAAAGAAGAGGAATAAATGGCTGATTATTAACCTGTTGATATCTGAAATCTTTCAATCTCATATAGACTACATACAGGAACCACACGGTACCAGGAGGCAGAAGGTTAATTGACATGGTGTAGCACTGTACAGTATATTGGCATGTAGGATATAGGTTCAATGGTGGTATTTAATCAAACTCAATAAAGCATGTACATGTAGATGTACATGCTTTATTGGACATAGATTCAAGTGAAGTACAGTCAACTTTGCATAAGTCGAATCTGTTGGGACCGTGACTTATGCAAAACTCGCACGTTTTGCATCTATCTATTGCATCTTCTCCGGGTTTGGAGGTTGATTGCAACATTTTCCCACACATCTCTGTTCTGTGCCATTCTAGTGCACTCTTGCAGTTTTTTTCCACACCAGGTCTTAATGTTTTCTTCCCAGCTGGTTCTCAGCTTCCCTCTTGGTCTAGTAACTTCTACTCTCCCTTCCAGCAGATCTTTCATAGTTTGGTCAAAAAAATTGATTTGACATAGGTAAAGTTAAACTTATGCAACTTCGAGTTATGCAAGGTTAACTGTAGTTCCTTTGTGTGGTTACATGAGCAGAGGTCAAAGGTCCCTGGGTATCCGTATGATTTACATGTAGGCCATCAACACAAAGTCACTTTCCTGTAGTTTTGATTGGTACACCATTCAAAAGTAAAAAATTCAAGTTTAGAAGCATTCTTTTAATAGTGATAATTTGCTTGCATGTGGTCACTATCTTGTTTTCTTTTTTCCTTTTCCTTCTTTCTTTCATGCAAGCTATGTGTACAATCAGAACCTTATAATTAGTTACAGTATATCAGATATTTATTATCTGACACTACTATAAAAGTTATATTAAAAATTAATTTTTCCTAACTAAAATTGTGTACTGTTCTGTTTGTGCATAAACTCTTGTAGCCCCTGGGCTCCAACTCTTTCAACCGTGTAGCTAGGATTTAATTTCAGGGGAGGAGGGGGGGGGGGGGGGGGGGGGTTGGTTGGATGGATATGAGCACGCAAAGCATGCTTTGCAGTGGGGTGGGCGCAGGGAGTGGGCGCAGGGAGTGGGGAGTTCCCTCCCCCTTCCCTCCCTCCCAAAGCGCGAAAGCTTTGACGTTTTAGCATATTTTAGGTTTAATGGCTAGCACCTCTTTTTAGGCGGAAAGTTAATTCGACGCCCTGACTGCATTTCAATCATTTGGATCAATACTGCATTGTACATGTAACGGATGGGGGTGGGGGGGGGCGTTCGGGGGGAGTTGCACCCTCCCGCGAGAGGTGCGTAAGACCGTGAAAGATTTGATGTTTTAGCAAATTTTAAGAGAAGGTAACGGTAAATGTCTTTTCAGATGTGAACTTGAGCCTAACGTGTATCTGAGTGAAACATATATTAATAGGAAATGCATTAGATACAAAAAGAATTCAACTCTTGAGACTCTGTTTAGGTTTAGGTTTAGGTTCTGTTTAGATTTTGTTCTTCCCAGTGACACAGCATTTACTGTTGGTGTCCAAGATGAAACGGTACCAATGGAATGATGTAGCCATTGTCCAACAGAAAGATTTGCTGATTTGCATTTATTCTATAAATTCTCGCATTATGCTTCACTAATACTACAATAATAAAAGCACCAGAATAACATGAAATATTTGCAAAGCTAATAATCACATACATGCATATGTATTGGTATAATACATCAGAGATACATATAACAGACATACACTGATAATACAGTGGAAGCACATTGTAAAGATATAACACGATTCCTGATATAACCACCCGTATAAACCATCCGTATAAACCATAAGGAAATTATGCTGGTCCTCTGCGTTTATGTTCTTTGCATGTTTTTTTTTTTCCCGAAGAAAGAGGAGATTCCCGATATAACGATAATTTTTATGGTCCTAAGGGCCCCCGCCACTCGGAGGTCGAAGGACCGCATGCGTGTTCCCAAAATCTCTGGTAAAGGGGTACTTTTTGGTCGACACAATCCGGCTCGTGAATTGTAAAAAAAGGGGGTGTTTTTTATCTTTCACCCGGAGATTTCATTAAAAAAGGGGGGTTATGAAATATCTTGAAAAATTGATCAAATCCCAGGATCAAATTTCTGAATTTCCTGCTAGATTTGATAGCTCATTCAGCCAGGATTATTTCATTTTGAAGAGTAGAAACACTGGCCCCCAGTCCCACCCAGTCCTGAGATATGGGGTTGGAATGAGAGCTCACCTGAGATAGGGGGTACACTGAGCAGTGTTCTGAATTTAGGGGTGTCTCCAAGCCTGCGCAAAGCCCGCGATAGGGGGGTTCAGAAATTTTGGCAGCCTGAGATAGGGGGTGCTTTCAAAGGGAGGGAACAAGCATACGCGTACCTAAATAATACTGAGTGGGCGGGGGGGGGGGGGGGGGGGGGGGGGGGTCATAAGGTCCTTGTTATAGAGTACCGAAGTGATGACGTCACAAAAAGCTATTTTTTCATTTTGACATTTTTTATACCATATCTCAAAGGAACATGGTGAAAAACATCCAGAGCCCAAATTTTATGGCAATTGGCTCATTGGGCCCGAGATATGGCCGCATGAATACCTCTTTAGCCCCATTGAAGTCAGTGTTAAATTGGCCTGGTTCTAAACTGTTAAGAACCAGGCCAATTTACACTGACTTCAATGGGGCTAATTAGATATTCATATAGCCATACCTTGGGCCACCATGAATATGGTCCTAAAAATACTGAAATACAAAAATCTAAATTTGATGACGTCACACTTCGGTACTCTATAGTGAGTTTCCAATGTACAACAAACCCCAGATTTCTAGAAAGGTAGTTGTTCATGTAGGCTACTATAGTGAACAAAAAAAAAAAAGAAAAAAAATTAAGGAATTGTCGATTCAAAAGGCAAAATAAGCAGAATTTTCTTACCAACATTTAGATTCCTTATTTGTGAACAATTGATTTTCATAATGAAATTGTGTTTTTCATCGCAGTCGGTAGGAGAGAAAAAGTTGCACTTTGCATTTCCTAATGTAATGTGGGGTGTACATTGTATACTCTATTCACTTATTTTGTTAATGTACAGGGCATAACTTGCAATTCTAATTCATGAAACTGCTTTGAAAACTTATGATTTTTACTGCGCTTTCATGAATTTTAATTGCAAATTATCCATCTTTACAGGAACAAAAGATGGAAAGATTAAGAAGGAAACGAGTGTAAACATGGAAACACTCCACTGCATTATGAGACGAAAAGTGCAGTTTTGTTTTTCCGACTGCAACAAAAAACATATAATTCCATTATGAATATATAATTAAATGTTTTTAAAAATGTGGGTAAGATTCTGCATACGCGCGAACTTTGCATTTTGAATGAGCAAATTTCAACGGATATTTCTCGAGCTGTATATTGAAAGGTTTCGGGGAGAAACTAACCAAAAATTAATGGGTATTTTTATAGCGCTCATATCCACCACGTATAAGGTGCTCAAGGCGCTCCAATATCCCGGCTCTAGCTAGGCTACCGAATTCGGTGCTGACAGCATTCAAGGAATTCCTTCCAACCGGTACCCATTTAACACCTGGGTTGAGAACGGCAAATGTAGATTAATGCCTTGCCAAAGAACACTAGTGCCGTGCCGGGGTTCGAAGATAAAACATTTTACCATATAAAATCGTCAAATGATTTTTGCATTGTTAATTTTACAATTGTTTCTTTGAAAATGAAAATGTAATGCAATAAATCGAAATAGTAATCAGCCTTTTCTCAGTGTACATAAAAGCGCACTTCTATAAATCAAATCACATAAACATGTGGGCTCTTCACACCCACGACCTTTGCATCTCCAGTCAAGTGTTTAAACCACTCGACTACGGCACCTCTATATATGCATGAAATAGTAATCAGCCTTTTCTCAGTGTACATAAAAGCGCACTTCTATAAATCAAATCACATAAACATGTGGGCTCTTCACACCCACGACCTTTGCATCTCCAGTCAAGTGTTAAACCACTCGACTACGGCACCTCTATATATGCATGTATATAATAATAATGATTTCCAGTTTACGAAAGCATAGTACACATACAATTAACCCGTTTACTACTGGATTATCTCATTCCCATATGCTCAATACAGGAATAACCCGGTTACCCTATACAACAGGTTGCCGTATACAACAGGTTGCCGTATACAACAGGTTACCTTATACAACAGGTTACCGTATACAGTACAACAGGTTACCATATAAAACATTTTACCATATAAAATCGGTTACCATATACAACAGGTTATCATATACAAATTATTACTTAAACCTTAATGCTCTTCATTTGGCTTATTTCACCCGTTTCTGCACTTTGGTTTCTTCGTCAAATGATTTTTGCATTGTTAATTTTACGATTGTTTCTTTGAAAATGAAAATGTAATGAAACAAATCGAAATAGTAATCGGCACTTTCTCAAAGCGCACTTCTATAAATCAAATCACATAAACATGTGGGCTCTTCATACTAATGTGTGTGGAGTGTTATGTTTGTGTTCAATCTGACTCTTATTACATCCTACCTCAAGCTCGGGTATAATACCATTTCAGGAACTACAAAATGATACGATATTTTCTGCAACGAGCACGTTACTGCCATTCTTCAACATTGTTTCACAAAATGCGTTTAGAATAGCAGATACTCAAGCAATGCTGGCAAATGTGATATCATTTTTCTTCTTAAATGATACTTCGTCTACCCGGATTATTAGAAGAACGCTAGTCCGGTCACCCCCCGCCCCCCGTATTTCGATTCTGTGTTTGCTGCAAGGTTTTGGAATCACCAAAATAAGAAATTGACTCAGTGTACATAATTATGGGACTACTTACACATGCAGCATGACAATTCATTAAAAAAATTACATAATGCTAAAATCTCTTGTTTCTCTAGAAAACGTCAACGCCATCGTTTTCCAAACCTTATTGAACATCTATTATAACCCATCATCTCGGGTGTTTGCGCCAGACTGGGATTCAGAAGTCATCATACCTGCGATAACACAAAGATCAGAACAATTATTGAAGGGGATGCATACTTCAGTTGATAATCTCTGAGGCGAAGTTGTGATTTTTTTCCCTAAACATAATTGAGAACAGATACCTGATGATTAACAAGGTAGTGAATGTTTGACTTGGGAATGCCTGTAACCATGGTCACATGGACAATTACATTTATGTTTATGTTTCCTGGTTAGAAAAATGAATTATCCATGGATGCATATCTCACTATTTTAAGAAAAGTGGATAAACCACATAAAGGCGGATGCAGAAATTCTTACCCCTCCGTTTTGCATTCACAGCAAGTTTGATGTGATGATCCAGAGAATCACTACAGGGATGAAGCAGCTAAAAACACCACCGAAAAAAACCCCAGCTATTATTCCTGTAAAAAAAAAAAAAAAAGAAGGCAATGCATACAGATGACTATCTGACAAACAATCTATTAATAAGAACAAATTGGAATTTCAGAACATCAGGTGATACAATTGTATAGTGTTGCACAGTTGTCAGCGTGCTGACCAAGTAAAGACATTGGTATTTGTTTCCCATATAAAAATGATTTAGGGCTTTCTTTGCATAACCAATGAGATGGGTTGGTAATCCATTCTTTACCATTTCGTTTGTGTAAACTTAAAGCTGGACATTTGCAACCTTAGATTAATTTTTCAATATCACTTGCCTCTGGGTAAATCCTCGCTTGTGGGGTCACTCTCTCTGTAGATTTTAACCAGATCCAGATATGACTTGCTTTTGTAAGTCGGAATTGAAATGGAACATTCCACCATTATATTGGTGACATCATTCGGCATTAGGACACTTATTGATGTGTTGAATGTTCCATCACCATTTTGTTCCACGGACTTGTTTCCCCCAAAAGAGCTGAGAGTAGGGTAAATTTCTGGATACACAATATCCACTGAGCAGGTGACGAGTATCTGATTGGTGTGAAACGCATACGTTATCAACGGAGAGTTCCGTGGTTTTGCTGTAATCAAGAAATATATTGAGAATGTAACACTCTTAGAATGAGTTATTTGTAGGATATATCGTAGCGTGGATGATGGTGAGTGTTAACTAAAATCACGACATGACGAAGGAGAGTCCACAATGTGGAAATATAAATGTATAAAACAAACATCACAGTGGAAGAGTAAGGCTCGACTATATGAGAACTCGGTACTGGGTCTGTTCACAAAGTTGGGCACCTTTTGAGGCATTTTTTCTTTAATCCCCTGTAATTCGATGAAAAAGTCTAGTTAGAATTTTCTTACTTGGCCATTCTATCTCTGGTGAAAATAAAAAGCATCTGAGAATCATAAACATGTTGTTCCACAATTTATTTTGGAAATAATTATGAAAAACCAGCGTATGGATGTAACTGGACATCGTGTCCGTGTTACATCCGCAAAGTCTCATTTTGAGACATAACGGCACATCCATAATGCTCTTGATAAGTATTTGCCTGGTTACTTTAGGCTCTCTATTTGTTCAATGCAACAACAACTGCAATGAGAGTATACTGACTTCAAGAGTTATTGATGAAAGTTGCAGATATTCTTTGGTGTCCCGTTCATCCACAACTTGTGACATTTGATTGGAAACCGTTACACCCCAGAACATTCATGATAAACTCAGGGAAGATAGTTATTCTTTTGTTAAAAGTTTTGCTTCATTAAGTCAGCACCATAACACATTGTACCCATTAGGATTTAGCTATGTAAGGTATCATGCATGTAGATATATATGCTGGTAATCTAAAAAAAATGTGGTTGTGGATGTAACATGGGACACCAGTATGTTTTTGTCAAAATTTTGAAAAAGCTTCCTGGAGGCACCAAGTACATTCATATAAAACAACTTAATGGTGTAAGTCATAGTGTTAAAACTACAATGTTTTTACGATAAAATGTCACGTTTTGGTGCCCAACTTTGTGAACAGACCCTACTCCTCAATCAAGGCCTGTCCAGACAGGAGCAAATGCACATCGGAGAAGTAGACGATGAGAAAGTATCACAGTTGAACATATACGGTACATGTACATGCATGTATATACAGTGCGTCCCAGAACAAACGAAACCGAGATTTATCAATGTTTAATCATATCTAAATCAATTATGATTAATAAATGACACATATTTGTAATGCTTGGATCCTCTTCTTTCATTTGATGCCACTCATATGATACATACTTCACGCATGAGTGAATAAAGACAATATGAAGCATGCCTATCCAAAAATCCGTTTGGCCAACGATATCTGAATTTCAAAGAGATAATCACATTTCTAGAAAGTTCATTTTCTGCCCTTTCATATGACACCTCAGTCGGGGAAAATGAGCCAGGGATGACAAAGCTCTGTTGGTGAAAAGTGATGCTTGCATTTTCATGATTTCTGAAACGAATTCGTTTGCACTGGCTGCCTGTCCTAGCAATAAAGAAACGAGGCAAAAAACTTCATGCATGGAGTGGTGTGTACAAAATGATAAAAGCTAATTGATAGTGAGGTACATTTTCATTATTAAACATACTTGGCCATGCAGTTAACAACAGGGCAACGAGTATTTCTGGTAACAGAATGGAGACGATCTGGGAGCCTTTAATAAATCATGAAATGCAAGCATCACTCTACACTAACAGAGCTTTGTCATCCCTGGCTCATCATTTTCCCGATTGAGATGTCATATGAAAGGGCAGAAAATGAACTTTCTAGAAATTCAGATATCTTTGGCCAAACGACTTTTTGGTGGGCCTGCTTCATATTGTCTTTATTCACTCATGCGTGAAGAATGTATCATATGAGTGGCATCAAATGAAAGAAGAGGATCCCAGCTTTACAAATATGTGTCATTTATTAATCATAATTGTGATTAACATAATATGATCAAATATCGATAAATCTCGGTTTTGTTTTTCTGAGACGCACTGTTTAGTGGCACGAAAGAGCTTGGTATGAAGACTTGGTACTCCCCTATGCAAGACCCGCACGGGCAGGAGCACAGCACGGGAGGAAGAAGTCCGAATACTTAAAAGAACCAGAGAACATAATTTCTCAACTATCTATGAGGGGAAGTCACTGAACGGTAGCGTGAGAATGAGTCTCTGTAAACATCTATTGTAATTAATTCTAAGGAGGGATTAGTAAGACCTTCAATGACCAACTAATACAAAGGACAGGTTATGCAGGTAGGTTTTATTCAGCTAGCTCGAACCAAGAGGGGTTATTGTTCTGAGGTGTGCTTACACCAATTAATCCCAGGGAAGGAATACTATGGGAATGCCTTGTTTGTAATTAGTAACTTCTATACCAAAGCTTGGCTATTGAAAGTATCTCATCTAACTTTTCACATGAAATTACAAAAACTGCATTTATGCATATTTGACTCTTACATTAGATATATCTATCGAAAAGAAACGTCCTCGTTTCAAAGTACTATGACATGTTAGATTAAAGAAAAAATAAACAGTCACATGCATGTGTTTGTAGAATACACCAATAAGAGGTAAGATAATGAAGCAAATTTTAGTAATTTACCCAAACATTAAATTATCTGAATATGAGTTGTATAGGGACTTGTACATGACTAAAACATGACAGGACTTATGTAGGTTAGGGTAAATCGTGTTTTTTTTTCTGCCTCGTAATAAAACCAAAGATATGACTATGCTGATAGTTGGCCATCGGAATAGACGAATCAACAAACCAAAACAATACACTAATTTCAGACTGACAAAATAGATAATAGGACACCAGAATAATGAGAACAAATACTGAAAACATACTGAAATAATATGATACCACATGGATAACTTGAAAGTAAACCCATAAGCAAACTAACTAAACTTGTAAAAGTGTTGTGTGTTTCTTAGAAAACGAAGTAAACATAACAATCATGTACTGTAAAGAACCAAAAATTGAAAAAACTATAAGATACAGCTTAGTCACAAACAATGATGAAAAAAAAAAGGAATAAATTGAACGGACTTACTCATAGTGTTGCACCTGTCAGGGCACGTAAAGACACACTGACCAAAATTTACAAAATTAAAGGGGGCACAGAAATGCAGTTCTGTCATCAGGGGCGGATCCAGAATTTTGTAAAAGGGGGGGGGGGGGGGCACAGAAATGCAGGTCTGTCATCAGGGGCGGATCCAGGATTTTGTAAAAAAAAAAGGGGGGGGGGGGGTATAGAAATGCAGGGCTGTCATCAGGGGCGGATCTAGGACAGGATTTTTTTTAATTTAAAAGGGGCACAGAGCCGGAAAATTACAAAATCAAGGAGCCAATTTTTTTTTGGTGTACTTAAGGTATGCCAATTTGGTTTCAAAGGGAGGAGGGGGCGGCCAATTCGCCCAACCCTAGATCCGACCCTGATTATTATCTTTAATCAGCGGCGGATCCAGGATTTTGTAAAAAGGGGGATGAGGGCACAGATATGCAAGGCTGTCAACTTTGGAGGGAGATGTTTAAATCGCTCACTGGAGGGGGGGGGGGGGGGGGGGTTATCATATTTCGTGGGTCTACTTTTCTCCATAATTCTCGGACAAGCAACAAAAAACAAACAAAAAAGGTTATCAGTTCTGGAGGGGGGGGGGGGGATACAAAGCATACTTTTCTTTCAAAAAAAAAAAAAAAAAAAAGTTGGGGGGGGGGGGGGGGGGGGGCACGGGCCGGGATCCGTAAATCCGCCACTGCCATTAATATTATGTTAGAAAAGGTCCAAACTTACCCTTTCGGCAAAATCGGCAAGGGATCATGGATCCACCCCTGATGACAGCCCTGCTTTTCTGTACCCCCTTCCTTTTTACAAAATCCTGAATCCGCCCCTGATGACAGCCCTGCATATCTAAGCCGAAAATGGAATAACCCAAATCGTTTTATAACCCTGTTGTTTTCGAAGGATTTGATTTAATGAGATATGTTTTTTTTTTGTAATGTTCCACGTACATGTACATGTACATGTGTACTCCTAAACAACTTCTCCAAATTTTGTAGCTCGATTCTTTTGGAATTAAAGACAAAATAAGCATGGCTTAAGCATGGCTTAATTGGGGAAACAGCTTTGTCGAATCCCAAAGTTCCTTTTAGTTTGTCTCCGTAGTTCAGTTGAAAGGCAGAGTAAAGGAATAAGGATCATGATGAGCCAAAATATTATTCCCATTTCTGTTTTTGTTTTCTTTTTTTCATGAGAACAACCTTTTTTCTCTCTTTTGGCGTTGTGCACATAGTTATTTAATTATTTATTTTATTTATTTATTCATTCATTTATCTATGTATTTTTAAATATTTTCTCTATTTGTTGTTTTATTCCTTTATTCTTAATTTATTTATTCTTATTTTTTTTTAGCGGGGGGGGGGGTGGGGGTGGGGGCTAAAAAACTCCACATCATACACAAAATATATGTATATTTAAAAATAGCGAAACGACACAACGTAGAGCAATGGTCCTACCATATATACTGAAATAAAAATGATAGCTCGAAAGGAAAGCGGTAACCTAAGAATTCTTGATTTATAAGAAATCGTAACAGGATTATTAGCATTTGGGAATGAACCTCTTCACATAACTCTTTGAAATTGGATAATGAATGTAATGATAATAAAATTAATAATAATAATGATAATGATAATAATAATAATGATGATAATTATAACAGCAATACCGATGATGATAACACTATCAATAATAATAATAATAATAATAACAATACTGATGATAAGGTTCGGTGTAAAAATGCCAGAGGTAAAAATGCCAGTGGAAAAAATGCCAGAGGTAAAAATGTCAGTGGTAAAAATGCCAGAGGTAAAAATGCCAGAGGTAAAAATGCCAGAGGAAAATATGCCAGAGGAAAAAAAATGCCAGAGGTAAAAATGCCAGAGGAAAAAATGCCAGAGGTAAAAATGCTAGTACACCCCCCCCCCCCCCCCCCCCCCCCCCCCCCCCCCCCGATATAGCATGCATGTATTGTTTGCCACTCGCTTTCAGTTGACTACCCTTTTTTTGTTAAACACTTAATATTATATTCTTTTTTTTCACTTTTAATTCAGTTTGAATATATCTGCATCTTGTTTATAACTTAATGTGCATTAACCCCCCCCCCCCCCCCGTATTAATGTTGACGAGGCTGTAATGCTCGATGTTTGTGTGACGGCCTGTACATTTGCTGAAGAAGGGAGAACTGAAAAAAAGTGCAGGTACAAGTACAGATAACGAAAAGCAAACTAATCAAGATCATTTGGTACAAGTTATTTTGCTACAGGTTCAGGTATTGTGTCCTTAAGTTATACAGTTAGTATCATGATGCGGGGGCATCTCGTTTTTCCGAAGGTTCGTATTTCCGAAACACTAATTTCCCATGCCTGGGGGTTCAAAATTCCGTACATTTGTTGCATTGTTGCATTATTCCGGAGGTTCGTTATTCTGAAGGTTCGTTTATCCATAGGTTCATAATTCCGAAAAGGTTCATAATTCCGAAAAGGTTCATATTTACTCACAAAAGGACTGTCCCATTAGGGTGATGTCAATTTTTGCCCACCTCCTTTCTCTTCTCTAAACCTAAAATTCAGTTGCAGACTTCCTTCTCGTTCCAAATTCCATTCGGGATAATGAAATTATACGTCGATTAAAAAAAAGCCGGATCTACGATCTGGAGTCCAGAGTCCAACAGTTCGACAAGAAAAACGCGGTCAAACCAAATAGTCTAAAAAGTAAGATACAAGCAGATGTCAGGTCTGCTTCTTGACCTTCTTTATATTCCACCTCTTGATTTTTCACCTATATTCTCCTAGTATGCATGCAGCTGGCATATTTTGCCTCTTTAATTTTTGTTCCTGACATCACCCATCGCGTGTTTATCTCTGCCATTTTACCTTTGGCATTTTTTCCTCTGGCATTTTTAACTCTAGCATTTTTTCCTCTGGCAATTTTACCTCTGGCATTTTTACCTCTGGCATTTTTTCCTCTCGCATTTTTACCTGGCACCGATGATAACACTATTAATAATAATAATAATAATAAAAGTAATAATAATAATGCCTTGTTTACCCAGGATAGATTCACCAGTACTAAATACCGTTCTATCTATATTATTTACCGTAAACAGTGAGATTTCTATCAAAGGCGTGCGCTGCGTCTCCAGTCTTCTGTTCGACAATACATCTGTAAATTCCTTTGTCTTTCACTCTGATTTTGTCTATTTGCATAGAAAAATCGAAAGATATATTGTAACCCTCCTTAAAAGAGATTATACCGCCGATAAGTGATGCAATAACTCCGGGATCGCTCTTGTTGTTATGGTGCATCGTGGTCTTTATCCAGTAAACTCCCAATATTTCGTCGAACGGGACGTCGTGATTACATGGTAGACGACCAGCTGACCCATAGTCTAGTACAGAAAGCTCAACCTTCTTCCTGATATCTATATCGAAAACGAGGGAAGACAAAATATAAGAACTCAAAGTAACCCTTAATTGAATCACCGCCTTTTGATTACACTCGATTTGACATAAAAAAACCTATGAAAACATGGTCAAATGACAGTCTGGCCGCAGGAAAAGCACCATGCAGCGATGGAATACCACCCGAACTGTTAAAGGTCCCCTGCAACCCAAATGCAAGTTGATTCCTGTTGATGTGCAGGGATCGATGCATACAACTGATATATTTTTTTTCAAACATGTTTCATAAATTTTTAAAATATTTTTAAAATCATTTTCTCAAACATGCTAAGCTCCACCCCACCAAAAAAAAAAGAAGAAAAAATGCCCCAGATCTCATTCCTGCAATGACATTATCTGTCAATCATCAGTGAGGTAAGGAAAGACAGTGGTATGTATGTTTTTCCAGAGATGACCATTCTGTTCTAATGTAAGACACACTCTAGCATCACTAGGAAAAGAATGGTATTGATGAGGTATTGTTTGAAAGCATGCAATTCTATTGTGAGCATGTGCTCAGCTGGGGGAAGTGACATTCCACTGTCTTTTGTAGAATGTTAGTGTAGCTGACTGATGATTGACAGATGATATTCACTATAATTACAATCACATAATTTCTTCACTTCTCAGTAATCGCATGCCTTTTAGCAATATGAACAATAAATTTACTTACGCGGTCTGTATCTATATAATGGTTACCATCTGTAACTGTAAACCAATATGTGAATGGATTGTTCAAACACTGTTTTCTCAACATGGCAGGCACAGCTTTCCAAAGATAATTTGATTTGATTTGATTCATTTGCTTCTGCATTACTATAAGTACAACAGTTTTCGGTGACATATATATAATAAAATACAAATGTACTTCTTAACAATGAATTATGAATAAACAAGTATGGTATATGTAACAATCATTTTTCAAATACAAACACGAAATGATAAATTGTCAAATTATTGTAATTTATCGAATATAAAATCATTTGCGGAAGAAGGACTGCCATTGTAAGCAAAAGCAATAATATAAAGCTCTTGTACACAAACATCTTTAACTTAATTGGCAAAAAGTCAATCTTACCGTATACAAGGAGATATGTATCATGAGAGGTGGGAGCGTCATTTGAGAATGTAACCTTACATCTGTAAAAGCCGTTATCAATAGATGTTGCATTCAATACTATCAGCGAAAGATCATCTCTTATATCATAATTAGCTGTTGGACTTGGAGTTCTGACTCCCTCGTAAAGCACTGCCAAAGCTGGGTTTCCATGGACAAACGATGTGGGGTCAGAACTTTTAAACCACTGAACGATCAGGATGTTTTTGGCACGTAGCTGGTTCATGCAGGGAATTTTTCCTGTTCTGTAACGTTCTACCATTGCGGTATCTGCAATCTCTCCATTTCCTGTTAAAGAGGTATCTATGAAGAGTTTAAAGTTTCAAGATATGCTACATCCACAAAGTAAAATTTGAGAAACATATATCTTTTTAAATAACCAATTTTGCGATATCGATTTGACGTAATTGTTTTCGTATTGCTATAAATACCAACAGATAGTAAAATTTCTCAGAAGGCGAGAAATCCATGTACCTCATGAGAGATCATATACATGTGTAACTGTAATTGGATATCCCATGTAGGCCTACTGGGCGTTAAAAAAGGAAAACCAACTTTGAAAATTGCCTGTAAGTGGACTATACATTTACCAGCGTTCATATCATATGAAAGAATAATTCATTTGCCTTGCAATACTTATGCTAGGAGTCCACTGGGCCGGCGCCAGTTTGTGCCAGTTTGCGCCAATGCAATTTGCTGTGGCGCCTAGTGTCGCCAATAAGGTGCCTAGTGGCGTGTAGTGGCTCAAACTGCCTCCCAACTGGCTCGTGGTGGCACCAGATTTGAATTTGGCGGCAAGAAAATTTCAAAATGTTTGAAATCTTCGTCGCGCCACTTGCATCGAGCAATCAGCGCCAAATGTCCGCCAAGTGGCACCAAATGGCGCGAACATATCGCCCTTTGGCGCAAACAATTTGGCGCAAACAATCCGCCTATTGGAATCCACTGGAATGTAACGGTGCGCGCCAAGTTGCGCCAATGAGATTTTGCGCCACATGGCGCCAAGTGGCACCTTGTTTGCGCCACTACGCGCCAAATAATTCCAACAGAGGCGGATAGCCCGCGCCAAAGCGCGCCAAATGTGCAGTGGCGCGAGCCAAACGGCACCCGATTGGTGACTACTTCGCGCCAAATGCCACCTGGTTGCCCGCCATTCAGCGCCACTTGCCGCCTATAAAAGCAGGGCGGCATCGCAGGACTTTCTCACACAACTTGCAAGATTTTCAACGAAGATGCCCCCAAAAGGCAAGAAAGGCAGTAGGAAGGGTAAGAAGGACAAGCCTGAGCAGTCCAAGAAGAAGGACCCCCAGCCCAAGAAGCTCAAGCTGAGCTCCAGGGCGAGGCCCCCTGCAAGCGAAGATGACGACGAGGCGCTGGCTGAAGCTGGTAGAGGCTCCGCTCCAAGACCTGCCACCCCTGTCCAAGATGCTGCTCCAGACCTTCCACCCCAAGCCCAAGACCAGTCGGCAAGTAGCGCCAAGTGGCGGCAAGTTCAAACCAATTTGGCGACCTTTGGCACAAACTAATCACCAAGTGCGGCAAAGTAGCCGTCTATTGGCGCGAATGGCGCCAACAGGGTGAATTTTGGAATCAAATGGCCGTGTAATGGCGCAAACTGGCGCAACATTTTGGAGCAAGCCGGATGGCATTTGGCGCACGCCATATGGCACCTAGTTTATTCCACTTGGCGACACATGCCGAGCGGACATTAATTCGGCGCCACAGCTAGCCACTACGCGCCAATCACATAATCTTTGGCGCGAACTGGCACCAACAGGCGCCGGCCCAGTGGACTCCTAGCATAACTTGCTTAAGTTTCCAGGGTCACGCATCAATGTACACCATTGTCTTTAAAATTTTGTGCAAAATTGTAGTTGGTTCACTTTCTTGTAAAACACAGTAGGCATGGTTTGGGTTGAATGTTGTCTTTGATAGGCAATTTTTTGTTATATTGCAAACTGTTTGGTTCGCACTGTCCCTTCGCCATGCAAAAGTTGGTAAAATTCATTGAGACTGTCTTCTTCGTAAAATGTCTTCCTTGCAAAATGACTCATACGTCTGAAAAGGGATTTATAGAGGAAAAATCATGATTCATAGGTACATATTAACACAAATTTGAAAAAGAAAATCATCCACAATGAGAATTGGAGCACACAGGCCATTTCACAAAAGGCATCTCCTTAACATCATGCCTTTGTGTTTTACAAGAAAGTGAGCCTACTAGATTTTTGCACACAATTTTGAAGACATTGGTGTTCAGTGATGTATGACCCTGGAACCCTAAACAAGTTACCATTGGAAAAGAATATGCATTACTCTTTCATATGATATGAATTTCATTGTCGGTAATCATATGGTTCATTTACAGGAATTTGTGTTTCCTTTTCTTTTAAACGCCCAGTATGATGCCTTTACCTAATACCGACCTCTTAACGATGTTTCCAACGACCACGGGAAAGATTCTTCATGAAACGTAATGAAAATTCATCAAACTATTACCCAAATACTGGGAAACAAGATCCAGGTACTGACGAGCGATAATACTTGCGCGTTCTTGTATAAATGACGCCACAATAGAGTCATCTCATTTTACGCATAGAGGGAGAAGTACGTCTTATTACCGAACCCTGCACATAAGTCAATGGCAATTTATGAAAAGAGATTATTTTAATATATGTGACCCTCCACCACAAAACGACCAATAGGTCGCAATGGGAGTATTAGATTAAACAGCTGAAAAAGATGGGTTGGGGTGGAAATTTTGATTTTAAGTTTCTTGTATTTTCTGAAAGTTCATTTATTAATCTACCGTCTGACAAAATTTCAGGGTAAAATACCATGTTGAAAAATGTTTTTACTCTCATTCAAAATGACCATTTTTTCCTGGACATTCAAACTTTGTGTGTCAGCTTGCTGGGATTGTACTTCACATCGCTTTTCTGGGATAGCTCAAAAACTATGCACTGTCTGATATTCAAAATCTACAGAAAGAAAGAAAGATATCTATTCTAAAGATATGGAAAGTTTCAGCCAAATCCAATTAGGACTTCATAGTGTAGCCTAGGGAGTTTTTGACTCAACCTTTTCTGCGACAAAAATTAGGCGCTCTTAAATGGTCACTATTCTTTAGAGCCCGTTTTCTCTATTGTTTTGGTCATTAGCCTGTCTGACACGTTAGCGCTCTCACTGTAATTTACAAGGGTTTGCTTAGTCCATACAAGACAAGTTATATATCATTTTAGAGCTTAGAATCTAAGCTTTGAAAATGTGTTGAAATTTGATAAACCCAGATTTCCGACTTATTGGTCGTTTTGTGGTGGAGGGTCACATATGAAAAATTAACAATAAATTGATAATAATACGTTTTTATTCCTCATCCTGCTCTATTTTGGCTGTTCTCAACGGCTTATCTCGAAAGGGTGCGGTGCGGAGCGGCGCGGTGGGGAGCGTTCAACGCACCCTTTCGAGAAAAGCCCCCCCGCTTGTCTCGAAAGGGTGCGTTGAGAACGGAGTGGCGCGTTAACGCACCCTTTCGAGACAAGCGGGGGCTTTTCTCGAAAGGGTGCGTTAACTAGTCTTCCACATCAGTCGTTTATAATAAAATTAAAATATCATCTATTTTCTAACTGAACGTGGAATTTAGCTTGCATGTGTTTAAAAAGAGGCAATATCGTGATACAGACCCCGCAACTTACCCGTCTTGTAATCGATCTTCTTAGACGTCTACCTTCAGCCAACTCACTAGTTATACTCGTGTTACAAGCCCCGCGCAACCACGTTGAACAACTTACAAAACGGAAATGGGGCCTGTATCACGATTTAACATTATAAACTCGTGAACAAGGCCCCATCCTATGCAAAATGAAGACAGACAACATGGTAGTGGGGCTTCACGATTACATATAAGGGCATAGTTGCAAGGGAGGGGATAAAGGCAGGGACGGATCCGAATCGGCCAGGGCCCCCTTTTGAAACCCTTAAGTACACAATAAAACAAATTGGGGGGGGGGGGGCGGAGGGGGGAATTGCAAGGGAGGGGGAGGGGGTAAAGGGATAGAAGGGGATACTTTCCCCCAATATCTAATTTTTTTTTAATGGGGGACTCCGCCAATGTATATTTTTTGAGGGAGTAATGGCGAAGGGGAGGGGGGAATTGCAAGCCGGGAGGGGATAAAGGTATGGGCATCCGGATCCAGGGGCTAAAGCGGCTGTGCCCCCCCCCCTTTAAAATCCAAGTGGCATGCCTTAACTTTAACCTTTTTTTTGGCGGTGGTGGGGGGGGGGGGGGATTGCAAGGGAGGGGTTACAATGATATATAAGGGGATACTTCCCCCAATATTAAAACCCTTTTGGGGGGTTATTGCAAGGGAGGGGATAAAGGCTTGGGGGGATCCCGGGGGAGCAGAATAGGCCGCGACCCCCTTTTGAAACCCTTAACTACACAAAACAAATTACCCCCGGAAATTACCTCCTTAATTTATTTTTATTTGGAGGACAGGCGGAGGGGGAATTGCAAAGGAGGGGCTAAATCGATATAAGCGGATATTTTCCTCCAATATTTTATTAAGTATAAAGCGGAGATAAAGAGATACTTTCCCCATAAACACAAGTTGCATTAAAGATGATAAACTAAAATCATTTTTCATAATAGTCATGGGGGGGGGGGGGGTACATGTAATTGCAAGTAAGGGGACAACAGGCGCCGGCCCAGTGGCCTCCTAGCATAACTTGCCTAAGTTTCCAGGGTCACGCATCAATGTACACCATTTTCTTTAAAATTTTGTGCAAAATTGTAGTTGGTTCACTTTCTTGTAAAACACAGTAGGCATGGTTTGGGTTGAATGTTGTCTTTGATAGGCAATTTTTTGTTATATTGCAAACTGTTTGGTTCGCACTGTCCCTTCGCCATGCAAAAGTTGGTAAAATTCATTGAGACTGTCTTCTTTGCAAAATGACTCATACGTCTGAAAAGGGATTTATAGAGGAAAAATCATGATTCATAGGTACAAATTATTAACACAAATTTGAAAAAGAAATCATCCACAATGAGAATTGGAGCACCCAGGCCATTTCACAAAAGGCATCTCCTTAACATCATGCCTTTGTGTTTTACAAGAAAGTGAGCCTACTAGATTTTTGCACACAATTTTGAAGACATTGGTGTTCAGTGATGTATGACCCTGGAACCCTAAACAAGTTACCATTGGAAAAGAATATGCATTACTCTTTCATATCATATGAATTTCATTGTCGGTAATCATATGGTTCATTTACAGGAATTTTTCAAATTTGTGTTTCCTTTTCTTTTAAACGCCCAGTATGATGCCTTTACCTAATACCGACCTCTTAACGATGTTTCCAACGACTACGGGAAAGATTCTTCATGAAACGTAATGAAAATTCATCAAACTATTACCCAAATACTGGGAAACAAGATCCAGGTACTGACGAGCGATAATACTTGCGCGTTCTTGTATAAATGACGCCACAATAGAGTCATCTCATTTTACGCATAGAGGGAGAAGTACGTCTTATTACCGAACCCTGCACATAAGTCAATGGCAATTTATGAAAAGAGATTATTTTAATATATGTGACCCTCCACCACAAAACGACCAATAGGTCGCAATGGGAGTATTAGATTAAACAGCTGAAAAAGATGGGTTGGGGTGGAAATTTTGATTTTAAGTTTCTTGTATTTTCTGAAAGTTCATTTATTAATCTACCGTCTGACAAAATTTCAGGTAAAATACCATGTTGAAAAATGTTTTTACTCTCATTCAAAATGACCATTTTTTCCTGGACATTCAAACTTTGTGTGTCAGCTTGCTGGGATTGTACTTCACATCGCTTTTCTGGGATAGCTCAAAAACTATGCACTGTCTGATATTCAAAATCTACAGAAAGAAAGAAAGATATCTATTCTAAAGATATGGAAAGTTTCAGCCAAATCCAATTAGGACTTCATAGTGTAGCCTAGGGAGTTTTTGACTCAACCTTTTCTGCGACAAAAATTAGGCGCTCTTAAATGGTCACTATTCTTTAGAGCCCGTTTTCTCTATTGTTTTGGTCATTAGCCTGTCTGACACGTTAGCGCTCTCACTGTAATTTACAAGGGTTTGCTTAGTCCATACAAGACAAGTTATATATCATTTTAGAGCTTAGAATCTAAGCTTTGAAAATGTGTTGAAATTTGATAAACCCAGATTTCCGACTTATTGGTCGTTTTGTGGTGGAGGGTCACATATGAAAAATTAACAATAAATTGATAATAATACGTTTTTATTCCTCATCCTGCTCTATTTTGGCTGTTCTCAACGGCTTATCTCGAAAGGGTGCGGTGCGGAGCGGCGCGGTGGGGAGCGTTCAACGCACCCTTTCGAGAAAAGCCCCCCCCGCTTGTCTCGAAAGGGTGCGTTGAGAACGGAGTGGCGCGTTAACGCACCCTTTCGAGACAAGCGGGGGCTTTTCTCGAAAGGGTGCGTTAACTAGTCT
The DNA here is from genome assembly GCA_025617745.1 of Heliocidaris erythrogramma. Classification (NCBI taxonomy): domain Eukaryota; kingdom Metazoa; phylum Echinodermata; class Echinoidea; order Camarodonta; family Echinometridae; genus Heliocidaris; species Heliocidaris erythrogramma. The sequence goes on along the minus strand of CM046854.1, from coordinate 14,870,167 downwards.
TCCACATCAGTCGTTTATAATAAAATTAAAATATCATCTATTTTCTAACTGAACGTGGAATTTAGCTTGCATGTGTTTAAAAAGAGGCAATATTGTGATACAGACCCGCAACTTACCCGTAATCGATCTTCTTAGACGTCTACCTTCAGCCAACTCACTAGTTATACTCGTGTTACAAGCCCCGCGCAACAACGTTGAACAACTTACAAAACGGAAATGGGGCCTGTATCACGATTTAACATTATAAACTCGTGAACAAGGCCCCATCCTATGCAAAATGAAGACAGACAACATGGTAGTGGGGCTTCACGATTACATATAAGGGCATAGTTGCAAGGGAGGGGATAAAGGCAGTGACGGATCCGAATCGGCCAGGGCCCCCTTTTGAAACCCTTAAGTACACAATAAAACAAATTGGGGGGGGGGGGGACGGAGGGGGGAATTGCAAGGGAGGGGGTAAAGGGATAGAAGGGGATACTTTCCCCCAATATCTAATTTTTTTTTAATGGGGGACTCCGCCAATGTATATTTTTTGAGGGAGTAATGGCGAAGGGGAGGGGGGAATTGCAAGCCGGGAGGGGATAAAGGTATGGGCATCCGGATCCAGGGGCTAAAGCGGCTGTGCCCCCCCCCTTTAAAATCCAAGTGGCATGCCTTAACTACACAATAAAATAATTGCCTTTTTTTTGGCGGTGGTGGGGGGGGGGGGGATTGCAAGGGAGGGGTTACAATGATATATAAGGGGATACTTCCCCCAATATTAAAACCCTTTTGGGGGGTTATTGCAAGGGAGGGGATAAAGGCTTGGGGGGATCCGGGGGAGGCAGAATAGGCCGCGACCCCCTTTTGAAACCCTTAACTACACAAAACAAATTACCCCCGGAAATTACCTCCTTAATTTATTTTTATTTGGAGGACAGGCGGAGGGGGAATTGCAAAGGAGGGGCTAAAACGATATAAGGGGATATTTTCCTCCAATATTTTATTAAGTATAAAGCGGAGATAAAGAGATATACTTTCCCCCATAAACACAAGTTGCATTAAAGATGATAAACTAAAATCATTTTTCATAATAGTCATGGGGGGGGGGGGGGGTACATGTAATTGCAAGTAAGGGGATAAAGGCATGGACAGATGCAGGGGGAGGCAGAATAGGACGTGCCCCCTCCCCCTTTTAGTTGATTTGGGTTTGTTATACTTTATTCATTTCAATGTACAGGTTAATCAGAACAATGATCAAAAAGATAAATAAACGAAAGGAGAAAAAAAATGGGGGAAAATGGTTGTTCTTTTTGTGGGTGATTGTGTAGGGGGTATTTGCCCCGGTATATCATGCGCTATTATTTAAATGAAGCGATGAATAAAATGGCGTGATATTATTATTATTTTTTTTTGGGGGGGGGGGGGGGGGTACTGCGCTGAAGTGGCAGATAAAAATTAAATTAAATTAAAAGGGGGTCCAACTGAAAAGCAAAGCCAAAAAAAAAAAAAAAAATGCGGGGGATGTCCTCAGAAACAAAAGAGGGGTTGAGCAAAATAACAGAATAAAAATAAAAGGTAGAATACACTCAAGGAAATTCACTGTGATGACAATGCTGAAAAAATACAATGATTTAAGAAAGAAAAATTGGGATTTTTTTTTTTTTTTTTTTTGGGGGGGGGGGGGGGGGAGTGGTTGACAGCCCCCGTCCGGTACGCCCACGAATAAAAAAAAATCAAGAATATATGAATACATGTACATTTCAACCCCCCCCCCCCCCATTTCCGTTTTGTAAGTTTTGTAACACGAGTATAACTAGTGAGTTGGATGAAGTTAGACGTCTAAGAAGATCGATTACAAGACGGGTAAGTTGCGAGGTTTGTATCACGATATTGCCTCTTTTTAAACACATGCAAGCTAAATCCCCCCCCCCGATCCGCCAATGATGGGGGGTATATCTCCGCCCTCCCCCCTAAAAAAAAATGAGGTGGGGGGATGGCCTGTATTGTCGTCCCATAATATTTTTGGATGGAATAAATAAGAATTATTACATTTTTTAACTTAAAACCAATAATTATCCAAACTCATTATGTTTGATCTTGAAATACCATCACATTTTTGAACGATTAGATGTAAGGAAATAAGAAATGCCATAATTTCAAATGCTAAAATATCGAAGATAATTCGTTCGCCAGTCGCATTGTTATTCTCAATTGAGGGGTCCTTCCTTTTTTTCATTAAAAAAAGACATTTTGGGAAAGTCTAAAATGCAAGTCTTATAGACAGATTTTTGAAAAAGTCCCTGGAGTGGGAGGGGGATACCCCCTCCACAACCTCCCTATCTAGTAAGAAAAAAATAATAATCTTGTTTTATACTATGTTGATGCATATCATCCTAACTATTGTTATGAATAACAGTATCAAAGCAGTATCATATTTATCCGTTCCATGTTCTACTACAAGTTTAAAAACACAAAACAAACATGAAACGAAGAAAAAATAAGGACACGGGAGGAGTATTCTAAAATCGTTCAACTGTCCTTAGATGAGCCATTCGGGTAGGTATGCATTAACATCTGAAGCGGGGGATGGGGCTGAAGCCCTCTCCCCCGAGAATATCAAAATTTTCCTGCATTCGGGCACCGCCATCTCATTTCCGGGCAGTGAAATGGTCTCTCTGTAATCTCAGATGATCTAACTTAGCACATTTTGATGACGAAATTATATTTTCACGATTCTAAAGTGTCAATCTTTTGCTCGCAAGCTTCACTCGCTCTGAAAATCGAAAAGCTAGAAAGCTATAATACACAATGTATTCAGGCAATTGAGACATGTAATACTCAGTGGCCCGCGACGTAATTTCAAATATATTTCTGCCCCCTCCCCTGACAAAATAATTAAGAACCCAGGGCTTAAAGTGTTCAAAATTTGAAAAAACATAAAGATGTAATTGCTTTCTTCGCTATATCATGTAAGTTTCATATGACTCCTGCTAAATATTGCGGCCCCGAAAATTATAGAGTTAAATTGAAAAGAATTGAGCAAGCCATAAGTTATTGGCGTATGAGAAATCTTTCTCTAATTGGCAAAGTGTGTGTTATAAAATCATTGGTATTACCTCAACTGCTATTTCTTTTTTCTGTGCTTTGTATTAAAATCCCTCATTCCTTTTTCAAAGAGTTAAATAGAATATTTTTTAATTCATTTGGAACGGTGGTAAGGACAGAGTCCAGAGACGGATTATGTGTAACAACTATATCGAGTCTGGTTTGAAAATGATTGATCCCTTAACTTTTGCTAATGCTCAAAAGATGGTCTGGGTGAAAAATATTCTTGATGTAAATTATATTGCTCCGTGGAAATGTATTGAATTATCTTTTTTAGAAAAATTCAATGATGATATTTCTTTTTTGTGGAATTCCTTTGCTCCAGAAAGTATTCTTAAATCACTTGGTAATATCCAACTTGCGGAATCTCTTCGTGCTTGGTATCTATACAGAGAAGAAGCTACTGTAGAATTTTATGGTCATAAATTTTCAGAACTAAGTGCTTGTCATTGTCTTTGGTTCAACAGGTCTATTCGTTCAAAATCTAAATCCTACTTTTTTTACAAAACCTGGTTTGATAATAACATTATTACCATTTCCGATTTATTTAATCCTCCTCTTCCTGGCCATAAACTTTTTGAAGAATTAGTATTAGATTTTTGCATTCCTTTTGGAGATAGAAGAAAATTTAATTTCTTAATTAAAAATATACCTGAAAAATGGATTAGGAATTTTGATGTTGATATATTTGGGGTTCATGAAACCATGGTCAAAAAGCTTTTAAGCACAAAGAAAATCCCGAAGAATATATATATTACTCTATTTGGCTCTCATGTTCCCGACAAGAGATATTCTTATTGGTGTGATTGTTTACCTGTACCTGTTACTTTGAACTGGTAAAACATACACATTTCTAACTTTTTTGTACTGTTGATACGAAGTTGAGATCCTTTTATTTTAAGATATTTCATAAGGCTATTGCCCTAAATGATTTTCTCTATAAGATTAAAAGAAGAGATTCACCAAACTGCTCTCTGTGTGAAACAAAATGTGAGACAATGGTGCATTTATTTTGTGAACGTGATAAGGTCGCTCCAGTCTGGCAAGATGTTTTGGATGTAATCTCTCAGAAATGTGAAAATTCTATCAATGAATCTAATTTTGAAAAATTGTTTGGTATTTGCAGCGATAAGTTTCTTACATATTTATTTTTGCTTCTGAAATACTATATTTATACTTGTAAGTTTAATAACAATCTTCCCAATTTTATTGCATTGAAATGCTTTGTGAAGAGACAGAGAGAAACTGAATACTTATTAGCCAAAAAAAGAAACAAATTACCTGTTCATTTCAAGAAATGGCGCTTTGATTTATGATTTTCCATATTTTCTATCATATGCATCAGGTAGTTCAATATCTCTCTTTCACACAACTATACACCCTCACCTTTATTTATTTTTTTTATGTTGATTTACTTCCGCAACCTCGACGCATATGCCTTTGCTCATAATTTTGCCCTTTTTTTTTCAAGTCTTTTCTTTTAACCAATGAATGCTCTTTATAAATGTATGTTTTTTGTTTGTTTTGGTCAGTGTCAGGCCTCATTTTAAATAACTCTCTTTATTCTGCTGCCTTTTTCGATCATTTGTATAATTTGTAATCTTGTCTTTTTAATTTTAATCATTCAATCTGATTATCTATGAATATTGTAATTTCTTTTTGATTTGTAATAAAACACACAATTATAAAAAAAATATTGCGTCCCCGATATAAGAGATAAAGGAAATAAAACAGGATTTGAAAAGGTTCATTTTTGAAAGAAATCTCAACTGTAGGTAGCCTAGCTGCATTTCTCGACTCTTTCTCAAGCCTATATAGGGTTTTAGCTAGTTTTGCTTCCGATTGTAGAAGTGAGTAAATAAGAAACTGTTTATCAATGTATTAAATTCGAGCTTCTCTAACGCTCAATGAGGTGGTCAATTGCAAACTTTCCTGGGTAAAACGCTTTGCTCCCTCGCTAACTCGCACGGGGGGGGGGGGGGGGGGGGGGGGGGGGGGGTAACTTCATTTTTTGCCCCAGGCTCCATAATTCCGAGATAAGCCACTGGCTTCGCTCCCTCGCCGGTCATCGACATGGGTATTGAATTACTTCTCCACATAATGAACAGTTAATATTTGTTTAAGAAACTGTGAAATTAAAAGAAAAAACAACGTTAGTATATTGGTAGCTATATTCTAAGTGAGGTTAATAGATGACCACCGTTTTGTTCAAGATGCCAATGATGGGATTTTTAGATGTGTTAAAAGTTGGCTTATTAATTTGATATTGTCATTAGGCTAAAGATTATAATTTATACCTTTTTAAATTATATTCTTCCATAATTTGTAATTCCAATGAACTGCCCTTTAATTTTTTGTTTATTTATTTATCAATTTATTTATTTATTTAAAATTTACTACAAATTATAGTTCTTTGAAAAAAATGTAATTGTCAAATTTTAAACTGATTGTTTTCAAATTAATCTTTATAAACTAGACCCTACATCCGTTTTTTAAATGTGCCCCAAACCGACCCTTTTTAAATGAGAAATTATTCAGATAATAGTTCATTCTTGGATACATTTAACTGTGACTATGTATTTTTATTAATTAAAAAAAGGAAACATTAGATGACCTTTAAATACTTGAAAAAAACTTGATGTATACTTTGATAGTTCTATTTTATTGATATATTTCTACCTCTTCCTCCTTTTTATCCCATCTATCAATAGTTTACATCATAACACTAAAATGTGGAAATGTTAGTATCAACCTGATTATGTAAGAGAAAATGAGAAATATGAATCAAATATTATATATCTATTCCTATAGGCTCACCAGGAAAGGGCATTATTTTTTTAATGAATATATCACTTTGTGTTCTTGTTTTTTCCGGTCAGCAGAGAAATTGAGAAAACTGAAACACATCGTCAACAGAAAAAAGAGCATCCTGCATGAAAGATAGGATCGAGAAATAAGCAAAGGCAGTGGTAGCTCACACTTATTATTCGTTATTAATATATTATCCAGTCATTCAGTACTTTTTTTTTCTCTCTCACTCCGAATTGATATACATCATTTTATCTATTTAGGCTATTATAGCACCATTAAATGCTAATTATTTTACACAATTATTCTGCAAGTTTAATACCAAATATGAACCTATTTACTATGCTATTGATAATTTTCATAATAGTAATAAAAAGGGGAGATTTCAGTTGACCGACTTCCAAAGTGACCCAAAATGTCAGTGTTGTAGAAAATCTGAAAAGTTTCAGAAGTTCATTCAACTTAAGTGTACGATACATGTATTATTAATACCAATGAAGAAGTTTATTTATTGAAGAAAAAACAACAACCCCAAAACGGGCACTTCAAAGTATTACATTATTGACATTAACCCCCCCCCAAAAAAAAAAACAAAAAACAAACAAACAAACAAAACAAAACAACAAACAAACAAAAACAAAACAACAAAAAAAAAACCAAAAAAAAATAATATTCTTCTCTTAATCACATCATCAATTATACGTGGAAGAATAGTTTGGCTTTAAGTTGAACATTATAAATGGACATACTTCATACTTGGCGTAAATTTTTTTTTTTTTAATCATTCGTGTATTCACTTTGTTTAAACTGCTTTCAATTAAAACTACGCAACTATAGGCTATTATTTTTCTCAAACAAAAAGGAGAACAAATTATACTTATATGAGGGCTAATAATGATATAAGCGTACATTAAAGAAAAACTGTCTTCCTTTTAAACATAATTTTTTCTCATCTCTCCCCCTTTAAAGGTCAAGTCCACCCTAACAAAAAGTTGATTTGAATAAATAGAGAAAAATCCAACAAGCATAACACTGAAAATTTCATCAAAACAGGATGTAAAATAAGAAAGTTATGGTATTTTAAAGTTTCGCTTAATTTCGCAAAACAGTTATATGCACATCCTGCTCAGTATGCAAATGAGGGAACCAGTGACGTCACCCACTCACTATTTCTTTTGTATTTTATTATGTGAAATATAGAATATTTTAATTTCTGCAGATTTCACAATTAGGAAGCTCTCATTGAATTGTGTATATGTTGCAACAATGGCAATTACACATGTTCAGCGAGGAATCAAACCTTGTTTCACATTATAACAAGGAAAAAAATAAAATATTTCGTATTTCATGTAATAAAATACAAAAGAAATAGTGAGTGGGTGACGTCACTGGTTCCCTCATTTCCATACTGAGCAGGACGTGCATACATCTGTTTTGCGAAATTAAGCGACACTTTAAAATACCATAACTTTCTTATTTTACATCCTATTTTGATGAAATTCTCAGTGTCATGCTTGTTGGATTTTTCTCTATTTATTCAAATCACCATTTTGTCAGGGTGGACTTGGCCTTTAAAATGGCCCTCAATAAGGGGAGGGGGGGGGGGTGTTGACACATTATTCACACAAAAATCGAATTTCAATGTATACAGAAAAATTTTATATCTTTAATGATGAGCAAAATATTCAAACTTGGACAGCAACATAATTTGGAGGGTCAGTCTTGTTTCAAATCCAGATTTTTTTTTTTTTTTTTTTGGGGGGGGGGCAGAGTTCTTAAATTTTGTTAAAGGGGTAAAAAAAATTAACGGAATATGAGTACACATTTGCATTCAAATATGTAGTTTTATTATCTGGCACGGTGCAAATGTGCCCTCTTCGCGTGCCCCTCCCCCCCCCCCCCACTGGAGATACGCCACTCTTCAGAGTTCATCGACCAGATACTACACCAAAAAATAGCCAATTAATTGCATAGAGTGACGGATGGTAGAAATTTCTTTTCCCACAAACCAGATATTAATTTACCTAAAAATTATGATGTAATTTTTAAAAATGTATTTACTTCTTATATTTTTAAATTTATTTGATTTCATTTTTTTTTTTAAGGAGTACGTGTGATTATGTTTCATCTCCCCCCCCCCCCCCCAGCAAGAAACAGAAAAAAAAATGACTCAACCATTAAAAAAAGATGACTAGTATTTTTTTTTTGGGGGGGGGGGCTGAGAAACGTGCCCACTTCGGACCCCCACTCCGTATCCAGTTATCCACAACTGATTTTTAAAAAATGTAGAGATTTTAATATATAGGCATATTGATTTTTTTCACATTTGCAGGGGCACATGACCCATCCCCCCCCCCCCCGCTCCACCGAATATCAATCGCATATTACAAAAAAATATATATACATGTATTATTATCTCGACTGTGATCGAACTTGCCAACTGCACAACCCATTGAGAAACCTACCCTCCCCCGTCTGCAACTTACAACAACATGATGAACTGTCAGTGCATACAACAACTTCGAGTTCAACCATACACAGAAATCAATAGGTCGGAATGACTGTCTGACTACTGACGGATTTGTTTGCATACCGCGGGAAGTTAGCGATCATTGTTTTGTAAAGATAGACATAACTTTTCCGTGCATGATTGGAGAAGTACATGCCCAGGGATCATTCTCCTGGGAAATGCACTGAATTTCAACCTTTTTTTTTAATCTGGACATAAAAAAGACTTGGGGTATGTGCTAATAAATGTCGAAAACTAGCACTCCAGAAATGTCTATAAATTTCAAACCTGAATAAATATCTAAATTGACAAGATTTTTCAAACAAACTACACACGAAGACGACCTCTGCTTTTGCAGCTGAGTCTGGAATAAAGTCTTGAATTTAATTGAATTGAATACCAAAACTGTGCTACATTATATGCGTCAGTGGAGTGTGTGTCGAGCAACATCGCACGAGTTCTAATACGATCAACGATTTACTGCGCGCATTGTCTGACTTCTAGCAGGATTACGGTACAAAGTTATAAACCAAGCAGGAAGAACGATATCACATAATGTATGGTCGGAGTCCTCGCTACGCACCATACAAATCACATACACGCGCAATGCAACGCGTTCAAATCAGGCTAAAACACACACACGCAATACACACAGTCAATTTCAATATCAAGATTTGCATTCATTTATTGCATGTGCGTAGCTTTAGGACCCTTCATTTTTAAGAACATAATTTGACATCGGCATTGATATCGACCTGAAAAGGTGCATTATTGACATTCACCCACCGTAATTTTCTCCACAAATCAACTTTAGAATATCCAGAATCAGGATATGGAATGAAATTGGTGACAAGCCAGTGATTTCTGTGACCTTTTAGCTGCTGAAAACAAATTGCGTAGCTTTAGGTCCCCCATCATACCGTACAGTATGTTCGCACAATGAGCGAGTGCAAACGTCGAAGTTAAAATAAGTCTAACCATGGATATATCCATGGACCAACCATCCACGCCCCTACCTAAAGAACACATACCTTGCATTACAGATGAAAGTGTTATCAACGTTTTGAGTGCCAAGTGTAAGAAACAGATATCTTGTAGAAACATTATAAACCAGAATGTTCTCGGTTCAAAAATGAAAAAAGATGGCGAACACATGAATAATTCATCAGCTCGTGATGCATTGTGGTATGATCGACCCCAGCAAAGAGATTCGATCATACCAGTATGCCCTCCGAAGGAGGGCTAGCTAGAGAGTCAACTAAAATCTGACCTTTGACATTCCATAGGCTTTGCATTGAATGCATTGTGGGAGCTTTGTCCAATTTGAACAGTTCATTTTTTTCATTCCCACAATTCCCTACGATTTGGACAAGAAATAGGGAAAATGGCGGCCGTGCGGGTAGTGCTACTTTCGCGCCATTTCAACACAAATCTCAAAAAAGCTTTGTTTTTGAGAATTTTATGTTTTAGAAGGAGTTTGTCTTGTAAGTATCACGAAAGCAGAAAATCCTCCGGGGGACATTATCATCAAAATAATGCCGTATGATGCCATGAAATGTAAGTAAATATGTATTTTGTTTAACGTTCCTCTTAATAATTTGGATGTGTTCGTCGTGGCTGCGAGTGAGCTCATTGTACAAAACGTATTATCCCACACCCACCCAGTTCCCCGTTCTCTTGCATGCCCTGCCCGAAATAAAATAGCCTTAAAATATGGGGAAAATAGGGGGAAAATATTTTGTGACTATTTTTTCAATGGAAAAATAGAGGAAATATAGCGTGCAAAAATAGTAAAAAAATATATTTTTAAAATATATTATTGAAACCGAAATCTCTAGTTAAAAAATATATTTTTTGACTATTTTTTCAATTGAAAAATAGAGGAAAAATAGCTTGCAAAAATAGTAAAAAATATATTTTTTTTATATATTATTGGAACCGAAATCTCTAGTTAAAAAATATATTTTTTGACTATTTTTTCAATGGAAAAATAGCGTGGAAAAATAGTAAAAAAATGTATTTTTTTCATATATTATTGGAACCGAAATCTCTTACCCAGGTCGAAAATCCTATAGACAGAATTTCTATAGGTATAGGTTTCTATATGGAAATGGTATATGGGGCACCCATAGAAATCCTATGGGTGTCTATGGGACTGATAATCCTGTAGGTTTCTATAGGTCCAATAAGAAATCCTGTAGGTTTCTATAGGACCTATAGAAAATCCTAAAGGTGTCTTATAGGACCAATAAGAAAATAATTAACTATAAGATTAATATAAGAAGATATGCTGTGGGTGTCTTCAGGAACAATCACATGACATTATTAATGCTAATTTTATTAATCCTTTCTTGTAATCATATCCTATCCTATCCTCTCCTACTCCTATAAATCCTATAACATATTCCTATGTCCTATACCTGCCCGTTTTCCGGCTAACAGAAATATATTTTTTCCCTATTTTTCCCCTATTTTTCTCCTATTTAAAAAACAATAGCTCTATTTTTTTCATATTTTCGCTGAAAACTAGAAAATAAATAGATTATTTTTTCACTATTTCCCGGCCAGCTTGTTATTAATAACTATTTTAAAGCTATTTTTTCAAAATATTTTTACGGAACTATTTTTAACCTATTTTTTTACTATACCTAGCTACTAAGCAATTGTATCACATTCATTATATATATAAAAATATTTTTCCAGTCAAAAAATATGTTTTTTAACTAGAGTTTTCGGTTCCAATAATATATGAAAAAAAAATACTTTTTTACTATTTTTCCATTGAAAAAATAGTCAAAAAATATATTTTTTAACTAAAGATTTCGGTTCCAATAATATATGAAAAAAATATTTTTTTTTACTATTTTTCCACGCTATTTTTCCTCTATTTTTCCATTGAAAAAATAGTCAAAAAATATATTTTCCCTATCTATTTTTTTACTATTTTCCCCATATTTTTAGGCTATTTTATTTCGGGCAGGGATTTTTGTATCACATTCATTATATATAGGGACATAGTTGTAGTGCTATAAAAAAATGGTTACTGACTAGATTACACTTTTATTATTAAAATTAATTTACACTTTTATTAATGAAATATGAAAATGCCTTTTGAAATTGTGTACAACATTACAATAGTTTAATGTAAGTAAAATTTCTATCACAGTTCAAATCTTAATCCCAAATCTAAATGTATTTATCTATTTCCACTAGTTTTCATATGTTAGATTGTTATTCATGAATATTCATGATTGATTATACCAACAGGATAGTAGTATGGCCCCTTGAATTATTGAATGGGCTTTACTGGATTTTCTATGGGTTTTATGGGTTTTTATGGGTGCACATTTGAACAGCTGTGCTTCATATGGAACTTCTATGGGTTCCTATAGGAAACCAATAGAAACCTACAAAACCATCAGAAACCATTAGGAATTTCCTATTGGTTTTCTATGGGTCTCTAATGGATTTTCGACCTGGGTATATTTTTTTCATTTCTACTGAAAAAATAGAAAAAAATATATATAGCATAAAATACCTCCCTCAAATAGGTAGTGCCGGATGAAGCGGAAAGTCCTACTATAAAAGACTTTGATGAGACGTGAACAATAAACAGGTAGGTCTAGACCTAACTAGTTGGACCTGGACTTAATAATAACAATGAGTTACCACAGGGTATTACAGCTAAAAATTATAGGTCTGGTAATGGTAGTGGATCCTGAATCGGTTTACTTGGGGGGGGGGGGGGGGGGGGGGAGTTTTTAGTTTACATTGTCCAACCAAAACAGCAACAACAAAAGAATTCTGAGAGAATGGACATTTCATTTGTCCTTTTCCTTCATCCACCACTGATATCTGTTTTCTTCAGTGTAATATTAAATTAGCTGTTTTAGTGTCTTTAAAAATCAATTATGAGATCTTTAGGGAATGTTCAGTGTGATGTGATTTTGGCGAGCCTCGAACCAGGGTCCGCTGATCGAGAATTGCTGGCATTGCCGCTAGACTAAGTCACATCGTACGATTTAGAGCAGATCATATTGTTACAAAGGGAATTTACGATACCACATAGTTCATGTTATCTACTTGACTCCCATGACTAAACTGGATTGCAAGAAGCATTCGTTAGTCCATCGGTAACGTTAGCTCCTCTCAATCAGCAGAACCTGGTTCGAGGCTCGCCACGGCCACATTTTTTTTTGCTGTTAAATTAAGGTACAGTTACTATACATGCCCCTAAAAGTAGCACTTTACTTTTTACAGTGTACAAGACGTAGAGATGACGTCAAAATAAGACGTCCTCATGACGTCTTGCGTTGGTGCAAGTTGTCGTCTTATTATTGACGTAATTACAGGACGTAAAAAAGACGTAAACGACGACGTAAATATCACATCATATTTTCCTCTTTCTGCTATCAGGGTAGTACTATATATGATTTTTCAACGCCTCTTAATTACCAGCTTATCCACGGTTATGGGGGGGGGGGGGGGGGGGGGGGGTTGGGCAACTGCCATTGCATAATCAAAGCCCCTGTTTGTTATTAGTACCTCAATACAATCTAGGTACACATATTTTTTTTCACATAAACATACCAACTGAATTTCTTTGAGACTTTACTAATTTGGTTGCCTTTGAATAGCCTTGAAAATTTTATGTGTCCAACTTTTTTCCTCTTTAAATACTTTTGAGAATTCACACTTATTATTCCATTTCATATAAAGAGTTGATGCTAACTGTGTTAATAGGAAGCTCGAAGTTTCAGGGTTTTATTTTAATTCTAATTGTTGCTTGTTTAATTATCAAATACACAATGGATGCTATTTTCTAAAATATTTCCTCTTTTCTTTCGACAGATATGGATTTCTACTTCAGCTCTTCTCTGAAATAGCCCTCTGCTTTGATCAACATGTATCTCTTCTGGGTCCGCTCGCTATTCAAAAGGACAGCTATTCATAGAAAACCACTATATTCATTTAACACACGTTATGAATAGCAGTTCTTATGAATAGTTATGAATAATGGTAATTTGTCTATTTAGAAGGACCGCTATTCATTTAGTCACGCATTATGAATAAGCGGTCCTTATGAATAGCGAGGTTACCCCATTTCTTCATATTAAAATCATATCTGGATTCAAGTATAATATGCATGTTGAGGTGTCGTGGTCTAGTGTATACGTCACCAGACTGTGGATCATATGGTTCACGGTTCGAATCCTGCCGCAGCGCTAATGGCAAAACAGTCATCTACATTTGTCACTCTCCACCCAGGTGAAGTAAATGGGTACCGGTTGGAGAAATTGCTTAAATTCCTTAGCGCTTTCATGGCAGCTCGGCTAAAGCTGCGGTAATTGAAGGGCAGAGAGTATATTTGTATAGTAGTTGCGCTATATAAATGGACATACATGTATATTATTATAATTAGAATGACTGAACAGGAGTTTAAAGTTCTTCAATTATATCTTGACCATTTTACCCACCCCCTCCCCTTTTCAAATGTTGTAGTCACATGCAGCCATTTTGTTATAGTAGCTCGTTATTGTGAGGAGGTCTTCCTCTTCTGTTTTGTGAGATTACAGGGCCCCTAGTGAAATAAAGATAAGCACTACCAGGGCCACTCCTTTATTGAATCTGCCCGCAGTGTATCACAAACTAATAATAATCTTATCTGATTCTATGAATTTATAAATTATTAAGTAAATTATTATTTTATTCATTATCTACTGAGAAAATCCATACTATTCAACAATTCATTTGACTTGAAACTATCTAATTAGATCTCTGTGTGTTCCTCCTGTCCTTTTTTTATAGTTAGATTTATAATAACAGTAACATGCAATATACATGTACCAACCTAAAAGGAGATGGATCATTTAAAGAGTTCTTACAACTGTCAAAATTATCTTTGTTTTTTAGGAGTAAAATTGTTGTCATTGGTGTGTGTTGAACAGAAATTAGATGGTCATTTATTTCTTATGTCATTTCTTCTTTGTAGGGGTGTAGTGGGTAAATAATCTTTAAATTGTAATTCAAATAATTTACTTCTTTAATTTGTACACAAATCTTTCGGCATATTACTCCCAGTGTTAAAGATCGTATGCTCGATCTGTAATGAAAAACACAAGTCAGAAAAAAATTGGAACCAGTGGGATTCGAACCTGTCATGATCATCTACTGCTTGCCGGGCAGCGACTTAACCACCAGGCTATTCTGGTTCACGGCCAAGTCACGACGAACTAGAATCAAATACCCAAGATCCTCTTCTTTCTGACTCATTAATATTCAAACGGTCCGCCGTAGACAATGGTTAGTAAACGAAGAAGCTTGACTGGGGAGGAATTTTTAATTTGTAAACAAATCTTTCGGCATATTACTCCCAGTGTTAAAGATCGTATGCTCGATCTGTAATGAAAAACACAAGTCAGAAAAATTGGAACCAGTGGGATTCGAACCTGTCATGATCATCTACAGCTTGCGGGGCAGCGACTTAACACCAGGCTATTCTGGTTCACGGCCAAGTCACGACGAACTAGAATCAAATACCCAAGATCCTCTTCTTTCTGACTCATTAATATTCAAACGGTCCGCCGTAGACAATGGTTAGTAAACGAAGAAGCTTGACTGGGGAGGAATTTTTAATTTGTAAACAAATCTTTCGGCATATTACTCCCAGTGTTAAAGATCGTATGCTCGATCTGTAATGAAAAACACAAGTCAGAAAAATTGGAACCAGTGGGATTCGAACCTGTCATGATCATCTACAGCTTGCGGGGCAGCGACTTAACCACCAGGCTATTCTGGTTCACGGCCAAGTCACGACGAACTAGAATCAAATACCCAAGATCCTCTTCTTTCTGACTCATTAATATTCAAACGGTCCGCCGTAGACAATGGTTAGTAAACGAAGAAGCTTGACTGGGGAGGAATTTTTAATTTGTAAACAAATCTTTCGGCATATTACTCCCAGTGTTAAAGATCGTATGCTCGATCTGTAATGAAAAACACAAGTCAGAAAAAATTGGAACCAGTGGGATTCGAACCTGTCATGATCATCTACTGCTTGCCGGGCAGCGACTTAACCACCAGGCTATTCTGGTTCACGGCCAAGTCACGACGAACTAGAATCAAATACCCAAGATCCTCTTCTTTCTGACTCATTAATATTCAAACGGTCCACCGTAGACAATGGTTAGTAAACGAAGAAGCTTGACAGATCGAGCATTACAGATCAAGCATACGATCTTTAACACTGGGAGTAATATGCCGAAAGATTTGTTTACAAATTAAAAATTCCTCCCCAGTCAAGCTTCTTCGTTTACTAACCATTGTCTACGGCGGACCGTTTGAATATTAATGAGTCAGAAAGAAGAGGATCTTGGGTATTTGATTCTAGTTCGTCGTGACTTGGCCGTGAACCAGAATAGCCTGGTGGTTAAGTCGCTGCCCGGCAAGCAGTAGATGATCATGACAGGTTCGAATCCCACTGGTTCCAATTTTTTTTTTCTGACTTGTGTTTTTTCATTACAGATCGAGCATACGATCTTTAACACTGGGAGTAATATGCCGAAAGATTTGTTTACAAATTAAAAATTCCTCCCCAGTCAAGCTTCTTCATTTACTAAATTTACTTCTTGGAAAGGGATTGAATTAATAACGTATGATTCATTTAGATTGAAATTCTTTTTTTTTAAATGCATGTACATAATTTGGACTAAGAGAATATTATTTGACCTTGACAAGTCGGCTGTGATGGAACTATATTATGAAAAAAGTGTATGACTGCAGAAGAATTATATAAATTATGTTGCATTTTTAAAGGAGAAGAAGTAAACGTATATTTAAGAAGTAAGACAATGTCTAAACTTCTTTAAAACCTCTCCTCATTTCTGCATGCAAGAAAATATTCATTAAAAAGTAAACAAATATGAACGTATTTCTGAATAGACATGCATAAACTATTGTACCTTAAATCTTGATAGTGAGAAAGATATACATGTAATTGAAAATTATTCTGTGAACATGATAAAGGTCCTTTCACATATCAATGAAATGAACCATATAGGGGAGGGGTGAATGAACCAGGACGTGTGATCAAGGTGTATGTATGAGATAGAGAGGAAGACAAAAAAGATGAGAAACGGCGAAACTGAGAAGATATGGTGAAAAGGAAAGAGAGAAGGGGCGGATCCAGGGGGCACTTCCGGCCCCGCCCCCCCCCCTTGGAAGAAAAGTATGCATTTTGTACCCCCCTTTTAAAATGAAGACCTTTTTTCTTTTCTTTTTTATTTTGCTTGTCAGCAAATTATGGAGGGGAAACTCCATAACCCCCCCCCCCCCCCCACTGAGCAAATTTTTGTTGTTGTTGATAAATGCCCCCCCCCCCCCCCCCCCCGAGCGACTTTTCAAGAAGCTGGCGAGACCAACAAAATACGGGTCTACCTTGACAAACCTTCATTTGTGTGTCCCCTCTTATACTCAATCCTGGATCCGTCCCTGGGTGAGGTCTGAATAGAAGTGGTGGAGATGTCAAATTAAATTTAGCTTAACCCCCCTCTAAAAATAATAACAATGAAATAGGTTAATAAATGAATATATACATACATAAATACACACCTAGTAATAATATTGATTATTAATTAATTTGAAAACAAAAAATATTTGAATAAATGAATAAAAAATAAATCATGAATAACCAAAAATTAATTAATAGAATTATTTAAAACTTTTTAATAAAAGATAATATGAATTGAATTCATGTCTAAATTTCCAATTTCCAATTAAATTCCCTGCAGCAAGAATCACTGGTTTTGCCTTTAACGTTGGTGTTGTTGCTGTTTGTTTTTTTGTTTTATGGATGTGTTTAGCCGTTATCATAAATTATGAAATATTCATACCCTGACAGCTATGGAACGATAGTTGTCCAAAATTTCGATAAACCTAGTTTATCGACGATAAACTAGGTTTTTCGCCGAGAATCCTAGATTATCGAATTGATAAACCTAGTTTTTCAACAACAACCCCGAATATCAAGCGATTAACCTAGTTTATCAACCGAAATTCGAATTGAAAAACTAGGTTTATCGAATCGAAAAACCAGGTTTATCAAAAAAACCTGTGATATGAGTCGATATTTAGGGTTCTGATAAACCAGGATTATCAAATCGAAAAACTAGGTTTATCAAATTCGATAAACTAGGTTTATCAAATTCGATAAACTAGGTTTATCAAATTCGATAATCTAGGTTTATCAAATTCGAAAAACTAGGTTTATCAAATTCGATAATCTAGGTTTATCAAATTCGATAATCTAGGTTTATCAAATTCGATAAACTAGGTTTATCAAATTCGATAATCTAGGTTTATCAAATTCGATAAACTAGGTTTATCAAATTCGATAAACTAGGATTATCAAATTCGATAATCTAGGTTTATCAAAATAGTTGTCCAAAAATTCGATAATCTAGGTTTATCGAATTTGATAATCTAGGTTTATCAAATTCGAAAAACTAGGTTTATCAAATTCGATAATCTAGGTTTATCAAATTCGATAATCTAGGTTTATCAAAATAGTTGTCCAAAAATTCGATAATCTAGGTTTATCAAATTCGAAAAACTAGGTTTATCAAATTCGATAATCTAGGTTTATCAAATTCGATAATCTAGGTTTATCAAAATAGTTGTCCAAAAATTCGATAATCTAGGTTTATCAAATTCGATAATCTAGGTTTATCAAAATAGTTGTCCAAAAATTCGATAATCTAGGTTTATCGAATTCGATAATCTAGGTTTATCAAATTCGATAATCTAGGTTTATCAAAATAGTTGTCCAAAAATTCGATAATCTAGGTTTATCAAATTCGATAATCTAGGTTTATCAAATTCGAAAAACTAGGTTTATCAAATTCGATAATCTAGGTTTATCAAATTCGATAATCTAGGTTTATCAAAATAGTTGTCCAAAAATTCGATAATCTAGGTTTATCGAATTCGATAATCTAGGTTTATCAAATTCGATAAACTAGGTTTATCAAATTCGATAATCTAGGTTTATCAAATTCGAAAAACTAGGTTTATCAAATTCGATAATCTAGGTTTATCAAATTCGATAATCTAGGTTTATCAAAATAGCTGTCCAAAAATTCGATAATCTAGGTTTATCAAATTCGAAAAACTAGGTTTATCAAATTCGATAATCTAGGTTTATCAAATTCGATAATCTAGGTTTATCAAAATAGTTGTCCAAAAATTCGATAATCTAGGTTTATCGAATTCGATAATCTAGGTTTATCAAATTCGATAAACTAGGTTTATCAAATTCGATAATCTAGGTTTATCAAATTCGAAAAACTAGGTTTATCAAATTCGATAATCTAGGTTTATCAAATTCGATAATCTAGGTTTATCAAAATAGCTGTCCAAAAATTCGATAATCTAGGTTTATCAAATTCGATAATCTAGGTTTATCAAATTCGATAATCTAGGTTTATCGAATTCGATAAACTAGGTTTATCGAATTCGATAAACTAGGTTTATCGAATTCGATAATCTAGGTTTATCAAATTCGAAAAACTAGGTTTATCAAATTCGATAATCTAGGTTTATCAAAATAGTTGTCCAAAAATTCGATAATCTAGGTTTATCGAATTCGATAATCTAGGTTTATCGAATTCGATAAACTAGGTTTATCAAATTCGATCGTAACCCTGAATATCACGTGATTATCGCATGCGCATGCGCACTTAGTCCCGCGCGCGCGGGGCGGCTCGGGGCATGCGCAGCCGGCACCTACTCGCACGCCGGAATAACTTCGGGTTTACTCATCCAATCATTACCCCGTTCGTCTAATTATTTATGAATATACATGAAAATAATTACCATACCATCCTCTTTTATGTAATATATATTTCAACGTGCAAAAAATACATTAAAATATTAAATATTATCCTCAAACTTACTCATATTTTTCTTTGAAAATACATATTATCAAGGTGATTTTTATAAGCCGATATTAAAAATCTCCATCTTATTAAGGCTAATTTAAATTATATTTTGTTTTTTTGAAGGTTAGATCTGTCTAGCTGACATAAACAGCTACAAATTAAAACAAAAACAATCACAAACATTAAAGGCTCATAAATACATTTACTACAATTACAAACCGTACGTGACTAATTGGAACAGAGTTTATATACAAAACATTTATAATAAAAAAAAACATGTATAACAGAGTTTAATCTTTGCTAATTAATGTTAATTGTTTACATGACAATCAGGCTACTTGTAAAGATTTGTGTATTCACGGGGCAACGGCATGCTCAGGTAACGATCACGGTGCCCTCTCGCGACATGATGATTTAACGTCCACAATCTGCGATTGAGTATCCCTTTAAATCCTGTCTCACATTTGCATTCCCTTTATTTTCTTTTTCTTTAAGGGACCTCCAAGAAAATTTGATACCTGATATCAAACCTGATTCAGCAAACTGCCAGCACTAAGAACTTTGTAAGTTTATTATAGAAAGTCTTTGTTGCACTCACTGAAAGTTTTTAATCGAATTAGAAGTGCTGAGGACAACTCTATATTGAAATATCATATACACACACAGTGCGTCCCCCAAACAGTTGGATAAAGTCTCCCAAAATATATATTTCAAAGTATTTGTAGGAAATTTTCATACTTGTGGATAGATTGGGGTCTCTTCTATCAAATGACACCAAAATATCTGGCAATATTTTGAGCTCGAGTGAGCAAAAGCCATTATTGTGAAATGGTGCAAAATCCACGGTTGACAAAACTTTGTATTGGTTCTGTCTAGTATCAGCCAAGTTAAGAGTCTTGAAAAGGCTTAGAAACTTTTATATTCTGATCATTAAAAGGCAATATGTGACCCGACGCCTCAAAACCTACAATAAGTCGCAAAAAATATATTTTTTGTTTTATGCATTTTCTGAAAGTAGGGATTCTCAGCTTTCCAATGGTATATCACTTGCCTAGTTTACTCAATGATAACACCTTTAAATATCACATTTAGAATCAGTATGTAACCAGCAATCAATAACTCCTATTCAGAGAAAATGGCCATTTAAGTTCGGAACAAAAGAGTGCTAAACCTTCGCTCTCTGTGTTCGCCCAAGTAAAACTGGGTATTCAAATGGCCACAGCAATAGGTATGAAGGGATTATCAGATTAGGCTGAATTTTGGCAAGCTGCTCCAGGAGGACCTATTCATTACTCACTCCAAAAATCAATTTAATACATTTGGAGGTAAAGTAGTAATTTGGCATTGAATGAAAGCATTACAAAAGCTCTCCAAACATTTATTAGCTTGACAGGTGAAAAAAAGAGTCATTTTAAAATGACCCAAAAACATATTTCTAAGTCGAATTACGACTCACAAACTTGAGACATGATAGAATGATAATGAAACTACCCATTTCTATCAAAATCAGAAAATCGACTGATCCAAGCAAATTTACTGTTTTGGGCTGTTTGCTACGTTGTGGTCCGTGCGACTTATTGTAGGTTTTGAGGCGGCGGGTCACATATATGAAAAAATAGGCTTTCTTTTCTGTGTCTTGACATATCCCATCAAAACCTTATGGTTGACTGAGAAAACTAGCTTGAATTAAAACCTTGCCAAAACTAATATTTCAAAACACTCACTAAAGCAGTTAATTTCTCACTGAAGCATGAACATATTGATGAGATACGTAAAGACATACAGAAAACTGAACCTCTTCTTTAATAAATTGTCTATTATTGATCTCAAATATGAATATTTATAAGCCTTGCCATGACACTCAACTTTGCTGATACCAGCCAGTAAAAATGACCGGGGTAATGATATATATCAGCGCTTTGATCCAGTTTGGGAAAGGCGCTTTATAAATGCCAGGTATTATTATTATTACTATTAAAAATAACAATTCTTGTCAAGTCTGGATTTTATTCACATGATCCCACAACCGGAAGATGCCAGGACCATTGCTACGTTCATCACGATTGGGTAAAGGTGCCAACACGAAAGTTAAATTAGCTACCACAAAAACCAACACTGTCATGTTCTTCGCCGCCATTTTTGCACTTTCGACATGTCATGTGATCAATTCGATAAACCTAGTTTATCGAATTTGATAAACCTAGATTATCGAATTCGATAAACCTAGATTATCGAATTCGATAAACCTAGTTTATCGAATTCGATAAACCTAGATTATCGAATTCGATAAACCTAGTTTTTCGAATTCGATAAACCTAGATTATCGAATTTGATAAACCTAGATTATCGAATTTTTGGACAACTATTTTGATAAACCTAGATTATCGAATTTGATAAACCTAGTTTTTCGATTTGATAAACTAGGATTATCAAATTCGATAATCTAGGTTTATCGAATTCGAAAATCTAGGTTTATCGAATTCGATAATCTAGGTTTATCGAATTCGATAATCTAGGTTTATCAAATTCGATAAACTAGGTTTATCGAATTGATCACATGACATGTCGAAAGTGCAAAAATGGCGGCGAAGAACATGACAGTGTTGGTTTTGTGGTAGCTAATTTAACTTTCGTGTTGGCACCTTTACCCAATCGTGATGAACGTAGCAATGGTCCTGGCATCTTCAGGTTGTGGGATCATGTGAATAAAATCCAGACTTGACAAGAATTGTTATTTTTAATAGTAATAATAATAATACCTGGCATTTATAAAGCGCCTTTCCCAAACTGGATCAAAGCGCTGATATATATTATTACCCCGGTCATTTTTACTGGCTGGTATCAGCAAAGTTGAGTGTCATGGCAAGGCTTATAAATATTCATATTTGAGATCAATAATAGACAATTTATTAAAGAAGAGGTTATGTTTTCTGTATGTCTTTACGTATCTCATCAATATGTTCATGCTTCAGTGAGAAATTAACTGCTTTAGTGAGTGTTTTGAAATATTAGTTTTGGCAAGGTTTTAATTCAAGCTAGTTTTCTCAGTCAACCATAAAGGTGCCAACACGAAAGTTAAATTAGCTACCACAAAAACCAACACTGTCATGTTCTTCGCCGCCATTTTTGCACTTTCGACATGTCATGTGATCAATTCGATAAACCTAGATTATCGAATTTTTGGACAACTATTTTGATAAACCTAGATTATCGAATTTGATAATCCTAGTTTATCGAATTCGATAAACCTAGATTATCGAATTCGATAAACCTAGATTATCGAATTCGATAAACCTAGATTATCGAATTCGATAAACCTAGTTTATCGAATTTGATAAACCTAGTTTTTCGATTTGATAAACTAGGATTATCAAATCGAAAAACCTGGTTTATCAAAAAACCTGTGATATCGGTCGATATTCAGGGTTCTGATAAACCAGGATTATCAAATTTGATAAACCTAGTTTATCAAATTGAAAAACTAGGTTTATCGAATCGAAAAACCAGGATTATCAAAAAACCTGTGATATCGGTCGATATTCAGGGTTCTGATAAACCAGGATTATCAAATTTGATAAACCTAGTTTATCGAATCGAAAAACTAGGATTATCAAATTGATAAACCGGGTTTTTCAAAGAATTCGATAAACTAGGTTTATCGCTTGATATTCGGGGTTGTTGTTGAAAAACTAGGTTTATCAATTCGATAATCTAGGATTCTCGGCGAAAAACCTAGTTTATCGTCGATAAACTAGGTTTATCGAATTTTTGGACAACTATCGTTCCATAGACAGCACAGCTATATATACGTCCTCGGGCACGTTCAGTGCAGCGAGAGGGTATGACGCTTGGTACCTTTCCCTCGCCTTGCCCAGCCGCCTACGCTGACGCTAGCTAGACAGTATACTGTTAACAAGCTCAGCAGACGACGCATTCATTGATACCGCATTTAGATGGATCAGCGAATGGATTTTATTTAATTTCAGCAGTACGCCCGCAGCGGGAGAGAGGTTACCCCTATCCCGAAATGCATTGCGAGTGGTCACAAAATCAGCTTGCCGAAAACGTCATGAATTTAGCACACTGGTACAATCACTGATCACAAAGGTGCCGATTTACGATCAGATTATAGATTATAGAAATAAAATTTACACGGTATCATGAATAGAATAATGTTTCAAATAATTTATTCTTGCATTATACATTTTTTTTAAATCTGTATCTATTCATAGTATCTCCTTTTGTCTTCATGTCGCTATCAATCCGTCATTGTATTACTTCGATTTATGGTTTTGTTGGCATGCCTACCAAAATGTGCGCGCACTTCAACTGCATGCGCGTAAGAAGTGAACCTTCCTCATATTCTGTAAATAACTTATTGTAAATACCTTGTAAATACACTAACTTTATTGTGAAATGATTTTGTGTAAGTTACGTTCTATGATTAGTGTCCCCAATACCCAAACGAGGGTGACATGGGTCCAATAAAATCATTGTCATTGTCATCATTGTCATTGTCATTGTCAAGACTGCAAAGTGTTGCCGCCCTCTACGTTCGTTGGTACTGACTGTGGCGTTGGATCGAATGCGTATATATTCCGTTTTGTCACTGTACACTCCATGCACTGATGCATTGAAGCACAGACGTGTGTATTTGACAGGCGTGTGTATTTGACAAATGAAGCGTGATGAGGGGATGAGATAAACGAACAAGGGCACATTCACATTTATGCAGGGGAAAGGGGGGGGGGGGGGTTGACAA
Source organism: Heliocidaris erythrogramma (assembly GCA_025617745.1). NCBI lineage: Eukaryota > Metazoa > Echinodermata > Echinoidea > Camarodonta > Echinometridae > Heliocidaris > Heliocidaris erythrogramma. Next base: position 14,846,064 of record CM046854.1, on the reverse strand, counting down.
TCAGTTGGCATCAGTTCAGTTCAGTTCAAAATGACATGTATTTACCAAAAGAAAATGCACACAAAAATATCAAGTTTGAGTCAAAATATAATGGAAGGCAACAACTCAAAAAGCATATAAAGTTTGTGGCGAGTGAGCACTATATCAAAAATACTGATTATGTAATCAAAGTATTAATGAATGACTAAAGCATATGTAAATCACTGATCTGTGTGATGTAAATAGACATGACTTTGATTTTGTCATGTCTTCTTGTTTATTCTCTTCTGTCTTGCTCTTTTATATATATATATTTATACCAACATAAGTCCACAATAAAAACATATGGGGGGGGGGGGGGCTGACAAGAAAACAGTGGCATAGTCTAGCCCAGCCATTAAGGGGGCATATGGGGGGGGGGGGGCTGACAAGAAAACAGTGGCATAGTCTAGCCCAGCCATTAAGAGGCATATGGGGGGGGGGGGCTGAAAAGAAAACAGTGGCATAGTCTAGTCCAGCCATTAAGGAGGCACTGGCATCATGGGGGGGGGGGGGGCACCAGTTTATCTCGGAAAATTCAGGGCAATTTCATGAGGCTGCTGCTTAAAGGGAGGATGTAGTTTGTTTTACTTTTCCCCCTTTCCCCCCCATTTTTTAATCTTTACTATCATTTTTACTATGTATTTGTAGTAAACATCAAAAACTTGTGTTTGGGGCAATCGCAAAGCATTATTTTTTTTTATATTATACTTTTTATTGCATATGCTTTTACATAAACAATGTTAAGTAAATTTTTGTTAAATAAATTAAACAAAATCAAATAGAATGCTGTCATTTTTTCTTTTTCTTCTCTGTTGTATTTTCAGTCTAAGTCACTGGATAAGTGATAATGCAAGTGATGTGTGGGGGGGGGGGAGGGGGGAGGGCAGGTGCCCAACCCCCCTCCAAGTGAACGGCCAAAAATAATCAAGAAAAAAGAGGAAAGGAGCTAAGTTACAAGCTAACAGTAACAGTTTTCAGTAAGTGATCTATGACACAGGTATTAAAACAAAACAAAAATAAAAGGAAGTGACAAGCCTTACAAGAGCAAGGAAGGAAAAAAAAGGAGAAGACTGAACGGAACTCTCTGCATTCTGCACCCAATCCTCTGGAAAAAAAATAGTGCCTCATTCCACTCCACTCAGAACTATTAAGTTAGAGTACTGACTCAGTGAGTATGTGACTGTATAGAACAGTTGAACTAACAACTAACTGTTAGTGTCCATATTATTGACCTAGGCTTAAGAACTCCAGTGGACAGACAATTGATGGGCCTAGGTCTACATCATAATTCGTTTAATCAGTCAGTCACATCTCATGCCGTCATCATGGTCATGGCATACCACTCACAAATAGCGTACACACTTGTATTTCTTTTTTGGCATGCCTCTTTTTCAATTAAAAAAAAATGAGGGCAATATTTCCACTAGATTTTAACTTTAGAGTCATTTAGACCTACTGAAGAAATGCTGGAATTTCCTCTACACCATCATCATGGACATGGATATGGGCAAACTCAGAGACAGAGTCAGAGGCAGAGGCAGAGCTAACAACACTGCAGTCAGACTCGGAGCCTTCAGCGATTAACCCTGAACCTGAGGCTGAGCTTGAGACTTCATCATCACCCACCTCCATCATGTCGATATCTACTTCGTCTTCGACCGCGCGTCGCAAATTGATTCTAGCTAACACACACGACGTCGAATGATATGAACGACAAAACGTGCACATTAATTCATTCAAAGAACCCGCGTCTCGATCTCTCTACGTTACGTAATGCGCTCGCTACGTATGTGTAGGGTTGCTACAATGCGTAGGGTTGAGCTCAAGCCGTTTCGTTGCGATTTTGGAGAAATCTGCCTAGGCAAGGTTGTAAAACGTAAACGCGCGGCCCGTGCCCACCCCCCCCCCCCCCCCCCCCCCCCCCCCTTTGAAACAACAGTATGCATTGTGCCCCCCCCCCCCCTATAGAACGGAAAACCTTTTTTGTTTTTGTTATATTTTTTGTTCTTCTTTTGTTTTCTTGCTTGTCAGATATTTATGGAGGGAAACTAGACCCCATAACCCCCCCCCCCCCCCCCACTGAGCGACATTTGGAGGGCTGACAAGACCAAAAAATATACGGATTTCCCTCCTAGCAGTTTCCCAAAGTTGACAATCCAGCATTTGTGTGCACCCCCACCCCCGTTATACAAAATCCTAGATCTGCCCCTGGATAGGTGTATACCCATTTTTGCTTCCTTCTTTAAAATCCAGTCCACAGTCTACAAGAAGTTTACTTTTGTTGTCCTTTCTTTTTGTTTTTATGATGCAGGTTATCCAAGGAAGCTCATCAGTTACATGTACATGGCTTGTTAAGTGTCAAGTAACGGAGTCATTACGGATCAAAGTATTTTCAGCTTTATTATCATTTAATGTTTAATTTATTAAATTTTCTAGAGAGATTTATTGCTAATTTACCTAATGGCAAATACATGTATTCTTAATGTCAGGAATGCTATTTCTGAGCTGGAAATTGAATGTCAAAGTATGGGTCAAAGGAAAGAACTAGCATACTATTCAAAGGGGAAACAAAAACTTTGTAACTTTTATTTATTTATTCATTTATATTTTATTCATTTATTCTATTTCTTCTTTTTTTTTTTTGGGGGGGGGGGGGGTTCAGGGTTGTATCAAGGCTATTGAATGACCCTTATTGCAATCACTTGACATTTCACTCTCATAGCATTTATAGATACACCCCCAAATTCGTAATTTTGAAATAAAAGCAAAGACTTTGTCTACCACACATTTACCTTTTGTAGGTCTACATGTCCATGTACACTTAATTGAAAAAAAATTTACATGTAGTTGGTATGATTGGCCCATTTGAAACATGATTATTTGAAAGTGATTAATCTTGAGCTAATTCTAAAATCTTTTCACACTTCGAAAAAGTACTTGATAAAAACCCTTCAAGTTAGGCACAGTCAGTTATCATGTCACCTCAGACTAATGTAGTAATTTACATTCGAAATATAACCAATACATTTTCAAATGAAATAATTTTCCTTTTAATTCCAATGTAATTTAGAAAAATAGTTAGAAAATTGTGGCGTGGCTATTATTATGAAAAATGATTTTATTTCATCATCTTTAATGCAACTTGTGTTTATAATTGTATGCATAAGTAGTGCATTAGGATTTAATCATATTTATTTGATCTTTAAGGGATAATCCCTTTCATCAGCTCCATCAAGCTATCCTGCAATAGCTATGATTATTTTTCTTGAAACACAAATGGATTTATAATCTGTAATTTGTTCCTTTTTATCATCTGTGCAATAATTGTGCAATCAATCTGGGGCATGTTTCTAGGCAAACGAATCAGGCGCTCGGGAGTTTCAGCTCACGCCAAAATTTTCAAAACTACCAATATTTGGACAAACATTGCCTCATATTATTTTGGGCAGTAAGGTGGTCTCTTTGTACTTTTATGTCTTGTATATTCTTATGATAATTTGAAGGGATGTACATGGATGTACATTATAATCCACCTTTATATCGGATGTCACTAGATAGATTTAAACTTACAAAATGAAAATAAAATAGCAATTGGTATGCCGCCCCCCCCCCCCCCCTCACCTGCCCCATGATTTATTGTCCATGAACCATATGTTATAATCTGTATATTGCATTTCAAGAGAGCATTAACTTTTATGTTGATAAGTGAGTTATTTTAATAAACACCATTTCACATTGATAAATTTGTTGTTTTTCCCCATAATTTTGTGAAAGATGTGATGATGATGAAGATGATGCAGACACAATATGGCATGTGTTCTGAAGTGTGATGGTGGATTGGTATAAATACAGCCTTATGCAACCTTGAATAACTAGGTGATAGACTGAATTGTGTGGACTCATTTTACAAGAAGATGAAGAAGAAAAAAGGAGGAAAAGGAGAGGAAGAAGAAAATAAAGATCAGATTTTTGAGCTTTGTTTGTTGATGTTTTAGTTGTTGGGTCGTTTTGTTTTGTTTTGTTTTGTTTTTTGTTTGTTTGTTTGTTTTTTTTGGGGGGGGAGTTGTTTTTGTTTTGTTTGTATGTTTGGATTTTTTTTCGGGGGGGGGGGGGTGGGGGTACATGCAGCAGCAGTGCATGGCGGTACATATTGGGTCATGGGGAGCACATTTTCTCTATGTACTTCTGTTTTACTTCAGATATGATATGCCAGATCTGCAAGGCATAAGGAAAGCGTTCAATGAAGGGAAATTCAATATCGAAGAAAGGCTTCTTCCTCCTCTTTTTCTTCTTCATCCTCTTGTTCTTGTTATTCTTCTTCCTCCTGCTCTTCCTCTTTTCTTTTTACTTCTTTTTTTCTTCCTCCTCTTCCTCTTCTTCCTCTTCCCCTTTTTCCTTTTCCTCTTCCACTTCATCTTCTTTTTCTTTTCTGCTTCTTTTTCTTCTTCATTTCCCTCTTCTTCTGTTTTTCTTCTTTATCTTCTTTTTCTTCTTGTTCTTCTTCTTTGTCATTTTCTGCTCATTTTGGCTACACAAGTACAGTATAAGCCTAAAGTACAGTTCAATTTTATGTTAATTAGTTATAAAAAGCTCATGAATATTCAGATTTATAATTTCAATAATTTTACGCGCTGCGCGCAGGCCAAAATCTGATTTTCGCTGGTACACTGAAAAAATTTCGGCTTCATAGGCTAATACATGAAAAGTGGGAGCAGTGTGCACTTTTGACCCGCCGGAAATGCCCCCATTGAAAGCCGGATGCAGAAGTGGAGTTGAGACCACAGAACTCCAAAAGACAGTCTTTAGGAGTTCTGTGGTTGAGACCCCCTGGACCCCATACCAAAGATGATGTAATAGGGCGGTTTATTTACTTAGTATATGCACAGACATTTAATATTGCACACGGTCCGCAACCTCGGGCAAAGGAACTGTCGACGTCGACTGCTGGGGGCTGCTCTATTAGTCCCATCTATAGAAGTACGTGTAGAGTACCGATAGAGTGCGTCGCATCAAAGCTTATCTCATCAATACTTGAAAGAAAATCAATTCTACATCACATCGCACACCGTAGATCTAAATCAAGGTTTAATTTCACATGAGAGAGTACGCCAAAAGAGGATTTTTCTCCACAGTTTCCGCAAAATGGGAGGAAAACATTGCTGTTAGTGTTATGGAACGTGCAACAGCGATTCACGATATTTTGGGAAAAGGCCCGAAATGCTGGCGGTGTTTTTCATCCCTTTCCCGAAACCAAAGACATATTTGGACAAATGTACAACCTGGATGAAAATGTGTGGTCGAAAGGACTTTGGAATAGACCGAATCACCAAGGATATCTACATCTGTTCCAAGCATTTTGGGGGAGGAAACGGCCCGACAATCGAACATCCCCTCCCCATTCCAGCTGCAGTCACCGAGCTTGAGCGCGCGACAAATTGCCACAAAACCTCTGCGGTCTCCGCCCGAAAGCGGTTGTTGGAAACTCCGCCTCTAGCTCTGCCTCCGAGTCCAAAGAGCCATCAGGCAGTTCAAATAGAAGAAATTCAAGACATGCAAGATGTTCCCCGAATGTTCCCCTGATGTTCCCCTGGATGTTCCTGTCTACAGTTTTGTGGATCGTAGTAATAAATAAAATTATGTATAAATCTACCCCCCCCCCCCTGACAGAAGGAAGCACGAGTTATTGTTCCTATTGCCCCATACTCCCTTCTGTCAAGTGGGGGAGGGGGGGGGGGCAGTATATGAATTACAGGATCCATGCTTTATAACTTTTCATAACTCTTTATTTTTACTGAAATTAGTTTGTATTCAAAGTTTGAGGCAATAGATGAGTACAAAGTGTGAGTGAGGGGGGAGGGGTGTATAGCATATATAGGCCTACATACTTTATTTGTGTCTATCGCATGTACAAGTAGTTATTCATCATACTTTCTTATTTGTATCCTTTGTTATTACAGACATTAGTGGGAGAATGTGGGAAACTGTCAACTTTGTTTCCATCAATACCGTAGGCCTACACGTATGTATTACTTTGTTACACATATTTTGAAGCTACATACCGGTATAGCATTTCTTATTGAGAGATGAAAAGTGTGATTACATGACATCATCACAGGTGATTTATAACCTTTGAGTTTTTCCCGTCATAGTCTGTTCTGTTAATAATCAAATATGGATCAAAATATGGAAAAATCCAAACTCAGGAATGTCTGAGAAGTCTCTCGTATATCCTGTCAGTTTCGTTGGGTCCGGGCATCCGGCTCGCGAGAGTTTCTCCCGCAACGTACAGGCGGTATCTACCTGGGTGAGATCGGGGTCCACGGAAGATCCAAGTCACCGACAGCCGTCGCAAGTTTGACAAGTTTTTCCTTATTATACCCGCTCGTACTCACACCTCTTTGTCTCAAGAAGTCTGTCAAATCTCTGACTGTCCAATCCTTCACTGACTTCCTTGACGATGAACTCGAAGTCGATGCCATTGAAAGAAATTATGAAATAGTCACTATCGTCGATAACAGCTAGGGAGAGAGTGAGAGGCGCATTGACTTTGCATGGAGATCGGGCAAAATCCAAGATGGCGATCGGTCAAAGCTTGCCCGAGTTAGTAACAGTAACTAGGAAGTAAGGGGTGTTGACGTCATCGCGTAAACCGCCCTATTTAAGCCCGGCGCAAACTATACGATCCGACTGCGACTCGATCGATTTTCGACCAAACTGCAGTTTGCATTAATGTGAAAGTTTAAAAAAAGTGAAATTATCTCATTTTAAGTTCGAAATAATGATACGAATACTATTATCGAAATTTTGGTTAGCTGCAGTTGTAGTTTCTTGACGTAAATAAACTACAGAGAGGTTGATCCGAACGCACTCCGATTAATTGACACAGTCACAACAGTAAGTGCAGTTCCAATCCGGTTTAATTGAACATAAGCATTGAACGTGGAACATAAACGTAGAACATAAGTCACGTGTCATATGAAGTGTAGAATGGAGCATATAGAGTGGAGAGTATACAGTGAAGTGAAGATATAGTGGAGTGGTTCGCTGAAATGCAATAATGAAAATATAATACATAATTAATGCAAGTTCAGCGTGTAATATACAATATACAACATTTTATTAATACCAAATTAACTTTAATCCCGATTAAACTACTATGTGAACGAACCCTCACCACTGAGGAGAACCCGTGCCCATGGCAACGTTATCTTTTCTTGGATGTTCTACCACTGTGCACATAGAACAAACAATGGAGCCTTGTGCGTAGCCCCTACTGAATACCTAACTCACACACACATTAACATACACAGTTAGGTTCACAGAAGGTTACTGAAATACTTTGACTTCTTATAACTACTTTAAACCCCCATAGACATAAATATATAAGATTGGAACATATATATATATACGAAGACCTGGAAGGGCCAAACTGACGACGTAAAAAAATATATATATTACGTAAGTACGTAATAATACTACGTACGTACGTGATAATACTACGTACGTACGTGATATTACGTACGTACGTGATAATTACTACGTACATACGTAATAAATCACCGTGAAAATTGGGGTTGAAATTACACAGCTGCCTTATTATTATCCGTCGATTCCCGTTGATTTGCCACAATATTGTGAGCCTGTGGGGCCTGTGGGCTCTAGCTTGTCTAGTGTGAAGAAACCTCAACATTTGTGTGGTGTGTGACGTGTGACGTGTGTTGGTGTGTGTGTGTGTGCCTCTTCATTTTCCCAGCGGCAAGTCCGGTCCCAGACAAATCAAAACAGAATAAAGCAGTTCGACTCTGTTCGAGTAAAATCGAACAAAATGAAGTTATGAATCTTTATGACACTGAAAGCTAATGAAAACAAAGAAAATCACTAGACAAATTGGCCACTTTGTCATGAATTTGTAACGTCCCATTTCCTCATCACAAGCCGTCAATGATTTTCCCAGAATATGATTTCCTCATAACTTGAACCTATGATCATAGACGATTATAGTTATATGTTTTTACATGTATCCGGGAAAAAAAAGTCAGTGAGACCGCTTTCAAAATAGTACATATTCCTATATGTGACCCGACGCCTCAAAACCTACAATAAGTCGCCAAAAATTTATTTTTTTGTTTTATACATTTTCTGAAAGTAGAGAATCTCAGCTTTCCAATGGTGTATCACTTGCCTGTTTTACTCAATGATAACACCTTTAAATATCACATTTAGGATCAGTGTGTAACCAGCAATCAATAACTCCTATTCAGAGAAAATGGCCATTAAAAGTTCGGAACAAAAGAGTGCTAAACCTTCGCTCTCTGTGTGCGCCCAAGTAAAACTGGGTATTCAAATGGCCATAGCAACCGGTATGAAGGGATTATCAGATTAGGCTGAATTTTGGCACGCTGCTTCACGAGGACCTATCCATTACTCACTCAAAAAATCAATCTAATACATTTAGAGGTTAAGTAGTAATTTGGCATTGAATGAAAGTATTACAAATTTCGCCGATTTCGATTTTTTAGCTCGACAGGTGAAAAAAGGAGTCATTTTAAAATGCCCCAAAAACATATTTCTAAGTCGAATTACGACTCACAAACTTGAGACATGATAGAATGATAAAGAAACTACCCATTTCTATCAAAAACAGAAAATCGACTGATCTAAGCAAATTTACTATTTTGGGCTGTTTGCTACGTTGTGGTCCGTGCGACTTATTGTAGGTTTTGAGGCGGCGGGTCACATATAATAGTCATTGTTTATTTTTTTATTTTTATTTTTATCTTCATGCTATTAAAATAAAATATAATTGCATTCAATTTCTGACGAAATCATAGGCCTATTCTTGGACAAAACGTAAAATGTTTTATTAATAGGCCTGTAGGAAACAGATAATTGCTTTTTCTTCAGCACTGATTTTTTTTTTTTAACGTGTATAGAGAGAGGTAGAGACTATTTGAGCAGCAAGTCGGACATATTATTATTCATGAGCTTCATGCAACACGCGCGCGCGCCTTCTTATTATATGTGGCTATAGTGGGCATCGAAGTGGGCAAAATCGCGCATTGGTGCTCATTATAGTGACTTGGTGCTCATGAAACGTGTGCTAAACCCTACGAGGATTGTAGGAATGATTATCTTGAAAATTATGTTTCAGATGAACTTTATTTACGTCTCATTATTGTCTTTAGCATCTATTCATCTAGACAATGACTCTGATTTTCTTAGATTACTATCTTGATGACTGGTCTCAAACAAAATCGCGCATTTTTGGTGCTCATTATAGTGACTTGGTGCTCATGAAACGTGTGCTAAACCCTATACAGGGGTTATAGGAATAATTGTCAGTGGCGTCAGGGGGGGGGGGGGGGGGGGGGGGGGCAAAACTTGCGAGGAAATGATTAGCGGAAATTGTTTGGAGGGAGATCTATATGTTTTTCTTCTCGCCAGCCCTTGAAAAGTCGCTCGGGGGGGGGGGGGGGGGGGGGTATGTGGGTCCAGTCTCCCTCCATAATTCTCTGACAAGCAAAACAAAAATTTTCATTCTAAAAAAAGGGGGGGGGGCACAATCGATAAAAGGGCGGATCCTCTATGGTCAAAATGCATACTTTTCTTCCAAAGGGGGGGGGGGGCGGAAGTGCCCCCTGGATCCGCCAATGGACGTTATTATTGTTCTTGGTGCTTCGTGATACCTTCATTCTTTCCAACTGCCCTGATAGCAGAAAGTGTTAAAAAATGACGTGATATTTACGTCATGGTTTTCGTCTTTTTTACGTCCTGTAATTACGTCAATAAAACGACAACTTGCACCAACGCAAGACGTCAAGAGGATGTCTTATTTTGACGTCATCTCTACGTCTTCATTCCTCTTCCCTGATAGCAGAAAGTGTTAAAAATGACGTGATATTTACGTCGCGGTTTTCGTCTTTTTACGTCCTGCAATCACGTCAATAAGACGACAACTTGCACCAACACAAGGCGTCAAGAGGACGTCTTATTTTGACGTCATCTCTACCTCCTGTACACTGTAAAAACTAAAGTGCTACTTTTAGGGCCATGTATAGTGACTGCACCTGAAATGCTGTTTATAATACTACTACTACTAATAATATGTCCATTTATATAGCGCAGCTACTATACAAATATACTCAGCTGCGCTTAATACAAAGTATCACATTATTACCCCGGCTTTAGCCGAGCTGCCCTGATAGGCGCTAAGGCATTCAAGGAATTTCTTCCTACCGGGGGGGGGGGGGGGGGTGGGGGGGGGGGTATGTGGGTCCAGTCTCCCTCCATAATTCTCTGACAAGCAAAACAAAAGTTTTCATTCTAAAAAGGGGGGGGGGGCACAATCGATAAAAGGGCGGATCCTCTATGGTCAAAATGCATACTTTTCTTCCAAAGGGGGGGGGGGGGGGCACGGGCCGGAAGTGCCCCCTGGATCCGCCAATGGACGTTATTATTGTTCTTGGTGCTTCGTGATACCTTCATTCTTTCCAACTGCTCTGATAGCAGAAAGTGTTAAAAAATGACGTGATATTTACGTCATGGTTTTCGTCTTTTTTACGTCCTGTAATTACGTCAATAAAACGACAACTTGCACCAACGCAAGACGTCAAGAGGATGTCTTATTTTGACGTCATCTCTACGTCTTCATTCCTCTTCCCTGATAGCAGAAAGTGTTAAAAATGACGTGATATTTACGTCGCGGTTTTCGTCTTTTTTACGTCCTGTAATCACGTCAATAAGACGACAACTTGCACCAACACAAGACGTCAAGAGGACGTCTTATTTTGACGTCATCTCTACCTCCTGTACACTGTAAAAACTAAAGTGCTACTTTTAGGGGCATGTATAGTGACTGCACCTGAAATGCTGTTTATAATACTACTACTAATAATAATATGTCCATTTATATAGCGCAGCTACTATGCAAATATACTCAGCTGCGCTTAATACAAAGTATCACATTATTACCCCGGCTTTAGCCGAGCTGCCCTGATAGGCGCTAAGGCATTCAAGGAATTTCTTCCTACCGGGTACCCATTTACTTCACCTGGGGTGGAGAGTGGCAAATGTAGATGAATGTCTTGCCAAAGGACATTAGCGCCGCGGCGGGATTCGAACCGCGAACCATGTGATCCACAGTCCGGTGACGTATCCACTAGACCACGGCATCTGCTCTAAATCGTACAATGTGAGTTAGTCTAGCGGTAATGCCAGCAATTCTCGATCAGCGGACCCTAGTTCGAAGCTCGCCCAAATCATTTTTTTAATGAATGTTTAGCAGTTTAAGGAGCCGGTCCAGCTCCCGTGAAAGTGCTGAAATAGCACGCTGTGTGCATTCAATAGCACTCTGAGTGCTGTCCCTATGCATGCCCTCAAAAAGTGCTATATACAGCACTTCAGTTTTTACAGTGTACAGATGACGTCAAAATAAGACGTCCTCTTGACGTCTTGCGTTGGTGCAAGTTGTCGTCTTATTGACGTAATTACAGGACGTAAAAAAGACGAAAACCACGACGTAAATATCACGTAATTTTTACCACTTTCTGCTATCAGGGTGGAGCAACTAATTTTTAATTTAAGTTGAATGAAACATGCTGAGATAATTATTTCTACAAGACAGTGTAAAATATGATTATTAATGTATAATTTACACATACCTTAAAATAGGTTATACTGGCTGTAGCAAACTTCCAAAATTCTCTTAAATAATACACTGTTGGTCATAATGGTAGCATAATTTTTTTTTCTACCTTTCGTACACTATTGACAACAATACGAGTCATTTTTTTGCAGAATAAAGCTTATATCTTCACCGATTTTATTGATAAATCTGTTCTCAACATATGAAAAAAAAATATAAGACAAAATTAATTCATACAAACTTTATACACTGGTTTAAACCACTTTTGACAAACACAATCATCCAGACCTTGGATTCCTGGAAAAATGTATCGTTTTTGTTAAATGTTTAACCATGATAATTTTATCGTGAAAAATAAAATCTTGGGATCTTTTGATGATTGAAGGGAAGTGTTCCTCTTTTTAATCTTGTTTGGTCACTTAGTACCTGGTATGGCCACCTCGGGCACGTACCAGTGCCTCCACACGCCGTGGCATACTGTCCACAAGGTTGTTGATGGTGTTCAAGGGCAGTGCATCCCACTCTTCGGTCAGTGCCTGGGCTAACTCCTGCACATTTTGAGGATGATTGTTTCTCTCATTGATGGCACGGCCCAGTGCATCCCAGGCGTGCTCAATGGGGGTTCATGTCGGGGGAACAGGCAGGCCAAGGCATCTGCTGCACGTCCTCTGCGTCAAGGATTTCCCTCACCAGACGTGCCCTATGTGATCGAGCGTTGTCGTCTTGGAGCTGAAAGTTATTGCCATATACCCTTCTCGCGTATGGAAGACAATGGCGTTCCAGGATATCGCGGTACACGACGGCGTTGACGTTTCCTTCAGGTGCAGCCAATGGCGTTTTTCCGCCATAACATATTCCGACCCATACCATCACTGAGCCTCCACCCGCTTGATTGGTTTCCTGGACACAGTCATTACGGAGGTTCTCGCCCCACAATCGTCGAACCCTCTGTGCCTCCTAGCCCACTGGAGTCGAGCAACCCGGTGGCGAACAGTGAGACGTGGAACCTTGGTCATTCGCCGAGCTCTGTAGCCATGTTGGACAAGTCTCCTGTTTACGGTTTCCCGTGAAACGTTCACTCCGAAGTGCCTCCTCCACAAGTGGCAAAGACGACTCGCTGGCATTCTCCGGTTCCTACGGCACATGTTCAGCAGTTGACGGTCATCCCGTGCGGATGTTCTTCGTGGTCGACCTGTACATCTCTCTGGACTCAAAGTACCCGCCTCTCGATGTCTTCTGAGGATGCGGCACACACAACTCTGCGATAGTCCAAGAATATCTGCAATCTGGACCTGTGTCCGTCCATTCCGTCGGAGTGCAAGGACCCTCTGACGAATTGCAAGTGCCGTTGGGCGAGGCATAGTGTAAGGAATCAATGTACCAAATTTGGTAGGAATTGATCAAGCTAACTCTGAAAACGGGCTGTTAACACACGTAGGCTTTCTGCACGAAATGGACAGCAAAACAACAGCAGAAAGGAGGCTCCGCCTTTCATAGCACCAAACAATAAGATAGGCCACGTTATGGAATGTTTCACTTGACCGACTTTTACCTCGACAATACAAAATCATTATGTAATCAATGAACCTGGTCAATATTATCTATTTAGGCTTTTAAATATGATTAAATCAACGGATGACTATGAAAATACGAATTATGCTAACATTATGACCAACAGTGTATATCTTATGTATTATGTATGTTTGGGACAAACTTTGATAGACCCTTGGCCTTTGTCCCTCCACATTTATATATTTTCTGTTTATTTGTAATTATGTCAATCAGGGGCGGATCTAGCCTTTATGGATATAAGGGGCACACAAATGCATGCAGGTGTGCCAAATTTGGTCTCGAAATGTCGCTCAGTGGGGGATGGGGGTATACTGTACTTATCATTGTTGTTGAATTTTTCATATTTCTATTATTATTAATATTTCGGTATATTTCCAATTGTATTCTATCACTGTCATTTTTATCGAATGTGGAATAAATTTAATTTAATTCAATTGAAAAAAAAATACTTGCAAAGAACAGGTAAGACTATACGAAAAATACTGAATGCCTGAACACAAAGAGAATATGATGTTATGTATTGCATAATGAATTTATATAGTCAAATAATTTTACACATTCATGCATACTAAATGACAAAATTAACGTGTTAAAAATTGCCTTATTTTAGTAGCCTGCCTTACCATAATATGCTTTGGACACTATAATTTTCATTATGGATATGTAGAAATTTGGATCCACTGGATAATATTTTCCATAACGTAAACCACAAAATCATCTTGTCAGATTTATATGTGTTTTGAGATTGACAGATAAAATAGGCCCATGGTTGCAAAACTTTATCAAGCATTATAGAATCATTTGAATAAACTATAGGAATATGTAATATTTTGAAAGCGGTCTCACTGACTTTTTTTCCCGGATACATGTAAAAACATATAACTATAATCGTCTATGATCATAGGTTCAAGTTATGAGGAAATCATATTCTGGGAAAATCATTGACGGCTTGTGATGAGGAAATGGGGCGTTACAAATTCAAGACAAAGTGGCCAACTTGTCTAGTGATTTTCTTTGTTTTCATTAGCTTTCAGTGTCATAAAGATTCATAACTTCATTTTGTTCGATTTTACTCGAACAGAGTCGAACTGCTTTATTCTGTTTTGATTTGTCTGGGACCGGACTTGCCGCTGGGAAAATGAAGAGGCACACACACACACACCAACACACGTCACACACCACACAAATGTTGAGGTTTCTTCACACTAGACAAGCTAGAGCCCACAGGCCCACAGGCTCACAATATTGTGGCAAATCAACGGGTAATAATAAGGCAGCTGTGTAATTTCAACCCCAATTTTCAAGGTGATTTATTACGTACGTACGTAGTAATTATCACGCACGTACGTAGTATTATCACGTACGTACGTATGGAAGGCCATCGACGCCATAATTCGTACCCGGTACGTACCCGGTACGTATGTCCAAATAGAGCATACGTATGCTCCATATGAGCATACGTACCCGGTACGTACCCGGTACGTATGTCCAAAAAGAGCATACGTATGCTCTACGTGAGCATACGTACCGGGTACGTATGCTAGTTAACTACATACGTATGCTTGTTAACTAAGCATACGTATGCTAGTTAACTACATAGGTATGCTTGTAACTTAAGCATACGTATGCTCTGTTAACTCGAGTACCGCCCAAGCAGCTGTTGTTTATATCACTCCGGCGCTGGTGGGTGGTCCGTTATCAGTGTAGCGATGAATGCTAGTCTCAGCCATCGGTCTAGATATCAGTGAATTCATCACTGCCTATAGTAATCATCACAAGAAGAGATTAAGGCAGAATTGGGAGGGGCGTCGAAACTGGGGGGGGGGGGGGGGGGTGGAGGGGGTGGGAGGGCAATTCCCCCCCCCCCCCCCCGAACAACCAAATTTCCCAGAACAAAAAAGGGATTAAAACAGAAAGAAAGGAGAAAGAAAGATAAATCGAAAACTCATTCCTTTTATTTATCCCCGGCTAGAAAACAAACAAACAAAACATATAAATGTCTGAATTGTCTTAGTATCTCCCCTTTGTTTTATCATGATTTTCTTATTAGTGGAGAGGAAATCATAATATCTTTCAAAACTGAGGGAAGATGTGTGAAATCCAATGTGAAATATTACAGCATGCAGGCGCGCAATTCGGGGGAATGGACTGAGTGACATGTCCCCAGGAAATTTGGAAAACATAAAAAATATATAGTAAATAATGAGGTAAGGCTACAGCACACTATTAGCTCTGTAGTGCTCCAGAATGCAAAGTTTCACTATTAAAAATGGAAAATGTTCTCACACCGCTCCCTCGTTTAATACATTTAAAATTTACATTAAAAAAAAATTGTAAACAGGTATTATTACAGTCGGTAGGGAGAAAACGTCCCCCCAAAATTGAAAGCTGCAAAACATTGTCATAATGACGATTTGAGCTGCCCGTCCCCATAAAAGAAGAGATAAAATGTGGATATTAACCTCAGACTTTGATTTACCTGTGTGAATAAAAGTGGTCTTAAATACAAAGTTTCAAACTACTAAACGTACACTTTGTAGCTCGTAGCGACCTCTCAATATAGAAGTTATTAAAGTTATCCAGATCATTGATAAGACGTGTGACATTTTCATGGTATAGCAAAATGCAATGTTTTATTATTTGTGGGAGGGGTTGGCGAGAGAATTAATTTGATGGCAAGAGGTGGAGAATATAAAATATAACTCCCTGAATCATGAATGAGCCCTGCTTGAAATTTTTAGAGATGTGTTGTGCCCGCCAGATTCACAAATGCCAGACGCCCATAACCGATTAAAAAATAAGAAAAAATAAATTAATTAAACAACTAGATTAACGAGAGAAATAACTCGGTCATGAAAAGTGGTAAAAAATATTGTGTAATTTCTGAATCATGAATAAACACTGCAAGACATTCTGAGAGGTGGGTTTTGCCCACCAGACGCCCTCAAATGTCAAACGCCCGAAATTGATTTAAAATTTTGGAAATTACATGAGATAAAAGAGTTAGATTGGACGCAAAAGTAATGGGATGAAACCTGTTGAAAAATATTGAGAAATAAATCACGTATCATGAATGAACCTTGCCAGATGTTTTGAGTGGTGTGTTGTGCCCGCCAGACGCTTTTAAGTGCCAAACGCTCATAAAATAAGAAAAAGAAATAAAAAATAAAATAAATGAGAGAGCTACATTAGCGAGAAAGGCGGACGCCCATAATTGAGGTAAAAATGAACAGAGGGCGGCGCTCCCCGGGGGCAGGGGGGGGGGCACAGTGCCCCCACACTTTTTCAAGTACCCCAAATGTGCCCCTTTTCATAGCTGATTAGTGCCCACTTTTCTTCGCATAGAGCAGCTTTTTCTTTCTAATAGTACAATTTCCCCTTCTTATAAGTGCCCTTTTTCACCTCTCAGAAGTGACCCCTTTTCTTCGTATGGCTGCCCCTTCTTCTTTCTAATAAGTGCCCTTTTCACCTTCTGATAAGTGCCCCTTTAAGCTCAGATAAGTGTCCCCTTTGAAATCCGACAAGTGTCCCTGTTTTCCTCCTATTGGTTCCCATTTTCCGTTCTAATAGTGCAAATTTTCCGTATGATAAGTGCCCTTTTCACCTCTGATAAATGCCTCTTTTTAAGTGCCCCTTTTACTTCTGATCAGTGCCCACTTTTCTTTTTAATATTATTATTTTCCCTTTTGATAAGTGCCCCTTTTGTCTTCTGATAAGTGCCTACCTATATATCTATATATATTTAACATATTGTACCTATATACTCCGATATCGCTTACAAACTGTGCCCTAAAGTCCACAAAAGAGCCATATACCTAGCTCCAAATAATCAGAGAGACTTCATAATAATAGATTCCCCTACTGATATCAGCACAATGCATGCAGTGGAGCAGGGGGCAGGAGGGGCACAATTCCCTAAGTTATACAAGAATGAGCAGTGCCCCTAAGTCATAACAAATTTTTCTAAAAAGAACTATTATACTGGATGTTTATGTATACTTTCTATTTTATAACCTTAAACCAGGTAAAATGTATTATATTATTGAATATTGAATTGTATAATTGATTTTTTTTTTCACAATCGTATGCTCTGTTGGAAATGAAATAAAAACTGAAACTGAAAAAATAACAACTGAATGACTCATGTGCGAGCGAGCGAAAAGAGCGAGCAAAACTTTTCAGACTTTTTTCTAATGTTGAATTCCTTTGGTTGAGAATTATATTATGTACAGCGATATAATGAAAATTACAGTAGCCAATTAATTAGGGGAATGTCGAATTATCTTTTAATTCATACATTATCCCTGTCGTTCTTCTTTAGGATTACATCGATATCAACATACTTTATGAGATCTTCTTGATTTCATTATATACTATATAGCAAGCATATAGCAAGTGAGTTTTGGAGAGATTTTCAGAAAATATTGCCCTTAATCGGTGTAAATTTTTTGCGCCCCCAAGTGCCGCCCGGGGAACGTGCCCCCTGACATTAGATACGCACTGAGCGAAGCGACCGAGCGGCCCCTCCAAGTGCCGTCCGGTGAACGTGCCCCCCTGCCCTAGAAACTCCATTGAGCGAAGCGACCGAGGGGGGGGGGGGGGGGGGGGGGGGGGGTATCACCCTCCCGCACCAGGGACTTTTCAAAATCTGTTTATAAAACTTGCGCATCCCGAAAGGGTTTTTAACGAAAAGAATGGAACTGCTTAAATGAGAATAACAATGCGAACGAATTTTCTTCGATATTTTCACTTCGATATTTGAAATTATGGCATTTCTTATATCCATACTTCTAATCATTAAAGAATGTGATGGTATTTCAAGATCAAACATAATGAGTCTGGGTAATAATTATTAATAATATATCAGAATTTTTTTTTTAATCCAACAATATTGGGGGGGGGGGGGGGTGATAATACAGGCCATCCCCCACCTCAAATTTTTTTTTTTTTTTTTTTTTTTTTGGGGGGGGGGGATAAATACCCCCATCCCCCCCCCCCCCCCCCCGGATCGACAGTATTGCTTGAGGAGAATCTTTTCCAAAAAATTCGCAAGGCGACCTCAACATTGTAAAAAAGCTTACATCGGAGCACGTGTTTAGTCAAACAAAGAGGAGTTAAACACCTCTCTCATACTACCCATTGAAATAAACTCTGAAATCTCTTCAAACAGACAAATAAATAGTTCATGCATGAATTATAAAGAATCAAATTCGTCCAAACAATTTCAATCGTAACGCACCGAGGGGAAAAATATGTTCGCTCGCTTTGCTTGTTCAAAAATATAAGACTGATCATTGTGCTGTTGCTAAATGACATTACAATGGATACAATAATATGCAAATTATTAATAGATTGGTGAAAGTAACATCTGACGTTTACCGCCACTCACTGGTGTAGACAGGGGGGCACCGGAGGGGGGCATGGCCCCCCTACTCAGCCACTAAATAAAAGGCAAGAGCGAAAAAGCGGGGGAGGTGAGAAAAAAAAGGCCTAACAGGCTCTACAAGCGTTATCTGGCTCTCAATATTTGCTAAAACGTCAAAGTTATCGCGCTTCGCGCGCGAAGGGGGGAAATAACTCTCCTCTCCCTGCGCCCACCCCTGTTACCATGGGTGTCGATCCCAGGGGGATAAGAGTATATATACCAAACAAAAAAAAATTTAGGTGGGGGGATGGCCTGTATTATCACCCCAAATATTTTTTGGATAAAATAAATAAGAATTATGATACATTAACTTAAAATTAATAATTATCCAAACTCATGATGTTTGATCTTGAAATACCATCACAATCTTTAATGATTAGAAGTAAGGAAATAAGAAATGCCATAATTTCAATGCGAAAATATCGAAGAAAACTGTTCATTGGCTTAGATCCGTGCATTCCTTCTTTTCATTAAAAACCATTTTGGGATGCTCTAAAATGCAAGTTTTATAGACAGATTTTTATGAATGTAGGAGGAGGATACCCCTCCCACCCCCTCTCGGTCTCTTCGCTCAGTGGTGTATCTAGGGGGCAGGGGGCACGTATCCCGGGCAGCACTCGGAGGGGGCGCAAAAATGCGAAGGAGAGAAATAAAAATAAGGGGAAATGAAGAAAAAACGTAATCTTTACGGATCACGCGCCCCCAAATCCGCAGGGTAAATGCACTAGAAATCAAGTTTTTGAAGGTTTGAAATACGAAAAGTTTCCAAAGCTCGGTCGCTTTGCTCCCTCGCATAATTATTTTCTTTCCCCAGTATATAGTTCTTAAATAGCTTAAAGGGTTCAAAAAGTTTGAAAAAGTAAAGATGTAATTGCTTTGCTCGCTATATCATGTAAGTTTCATAATTATGACTCCTGCTAAATATTGCGCTCCCAATATATGATGAAGTGTATAAAACAGCATTTGCAAAGGTTCAACTTTTGAAAGAAATCTCAACTTCAGGTCGCCTTGCTGAATTTCTCGTCTCTTTCTCAAGCCTATAGGGCTTTCGTTAGTTCTGCTCCCGATTGTAGAAGTGAGTGAATAGAAAACCGTTTATCAATGTATAAAATTCGAACTAACGCTCAACTACGGTTGTCAAATGAAGAAAATGCGTTTTTAGGGTAAAAAAAATTGAAAAATTTGCCGCTCGATCGCTTTGCTCCCTCGCTTGTACAATAACGTAGATAAGTTTGGGCACTCGGGGGGGGGGGGGGGGGGGGGGGGCATAACTTCATTGTTTGCCCCCGGCGCCATAATCCCTAGATACGCCACTGGCTTCGCTCCCTCGCATGTGAAATGTTGCGTCCAAATAATTGAAAAGCAGTCCGGGCGTCGAACTATAACTTTCTGCCTACAAAAATTGTTTGCTATAAGCCGTTATCTTTCTCTCAAATTTGCTGTAAAACGCTTCGCGCAGGAGGGGGGAATCTCCCCCTCCCTGCACCCACCCCTGGGGAGCACGCTTTGCGTGCTCATCACCAATTTTGCACTCTTCGCGTGCCCCACAACCGCCCCCTATTGAAAATTTCTGGCTACGCCTGTGCCGCCACCTTTCTACCGCATTTTTTTAATATGAAAAACGACCCCTGTCACTCTGTGTGTACGTGTGTGTAAGTATGTGACTGTAATTTTGTGTGCCACCCCGCCCCCCCCCCCTCGTTCAACAAGTATGGTTACGCAAGTGGAAGCAGTATAAAAATATGATTTGGAAATAAAATGAGTAGGAAAAGTAACTGAGGAGGCAAAGGAGAAATAAAGAGCTGAAGAAATGGCATAAGATTACAAGAAGAAGAGATTAAGAATTTATCGGTTGGAATCCACGGCAGGTAAATTATTGATAAGAAGTGGTGCTGCATTCTGGAATAAAATGTGCAGATATATTTCGACTTTATCCCGGTGTTAGATTTTACACAATTTTGTAATGAGAGACCCCACTGCATTAGCTAACTGTTACTCATTCAAAATTATTTTAAGAATAAGCAGTGTAAGCCAGAGAGAGGCGAACATTGACCCGTAGGACGAACATCATTGGAGGTGCGAAAACTGTGAACGCCTTGATCGGAATTGGTACCCAGAGGTATCCATTGTCAAAGAAGATAACCCAATCCCCCCCCCCCCCCATTGAATCTAAAAACTGCTTACCTTCCACATTTGAAATATAAACATTTTTAACGAGGGTACCACACTTTGTATATATTTTACGTTCTTTATTTTGTTTAGTTACTGTCCTTAGTTTATATCTATAATTATTGTTATTCAAATATTGTTGTTATAAACATCTATAGGAAAACCACCACTATTGGTGAAAATGTACCACCCTCTCCAACTATCAGAATCAAAATCAATCAATCAGCAAGTAATAATACGTCATTCAGGACGAAGGGTAGGCTGTACCAATGTGTTAAATATTTTTTTTTAAATGTATGCATCCATTGTTTGTAAGTCCCTATAAATAAAACTGAACGTGCTTTTTAGTGCCCCTCCCGTGCCTATGCATCTCATGACGTTGTGCTGAGCTACATATTCCGGTTCGGCAACGCACGCTAAAAACGAAGCAAATGTTTTGCAGTAGGCGTGTAGAGCGTCTTCATTATTCTAATTTTTAATTTAATTTTTTTTTTGGGGGGGGAGTGGGGTGTCACAGGGGCACAACACACATTAGACAGTGGAATGAAACAAACAGTTTAAAAATCTTCAGCTCAATTTTGCCCGAATATCGCTCAATTCTTACAATGTTTTTTGTTTGTTTTTTGTTTTTGTTGTTTTTTTTTTGTGGGGGGGGGGGGGGCTGCACTTGAACCCCCGAAGCCCTAGTTTGTGCGGCCCTATAAACTGGCAGCCATGCTAATATCTAGACCGGTGGCCAAGACTAGCATTCTTTGCTACACTGATAACGGACCACCCACTGACGCCGCAGTTACAAAACAACAGCTGCTGGGGCGGTACTCGAGTTAACAGAGCATACGTATGCAAGTTAGTTTAGCATACATATGCTCTTTTAATCATACGTTTGCTAGTTAACTAAGCATACGTATGCTCTGTTAATCATACGTATGCTAGTTAACTAAGCATACGTAGGCAAGTTTAATCAACATATGTATGCTTAAATGAAGCTCTGTGATTGGTCCGTTTGCATACGTATGCTCAAGTAGAGCATACGTACCCGGTACGTAACTTAATAGAGCATACGTACCGGGTATGTATCCGATACGATTTATGGCGTCGATCGCCTTCCATACGTACGTAGTATTATTACGTACGTACGTAATTTTTTTTTTTTACGTCGTCAGTTTGGCCCTTCAGGTCTTCGTATATATACAATGAACACAATACTATATTCTAGTATTCACAGCTACAATTATGCAGTATTAAACCTAACTTAAGGAACAATGAGGTCTCAAACTGTTCTTTCTCTCTCTCTCTCTCTCACTGGAGAGTATACCAACATTGTGTAGGCATAACATTATATACACACAGAGTACATTGACCATGCGTGCACACATACTTATGCAAACTTTCTCACGTCAGGATAATCTACCCAACATTTAAAGGAATAATTCTCATTAATTACACTTAACATATTGCTACAATTAACACCAATAATGAATATGACATATATATAATTCAATGTTTGACTCACCGATTGTTTGGCCTCTGGATTTCCACAAATAATTGGCATAAACGTTCCAAAACATAAAGGATGATGTTAGCCGTTGGACTTTCCTTTGTCTTAGTGATTGGCCTATGGTGATGAGTTGGCATCTTCCACCCGCATCAGGACTAATTTGCATGTTTGCCCAAGGTGTTAGCCAATGAGCAAACTGTTGCTGTGTGGGTTTGGACTAGCTGAGATAGGATTGACCAACATGTACCTATCTCACATTGGGGGAATTGTTACTAGGGGAAAGTATGAGTCTTGGGCCAATAGGGTCTTCTCTACATCAACTGGGTAATTTACATAGAGACTCATATTCTGATAGTCTGTCTTAAAATAGGCCAAATCGGCTTCAAATCTTAGTCGATCGCAAGATTTGTATGACGTCACTACGATTTGGAATTGAAGTCGCTTTTATTCCTATACGGGGGCTCGCAGTAGCCCTGAATTTCGATTTTAGTATTCATACTACTATTCGGAACTTTGATCACGAAGATTTTAAATGTTTGAAGGTTCATATCAAATGTTATAACAACTTTTCCCAAAATCGCATCGTAGTCAGATCGTGCAATGTGCGCCGGGCTTTATAGTAGCTGATCAAGAGAAATAGTGTTTGAAAGTCTCATCATATTTCACCATATGTGGAATTATTTGAACTGCAGTGCATTAATTTTGTACAGTGTTCACAGAAGTCAAATGTCGGAGGCAGTCAAGATACCATTTTACCATCAAATTAAAGCTGAATAAATTTTCTTTCTTAATTTATAGCTATTTTAGGTGCCTAGCGAGAAAAATGAGGAATTTAAGACGATAATCCGAACCGAAAATTTCCGGAACAAAGTCATGTTCTAATGACCAAGATTTTATTGTCTATGATAGCTCCCGCTTAAAGCTCAAGCTTAGTTATATTATTACCTTTCTGAACACTTCTGTTATTAAGTACATTTCTGATCACTTTTCCAAGTCCCCTTGATGTCATTGAACGTCGACCAAAATTGCACAAAGTACATGCACGCAAGAGTGTCGCAAGGATATTTTTATACCTTGTATATTTCTCCCGAGATTTTCTTGTTTTCTTCGAGATGTATTCATAAAACAGTTTATTCTTTTTATTGATGGAGTTAAATAACGACTTCGTAACCCACGGCATTCGAGGTGTCTTCTTAGAGTTGGGTTGATTGCATTTTCGTAAAGGAATGTGTTCGTTGTAAAAGTTCATAAACACTTTCATTTTCTTTTTTTTTTTTTTTGAAAAGAAGATATTTCCGTGGCGGATTGAACTTTTATCTTTTAAATGTAGAAAACATCGTTGGAAAATCTTATTTTACGACGGAGTTACAATCATTATAAAACGGGTCTTCAATCACGACCTCTGAGGTCAAATCGAGGTCAGGCCCCTGAAGACTTGGATAAACTAGCTATATTTAGACGCATCTTTTCGCGCTTGCGGACTGGAGATTGTGATCGATTAACCCATACAGCCTTCGTATAGTAAAGTGTCGGCTGCTAGCGGAGCTTTGTAGATGTTCTGAAACGATTTTCTTACGGGACAAAACATCGTTAAACATCATTGGGGCGTCGATCCGTTCGAGTTAATATATGTTTTATACAATTTGAGACACAATTACTCTCTCTAAAAAAAAAACAGTGAATTTTCACTTTATTTTCACTCCCCAGGGAGTCACGTCAGTGATCACTTGTTTAGGAGTGAATATTGAGTGAATATCGAGTGCTCTCTAAACGAAAAGAATGTTTTTCACTCTATTTTCAGTCCATTTTCACTCGCCCGGGGAGTCACGTCAGTGATCACTCGATTTTTTTAGAGAGTTAGTAGAATATGTAGAAATAAAGCAAGACAAGCAAGTTAAAATTAGTTGCAATACGGTGAGCTGAATGAAGCACAGTGTAGGCCTATAATAACGCATGGACTACTCTTTTTTTGCTATGATTCACACCCATACCCCCCCCCCCCCCCCCCCCCCCCCCCCCCCCCCCCCCCCCGCTTGGCTGCTTGGTATAATGTTTCCAGCCTGAGAAAGAAAGTGTAGAAATGAACGGAATGTGGTCTATCACTAAATACTACATAATAAAAGGATAGAAAAGGAAAAAAACAAAGAAATATATGAGGAGAGAGAAGATGATAAATCAAAGTAAAAAACAAAGAAACACATCTGATAGGATAGAAAGATAAAAAGAAACTCCACAGAAATACACAAGGAAAGAATATAATATTAAAGCAAAACAAAGAAGTAAATAACAAAAGATTAGAGGATAGAAAAGGAAACACAAAGAAATACACGAGAAAAGAGAAAAGGTTAGATTTAAAAACAAATCACAAAAACAAAACAAAGAAAAACATAACAGAAGAAATAGTGAGAGAAAGGGTAAAACAAAGAAATAGATAAGGAAAGAAATACATGAAGGACAACCTTTTAATGCTTGTTCCGAAATGAAGGGTAGCGTCGAGTCGCGTCGCGTTGATTTGAACGCGCCCATATTTGTCCAAAGCACACTCCCCCCTCCCCCCCGCCCCTTCCCGGTTTTACCGAAAGTGGTTTTTTACGATCTTTCTAATATATTATTAAAGACAGTGGGAGATTTACGGATCCCGCCGCCCCTCCCCCTTTTAGAACTTTTTTTCTTCTTTCTTGTCAGAGAATTATGGGAGGAAAACTGGACCCCATGAAATCTGATACTCCCCCCACCCTCTGAGAGACTGTTGGAGGGCTGGAAAAGAATGGCCCCAGCCCTCCCTGCCACCATGCCCCCCCCCCCCCCCCCCGCACTGAGTGACTGTTTGGAGGGCTGGCGAGAATAGAAAATACGGAACTCCCTCCAAAGTTGACAGCGCTACATTTGTATGGGGGTAACCTCGCTAGTCATAAGGACCAGTGTCTCATTTTCTATACCTCTAGGGTCGCTATTCATAAAACGAAAAGGGGGTCACTATTCATAAACTCATCAGGATCATTATTCATGAGGATTGCTATTCATAATAGGAGAAGAGGGTGCAGCTATTCATAATCGAAGATAAGGGTCATTACGCATAAGGGCCGCTATTCATAATAAGTCATAAAGGTCGCTATACTAATACAGATAGAGGGTCGCTATTCATAATACCAAATCGGGATCGTTAATCAGAAGGGTCGCTACTCATAATCGAAGAAAAGGGTCGCTATTCATAACAGGAGAAGATGATAGTTATTCATAAAGGTCAATATTCATCAGGGGTTTTTTGTTTTTAAGAATCTATTATTACTTCCTTTTTCAAAATAACACTTTCACAATAATCAAGGTAAAATACACAAACAAATATATTCACATGCCAGTATCATTGTGCCATATGACATAATAATAACAATAAGTAACCATAATATTTTACATGCATGTATTAAATAATAAATTATGAAAAATCTGGAAGTCTTCATTATGATAAAAAGGTGAAAATATAGAAAAAGGAAGATTAAAATAGAAATGGAAGAAATGAGAAGAAGTAGAAGAAGAAAAAAAAAGGAAAAATGCCCCCCCCCCCATTGTGTCCGTTGTTCCGCCTCAGATTTTAAAAGACTACAGTTCAGAATTCTTTTCATGATTTTGATGTTATTAAGCACACTTAGCTCCCCATATTCATCCCTACGTCCCGGAAATCAAAGTTTCTCCATTTTCTAAGGCGTAATGAGAGGGTACCTCTCTCCAAAGCCATTTTGTTCCTCTTCTTATCGATTGTCTTTTTCGGTCGGAGGTATCGCTCTTTTCTTACATTGGAAAGTCATATATTTAACTAATAGAATAAGATGATTTACTAAATTTTCAGTCCCCACATTTTCCATATTAATTCCTAAATAAATTTTCTCCCAGTTCAAATCTTTCAAAATAGGATAGTTGAATTCAATGCTAACCTTTTCCCACATATTCATAATCGACCCTGAAGAGGGTCGTTATTGATAATCGGATAAGAGGGTCGCTATTCATAATCAGAGAAGAGGGTCGCTATTCATAATAAAAGAAGAGGGTCACTATCATAATCGGAGAAGAGGGTCGTTATTCATAATCGGAGAAGAGGGTCGTTTTTCATAATCGGAGAAGAGGTTAGGCTTAGGATTATTTGTAAAATATTGGAATATGATTTTCATTGTTCAATGAAACACTCAGATATGAAAGAATTAAATTAGAAAACAAAATGATAATATTGGATGTGAGACACTCCCACGGCTGTGTCGAAGCAATATGGGGAGGGGCGATGAAACGAAGACACCCCCTGCTTAGCCAGCCGGGCAAAGTGGGGGGGGGGGGCATCCCCCTCCCCTAGTCAGCCCCTTTAAAAAAATGGCGACAGCGAAAAAGCGGAGGCAGTGAGAGAAAAAAGGTTTTGCGCTTCGCGCGGGAAGGTGGAAATACCCCCTCCTGTACCCACCCCTGATACATACAGTGCAGTATTGCTTCCAATAATTGAAAAGCAGTCCGGTTGTCGAACTAATTTTCCGCCTAGAAAAAGGTGCTGCATGTACGCATGTATCTTATTCTCAAATTTGCTATAAATCGTCAGAGGTTTCGGGCGTCGAAGTATGCCTATAACTTTCCTCCTAAAAAGAACTGTTTGATACGAGAATTTATCTTTCTCTCAAATTTGCTACAAAACGTCGCAGCTTAGCGAGGGAAGGGGGAACCCCCTCCATGCACCACCCCTGTTACATACAGTGCAGTATTGCGTCCAGATAATTAAAAAGCAGTCTCGACGTCGATCTAACTGTCCGTCTACAGTAGGTGTTAAGAGCCATTATATTTATCTCCAATTTACTATAAAACGTCAAACTCCCCCTCCCTGCACCCACCCCCTGGGGAGCACGCAATGCGTGCTCGTCACCAAATTCGCACGCTCTGCGTGCTCACAAACGGCCCCTAAAATGAAATCCTGGCTACGCGGTTGGATCCTGCACTTCTGCCCCCTCCCCCTATTGAAAAATGCTGGCTACGCCCCAGTGCCCCACCCCACCTAACCAGTCCGTCCACGTTGCACAATTCGACCCACCTTGCCTCGGTAACAGCACATAGTACTGACAATTTTCGTCATAGTAATTCATAAATGGCATAGCCTGTGCGTGGGGGGGGGGGGGGGGGTGCTCTAGTAGGTGCTGTTCTATCATGTCCATAATCCTCAGAAAGGGCGAGATAGCTCAGTGGTCGAGCAGTGGCTTTGTAATTGAATGACCCGGGTTCGAAACCAGGATGCACTCGTGTCATTTGGTAAGGCATTAACCCCAAGTCCCTCGGAGAGAACTTAAAGCCGTTGGCGCTATGGTTGTTTACATACATGCAATATGATTTACAGTATACCATTGGCAATGATGGAATAATGTCAGGTTGATGCTGAAGTTTAAAGAAAAGTTAGACATTAATTAATTGTATACATCATGTACATGATAAATTCAAAGCTAGTTCTAAAGCGCAAATCGTGCAGAATGTATCATTATTGTTTTACAATTTATATATTTCTATATTCTAATTTTGATTAATTTTCTAGGAATTGTTTTTGCTGGAAATGGGAATAAATTTGATTGAACTGAATTAAGTTCAAAGCAAACATACTCTTTGGAATCTGTAATGATAAGTTTGTTTCTTACTTATTTTTGTTAAAGTAATATCATATTCATACTTGCAAGTTCAGTAATACTATTCCCAATACTTTATCATTCAAAGCCTTTGTTAAAAGACAGAAGGGTATTGAATATTATTAAGCAAAGAAGAAAACCAAGATAAATGCCCACTTCAAGAAATGGCGTTTTGAAATTTAATTTTCCCTATAAGTATAGGGATTCTCTTTTCTTGCCATTTGTATTTTATACCCAATGTCATTTTGCTTTACCATGTATCGGTTACATAATTATGTTGACGCCTGTATGTTGTATTGCTACATGTATCCTATCATATGTGCCGAGATTTATCCTGTAACTTCTTTTTATTTTGGCAATCGCATGACCTCCTGACCCCCTGCATTTCGTTTCTCGTAGCAACCATGGATGGTAGATATTTACCTCCAGGCCTCGTGCTCCCGACAAGATACGAATTGACTTATCGGGCCGAGTCCGGGTAGCGGCATGATCCTGTGTGTGTGTGTGTGTGCATACATGTCTCTGTGTGTGTGGTGGAACAGGGAGAAGGAGAGAGAGAGAGAGAGAGAGAGAGAAAGAGGGGGGTGTTTGGGGTAGGGATGTGAGTGTGCACAGGTTGGGTGTTGAAGCCTTGTTTGCCTGCTACTCGGCTCGGCTCTATCAAGTCGCTATCATTGCAAGTGGTTTTCTGTTTGGTTTTGTTTTGTTTTTTCTCAGATTGTCAGTGAGGCCGCTATCATTAATATTATAATTCTGCCTTAAGTAGGGAGGTGAGGCAAATACTGGTTGGTGTCTCTATCATACATCCTTTGTCAGTCTCGGAGCTTGTTCCTAATCAATATTGAAGGTTTTACATAATTATTGTTCTGCCTCTTTTTCTTTTTCTTTTTATATTTTTTTTATATTCTTATCATGTCAATCTTTTGTAAATAATGCGATTCTTGATGATTTATAATAAAAGCATAAATACAAAAAAAAAAAAAAATGTTCAAAGCAAACAAAGAAAATCCATGATACACAGGCCCTTATTATAGAGGGCGCTGGCGAGCAGGGTCCGCTTGAACCTTAACAAAACAAAAAGAAAGCAAAACAAAAAGGGGTCCAATTATTGTCTTATTTTCTCTTCCTTTTCCTCTCCCCATCTTTTTCTCTTTTCTCCCTATTCATTATTTTCTCTTTCTCCTCATCTGATTTGCGGGGCCGTGCCCCATACCCCCTCGTAGTTAGTACTAATTACGCCCCTGTGTTTGTTTTGTTTTTCAATATTTTGCCCCAGTATAATTATGTTAAAGCATATAAAATCGCATTTTCAAATGTTCTATAAATTATACATTTGAAATAAATATCAACTTTCGGTGGCCTTCTTAAATTCCTTGATTATTTCTCACTTGTTCCGTCAGTGTTGTGCCCTCATTTGATCTTGGCCTAGATCGCAGTGGTTATTAGTATATCGAATAAATAATTACTTTTTTGCAGCTTAAAAATGCCAGAATCGTTTTGCTCCCTATATAGCTTGTACAATTCCGTAGATAACTTGGGGAGGGATATAGGCGTACGAAGGGCTGCAGCCCTTGAGGATTTTGAGAAGGGCAATATTGGCTCGACTATCACCTCATTATGGGCAGAGAGGTGCTCCAATGTCCTCATATTTAGATAGTTTAATACTGGAATACATTTTTCACTACAAAAATGTTTTCGTCTCTCGCTTCGCTCGCTCATACATAGAAAAGGGAAAATCGAAATTCGGGCAAAAAACCTCCCCAAATTATGCATTTACGCCTAAGGGGAGGTCGAAAACGCAATTTGCCCCCACCTATTAACAGAAGCAAAGAAGAAAAGGAAGAAGAAAATAAAGAGAGGCGAATGGAAGGATAAAAGTAAAGAAGAAGGGGGGGGGGATAAAGCAAAGATAAAGATAAAATGATAATAAAACAAAGAATAACACAAGAATAGTTAAGGAAAACCAATGCAGAAAGATAAAGCGATATTAAGTTTAGGACAGAAGAAAAGATAAAAGGATGAAAATATGAACGGACATCAGGAAGAGATGTCCTGGGGGTAGTGGACCTAAAGGGGGTAGTTGTCCGGATGCGATATATACATGTATACCCTGCATTTCTTTTTCCAGGGGAAAGTTCATGAACGACGGTTCTAGTAGTATAATTTTGTTTTTTAAATGCTATGGAAGCATGAAGGGGAGGATGAATTCAGAAGGGGGGGGGGGGGGGGGATGGCCTGTAGGATTGGCCTGTATCAATAATTCACCTTCAATAAATAACATGATCAAATAATATGATCAGGAGGAGGAGGAGGAGGATGACCATGATGATTATTATTCATAGGATCACAATCGATCAACATGGTCATAATTTTTGTCGTGAGCTTTGTTAAGATTATGATTAGGAAGACCGAAATAAAGATTTCAAAGAAAATAGTGAAATTAAGCAGGTTAATAATTACAATGAAACCACATGCACTCAAATGCTCTGAAAGGTGATTTTAACTGAGGGAAATTTGAAAGTCCCAACCATGGGAGGGCATACTTCATTCCCACTCCATGGCCATAAACAGGGGCACACTTTAAGAACGGTAGCTGAAATCACGTATTATGGAAGTATAGCTACGAGGGCTTGACATCCCACCCCCAAATGAAAACAAAAACAAATTTCCCGTATGATACCCCCTACAACTAATCTCCATGACGAACTACCCCCTCCGACAATCCTACTTGAGAATTGGAACTTGAGATAAAGGCTAATAGTCTATGGGCCAACGTAGACCCCCCCCCCCCCCACTTAGGTACAATTTTTTGTGATGTTTTCCTGGTAGCTAGGACCCTCGGCTATCAGAATCTGCCTGTTTGCCATAGAGTTAGTAGTGGGTGTGGCAACCAGGGCCGTTACCATGGCAACGCATCAAGGAAATATAGGAATTTACTAAAATACCTAATATTTCTAATTCAGAAATTTGAAAATTGACTGGTAAGCATCTAAATATATGTATTTTGAGTTTCCTGATTGATTGAAACCAAAATCTAGGTCATTTTAAGTCACGGTCATGTCAAAAAATGGCCGTTACTATGGAAACGGTATCATAAAAAGTTTATATTTTGGAAAAATATCTAAACTTATCAGTATAAAATAGACAGAGAGGTGTCTAAACAATCTTAGATTATATTTTTCTATTAGCTAGGACCCTCAGCTATCATAATCTGCCTATTCCATAGAGTTCATGGTGGGCGTTGCCGCTAGGGCCGTTACCATGGTAACACATAATGAAATACTGGAATTTAGAAAATACCGTATATCTGTCATTTAACAGCATAAAATATATGGTAAGGATTCCAATATATGTATTTCAAGCTGCCCCGCTGATTCCAACCACAATCTGAGCCATTTGAAGTCATGGGCGTGTAAAAAAAGGCCGTTGCTATGGAAACGGTCCCACAAATGCTTATATTTGTGGAAAATATCTATTATTTATCAATACAAAAAAGAAAACAACTGTCTGCACAATCTTAAATCATGTTTTTATGTTAGCTAGGACCCTCAGCTCTCGTAATCTGCCTGTTTTCCATAGTAACCATTTAACTACAGTGTGTATATGTATTTTGGGGTGCCCGTTTGATTGCAAGTAGAATCAGAGACATTGGAAGTCACCGTAATGTCAAAAACATGGCTGTTGCTATAGAAACAGTATGATAAAAATTGAATATTTCTGTAACTAATCAACACAAAACAAAGAACAAGTGTATGTACAGCCTAAAATGTTTATCTGTCAGCTAAATCTGAGTCATTGGAAGTCACTGTCATGTCAAAACATGGTTGTTGCTATGGAAATGTTATGGTGAATTAATAAATATTAGTGAAAAAAAATCTGTAACTATCCAATGCACTTTATAAAGTAAGGGTCTCCACAACCTGAAATGATGTTTTATTCCCCTGTACGTTAGCTAGGACCCTGGATATCATATCCTCCCTGACTGCCACAAAGGTGGATGTCGGGCGACCACTCGGGATGTTACCATGGTAATAAGATAAGAAATAACATATATGTGTAATTCAACAACGTGAAAATATTTAGTAGGCATTACATCTATTTCAAGCAGCTCTTTTGAGTGCAATTTTTTTGTGTGCTTTCAAGGTCACAGTCAGGTAAAACGATTATAATTCTTATTATCCGTTTGGTCTCAAACTGACGCCGATGGTGGGTGTGAGCACCAGCTCCATTACTATGGCAACGCACCATCAAAATATTTGAAATTGAAAATTACATATATATTCTGTTTCAACAATAGAAAACACAAAATATTGGTCTTGATAAACATATCATAAACTGCCTGAGTTATTACAGTCATAATCCGAATCACTCAAGGCCATATAGTAATGTCAAAACAGGGTTGTTGCCATGGTAGTTTTATTATGAAAACTGAGCAATTAAAAAAAAAAGGGACAGATTTTCGTTATTACACAACAGCAATTATATTGCAAAGAAATTTTTTAACTGTTCGCCGTGTTCGGATAGCTCCGGGCAAGATGTGGGCGTCCATGTGGGGACCGTTGCAGTAACAACAGCTGATCCTAACTGGTTAGCTGTACTTGAGTAGTTATGCTTCCACCTCTATGCCTTGGCGTTGGGAGGGAGGCAATGGAGGCTTAATAGATGGATTCACCTCAGTCACAGAACCTAATGTATTCATAAGATGATAAACTTGTCGGTCTGTAGCTAAACCTGTCTACTTAAAATAAATCTGAGAAGATTGGAATAGAATTACGCATTTTCCCCCTGATCCTACCCATAAGAAATCTGCATGTTCATTAAGGATTAACAGCATATGACCAAGGTGGTCTACGATTTGGACTTCATCAGAAACAGGGCCAAAGAATTTAATTTTTGGGTGCCTCATCATAGATCAAGTCCAGGACTAAAGTGCTGATACCTGCCTGGAGTTTTTTATATTTGCTAGAAGGTATTCAAAAGAGTCACTGAGAAGGCCTGTGGTGCAATTGCAGCTTAGCATTCTCATGACTTGCATGATTGGGGTACATGTATATTCGCCATGGACTTGATATGTTGGGCACCATAAGACCTATAAGTTTACATATTGGTTGCCTTTACAGGTAAGCTGCAGCTCTTTTGGCTTTAGAGGAGATATGGCCGATAGTTTGTGAGATTGTTCCTCTAATACTATCTTGCCTTAAGCATGGTTGGATAAAGGATGGGGTATATTTTTGGCAGAGTTTAGTGGCTAAGTCCATAATGTTGTGAAATTAGTGAACACCAGTGGGTTTGTCTATCTATCTTTTACAGCTTTAAGGCGTTCTGCAGCCTTACTTGAACTGAGTATTCTCTTATTAAAACTTGGTTGACTTTCTTACAAGTCTGATTTGGTGAGGCACTCTTATCTGGCTTGAATCGCAGGCTAAGATTGGTCATGGTGAGGAGATTATCCACCCTTCCCCCGGTTCGGTTTGGCAGAATAAAGTCAGAACTCAGGATGGAGATACAGGTGTCATCTATACCTCCACCACTATGTTAGAAGAGAATACATTTTTTGCAATACTTGAGTAGGCCTAATGTCTCTATGGTTAGGATGAAGATGATGAGTGAATCCTCACTTAGTATAGTAGTACTTAGTAGTACTTAGTATAGTTTGGTATGTAATTCTGAAGTCTGTCAATGCCTTATTGTGTCTGTTCTTCATGATAACTCTGATTGATGGGTAATCCTCAACCTCATCCAAATTAGCGGGTGTTGCTGCACGAGGAATCTGCTGAAAATGTTCCGTACCTCTATCCAAAGGATGCTCTCTAACTTCTGATTCCTAATGGCATCCATTTATAGAACTCCTTGCAGGGGGAAAGTTGAATACATGTAGCTCTCACTCATGTCAACTGGGTGTGGACACTTATGTACCTCAGTTATCATTTCACAGATGACCTTAACTCAATACCGACACATTAATTGCAGTTAGCAGTACAGTCAGAAATTAACTTTATAAAAATATATCATCACCAACATTATCTTTCGTGTTGTGAAATCAAAGAAATATGCCAGTATTTTCTAAATATAGATTTCTCAATCAAAATCTGCCTTAGCAGCGTCCATATTTGGATATGATCATTGTCTTAAATGAATAACATTTTCAATGCAATCATTCAGGCTGCTTGCAATGGAGATATCTAGCATGTCTAGAGTGTTATATTGTTTTAAAATAATGTTAAACTAAAACAATGCCACTTTCTGAAATGCCAATATTTTAAAGATGCTTTTGGTGCTCACAGCCACAGTAGGCTACAACGCCTACCAAGCTGTCAAAAACTGTAATACGACAACACAGTAGATGAAAGTATCTCTAAGTACAGAGGTACCTTTTCAATATGAATTGGCTTATGCAATGAATTTTCAGAAGCCTTGCATATCTATTTGAACATTTGCATCTTCGTTTGTCATAGCAAGTGTCCTACCAGGCATGACCTTGAGGCCTCCAACCTGGAAAATATTCTTGATCTGGATTTGAACCAATAGGACAGTTACAAATTTATGAACTCGGGCACTTGTTTATAATTTATTATTAACTTTCTTATCATTCTTTTCCTTTTAATAGCAACAGCATATTTTATATGACTGACCTAAATTCATCCGGCTTTTGATTGCAATTAAAGGCGCAGCTTCAATTGTGTATAATTAGATGCCTACATTGTACTTCGTTACATTACAAATACATGGTGGAAGCACTGTGGTATATTGGTGAAGGCCTTTCACTCTCATACGAGAGCTCTTGGATTCGATCCTTCATCGGTGCTTACATCCCTGGGCAAGGTGTTTTGCCCACATTTGTTTTGCTTGACACAGATGTATGAAATGTGTACAAGGCAATGATAGTTGCAGGGCAGTAATATTACTGATGTGGTTATCCTGGGTAAGTAAGATCAATTTATTATTATCTATTATTCTAAAACTCCGATGTTTCTTGGTGCCTTACCATGGTAGATACCTTGACAGTCTCACCCACAACCAACTTTGTGGCTACTAGGAAGCTTTCGATTATGATAGCTGAGGGTCCTAGCTGACAGATAAACAACATTTTAGGCTGCACATACACTTGTTCTTTGTTTTGTGTTGAATACTTACAGAAATATTAAATTTTTATCATACTGTTTCTATAGCAACAGCCATGTTTTGACATGACAGTAACTTCCAATGACTCTGATTCTACTTGCAATCAAACGGGCACCCCAAAATACATATAGTTAGATGAGTACAATTTGTTTTTGTGAAGTTGAATTACAGATATATAGTATTTTCTAAAATTCAATTCCTTGGTGTGTTACCATGGTAACAACCCTAGTGGTCACGCCCAGAATATGAGAGCTGAAGGTCCTAGCTAACAGAAAAACATGATTTAAGATTGTGCAGACAGTTGTTTTTTCTATTTTGTATTGATAAATCATAGATATTTTCCACAAATATTAGCATTTTGTGGGACCGTTTCCATAGCAACGGCCCTTTTTTACACGCCCATGGCTTCAAATGACTAAGATTGTGGTTGGAATCAGTGGGGCAGCTTGAAATAACATATATTAGAGGCCTTACCATATGTTTTATTCTGCTAAATGACAAATATACGGTATTTTCTAAATTTCAGTATTTCGCTATGTGTTACCATGGTAACGGCCCTAGCGGCCACGCCCACCATCACATTGATTTCAAACAAGCAAATTATGATAGCTGAGGGTCATAACTAATATAAAAACATTATCAAAGACTGTGCAGACACCTTTTTCTTTCTATTTTGTAATGGTTAGTTATAGATGCTTTCACAAATAACAGCTTTTTGTTGGACCGTTTCCATAGCAAGGGCTTTTATGACACGCCCATACTTTAAATGGCTCAGATTGTGATTGCAATCTGTCAGGCAGCTTGAAATACACATAATGGGATACCATATATTTTATCGTATCCGGACACCTACCCCCTGGGCAACCACCCCCCGGATAACCACCCCTTGGATAACCACCCTCTAGGACTACTACCCCCTAGGACAACTACCCCCTAGGGCAACCACCCTCTAGGACGACTACCCCCCTAGGAAAAGTACCCTCCGGATAACTACCCCCCAGGCAACTACCCCCTAGGACAACCACCCTCTAGGACAAGTACCCCCTAGGACAAGTACCCCCTAGGACAACCACCTAGCACAACCATATACGCCCACCCCACGGCCGTAGCCTCTAGTTGCTCGGCTAGTGCGGGTAGTGTGTGCGCGACTTTGGGTACAGACCCTCAGCACACCTCTCCCCTTGAGGGAGGCGGGCATCCCTCTGTTGAGGTTTTGGTTCGCGATCCCGAATCTGTTTCGGAGAACCGCCCGAAGTCTATCAGACGCCCCAAGAAGCGGACTGAGGCTTCGGCTCTTGTCGAGCCAGCTACAAAGAAGCCTAGGAAGGAAGCATCTAAAGGGACTATGAAAAGGAAGGTGTCGCCTGCTACTGCCCTGTCTGATCATTCTCAGTCTGAGCTACTCGGAATGATGCGAGTGTTCGCTCAGCGGCAGGGCTGGTCCCTCTCATCTGATACCGCAGCCCCTGTTTCTATCCCCCTTCAGGGATCTGGCACCGAGACTCTTCGGCCTGACTTAGCTTGGCCGCGTGCTCTCAATCCTCCTTTGTCTATGCCGGGGTCTTCCGGGGCTACTCCACCCGCGTCCCTTGGGGCTCCGCCGGGTGAAGAGACCTATAGTGACCCATGGGGGTACCCGCCTGATCTTTTGATAGTGCGCGCCCCCCCCCCCCCCATTCTATTCAGGAGATGTCAGATTTTGAGTTTGCTTCTGAATTGACTTTGCCGGAGCAGGCAGAGCCTCAATCGCTCTCCCTTTGCGGGGCGAGGGTTGCTGCTAAATTGTTGCCTAAATATCTACCTGAATTTCAGTCGACTCGTGCACAGGGTTCGACTTCTCCTTTGTTCAGGCAACAAGCTCCCTCTAGGGGTATTCCCCTCACGGAGGATTTCGTATGACCGCGTCGAGGCCGAGCTTTCTCTTAAGCACTTCGGCCCGATTAGGGGTAGAGCCTCTCTCCCTGGAGAGAGGCATTTGGGATAATATAAAATGAGTTATCTATCACCTTATCGGATAAATTCTTTTCTGTTTGTGGCATAACAATATACAGGATATGTTTAGTCAAGAAAAAGCGTTTAAATTGACAAATTTACGTTGGGTAAAAAACTTTGAAATAATGGTATTTTCAACAACGTATTATTTTGAGTAAGTCACAAATTTATGTTTCATTACGCCATACATGTGTGTGTAGTATCCAACTTTTAATCGTATATTAATCAGGTTTATAACTTAAAACTCAAAATGAAACCGATTTTTTTTTCAGGTGTTACATATTTGGTCAAAAATTAAAAAAAAAAAAAAATTGGGGGCATTCTTCCAAATTTTTAGCCCAAAATGGCATTTTTAGGCAAAAATGCGTTTGGCATCCGCCCGTACCTTATACTTCAGTATAAGAGTTTTAGCATGGATGCCGAGCATTACCTAAAAATGCCATTGAATCTCTTGTCAAGTGATTACAGATTGATTTGTCTAGTGGGATAATGACGGATTTCATTAATTATTGTAAATATATTATTGAAGACAGTGGGCAATTCATGATTATCATACTGAAACATAAGCACAGCAAAATTCAGGCGGTAAAAACTAAATATCAGAAATTTTCAGTAAATTATCAGAGTAAAACAGACCTTCAGTGAGGTGGCGATAATTAACATTGCTTATAATTCAAGTTCAAGTTCAAGTTCGCTTTATTTTCATATTCACATTTCACATTTCACATTTCACATTTCATTTTAATACATGTTATCGGTTTGTTACAAGAATTAATAATGATAAAAAAATAATATAGTGTTTATGTAATAAACATAAGTACGTAAAATATATCATATCAGTTTGGATTACTTGTCGTAACTTAACGTGGAGAAGGTTTACGGTTCACCATGTGTGTTGGTAGGAGGAAAGGGAAAAGGAAATTAGAAATGGATAGACGAGAAAGGATGACAAGAGAGAAAAGAAGATATAATCTTTCGTGACAATGGGTGAAGTCCTGAAAAGGACTGTAGACCAGATGAGATGAGAAGACTTGGTTGATGATCGATGGATGAGCAGCGATGGATTGAGTAGCGTAACTTGTAAAGAATGATTAACAAAGTTGGAAATGAGAATATGAAGGAGCCTAAACTAAAAGCAAAGCTTGTTGGTTATAGGCTCGAGAGAGTAATAAAATATAAGTCTTACAAGGCTGTGGGAATAGTGATCGATAGGAAATTGATAATTACATAATCGCTATAATGTATACACCACCCATGCGCAATGGCAATGTCAAGTCATACCGAGAATATGTCGTGATTATTATGTACGTAAACATGTATATTAATTAAATTTATCTACTACAGCGAAAAAAAGCTAAGATATGATGGCAAAATTTCGGTATTAAGAGAGAAGAAAGAATGAATAGATAGGATTCAACGTTCTAAGTATGATCCTGATGGGATCAATATTTCAATTTTAACAATATTACATAAATGAAATAAATTAATGGATTAGAGGACTCTCTCAGATAATTGTCGAGGAAAACACATGATGCTCTGGTAAGTGCATCAGATGTCTTCCTCTGCTTGTTTTACATTTTAGAAGATAACATTTCAGCTTGCGTCTAAAAACATATAATGAAGTACATTTAGTAAGTTCAAATGGAAGGCCATTCCAACACTTAGGACCACCGAAAGTAATAATTCTTTGAGCAAACAATGTCCGTATACGAGGAAGATGGAAGAGACTACTTTGACGAGTGGGGTATTGATGGATAGTGCTATTTCTTACAAAAAGTGTAGCAATTACAGCAGGTATTTCATTAATGGACAATTGGTATATTCCTAGGTTATAAGTATATATGTCAGCAATGCGTAAAAGTTTGTTCTTAAAAATAGTGGACTAGTATGAGAAAGAAATCCAGCATGATTAATGTTTCTAATTGCTCGTTTCTGGATAATTAAAATCTTGTCAATTAGAGTTTTCGCCCCGTAACCCCAAGCAAGGATACCGTAGTTAAGGTAAGGTAAGGTAATATAGTCCAGGCTAGGCCCCATAGAAAGGGGACCTAACCTTGTTTTTGGATATATATACAATGTTTTTTGATGGTTACTTGTCAATTCGAGGGTGCTGATTCCAAATCTGAATGATGCCACTCGCGTAACCTTGAGCGTTTTCCGCAAATTGGCAAAATCCAAGATGGCCGCCAAAAATGGGAATTTGACCCTGATAATCACAAATACTTGCATTTTATGACGAATTATTATATTTAACTTCATACATTTTTGTTCCTTGAGTTATTTAATATGCAAATACAGGTCAATTTTCATTTTTAGTAGATATGTATGCTAATTAGGGCGCAATTTCAATTCAAAATGGTGATTGGTCTCTCCATCTGCAAGCAGTTGAAAGAATGATGCCCTACTTCTTTGCATCTTTGCTCAAATTACGCTCGATATGGATTGTATTATCTTCGCTCCATGCAGCATCTTCCCCCGGCAATCTTCAAGCAGTTCATGGATGGAGAACATGTCATGCGCCATCAGGATGGTCTGTGGAATGGCATCTGGTGTGATATGTTCATTGAGACAACATACATGCGACATGGAAATGGTCCTCCCGGTTTCATTGGATCGCCTTTAAATGAGACCACTCCTGTCTCACAAAGAAGAGAGTCTCACAAGAATAAGATCTGATGCACTTGACAGAATGACCGACGACGACAAGAAACACCCATCCTCGGGTCTGGTCAACATCTTCACTGGTGCAGTATGAAAGTAAGTGGCCAAAGGGGTTTCACGAAACCATAAAGAAAAAGTTTAAGGTGATGTCAAAAGCTTCACTGACACAAAGAGGCGGCGCATCACAAGTTGTGAATACAGAAATGATCTATGCACGAGTAATTGGGATCTTGGCATCATCAAAAGAGGCAATCTCAACCAAGACATTGTTCTCGTATGAATTGGCCCGCTACCCACCCGCTCTATTTGATGAGAATGGTGATGTACGTTCCACAAGCAAGTCCGTTCTGAAGGAAAGGATCAAAGTGGAAAGTAGTCAACGTAATGAACCGGTTCCTGAAGTCGTAATTTTGGATGGTTGTGCTCTTCTCTGGACTGTTCCATGACCTTACTCTCCGGCAAAAGTATCCACCTTCGTTGATGCTGCAGTAGGTACAATCATGAAATATGCTGAAAGTCCATCAGTTCTTCATGTGTTGTTTGACATATACTACGAGAACAGCATCAAGTCATGTTGCCAGACAACACGTGCAAAGGGATTAACCCGTGTCTACAGGCTCTTCAGCGAGTCCCCTCTGCCAAAACAGAACATCGTCCTGAACATCTCTGCAAACAAACAACAAGTTACAAAGTTGATCCTTGACCAGTTGTCCACCCAGAGAATACCAGAGGGCAAGAAGGTAGTCGTGACAGGACCAGAACCACATCCAATAGATGTTGGCATTGCAGTACTACCGGAAGCAGTGACGCATGAAGAAGCTGATGTTCTAATGGCTTACCACATGATACAGGAGTCCAAGAATGGGCACTCAAGTGTGAAAGTTGTGTGTGATGACACCGATGTGCTTGTTATCCTGGCACACCATCTACACTTCCAAACGAATGGTCTGCCACGCACAGTGAAGGTGGTGATGGAATTATGTTCTCGGAAACGAACAGTCGTCGACGTCAATGAGGTAATCAAGAAACATCAGAAAATCATGCCCAATCTTCTTGCCGCGCATGCTCTGACCGGATGTGATACAGTGTCGTGCTTCTCGGGTATGGGAAAGGCTTCAGCACTGAAAGCCCTGGAGTCATATTCGGACACTCCTCCTGGGAGATCCAGAAGTGGCACTGGATGAGACAGTGGAATCTTGCTTGAAGTATGCAGCAGCACTTTACGGAGGAGATTTCCAAGGCTCCCTTTACACCATGCGCAAGAACATTTTCACCAAGAAGACTGGTGGAAAGCGTCACCTACCACCAAAACTGTGTGCAGCCTTCCACCTACCATGGCTGCATTTCGACCACATTGTCAGCGCACCAATTATCAAACAGCTTTTTGGATGGCTGCTGGTAAGCCTGAACCTCCAGCTTTGGATCCTCGGCAGAACGGTTGGTCAACGAAGTCATCATCTCTTCGACCTATCTACCTGGCACTTTTACTTCACATTCTAGAATTGGATTTAAAAACAAGGAGTGAGGGTTTCGCGTATTTAAGAAGTGTTTAAAATTTAGGTCGGGTTCAGGGATATTTTTGGCAAGATTAGCGCCAATGTTTACAAAATAGTTGTTAAATTCCTCTGCAATTTCGAGAGGATCTTGTATTTGGGTCTCGTTTACCAATATTTTAGAAATAGGCGTCGAGACATTTTTTGTTTTTTAAAAGCATTTTAATGAATGGTACATGTTTCGGAGTCATGTAAGTTCCATCGCCAGCCTGAAATTCGCATAGGCATAGCCTTTTTCTGTAAGTAAAAAAAAAAACTCTGTAAGGCATGCCGCAATGTTTCCCTAGGCTAATATTCCGTAATTTAGATATTTTTTTTGTTTTCAGAAGTTTTTATTATTCTCTCTCAAAGAAAATTGAACATAATTTGAAACATTTCATTCAATATAACAAACATTTCATACAATACAATATACATTTCAAACATAAGAAACATTTCATAAAATATAAATAATCTTCACATAAATATTACTAACTGAATTTTCACATTTCAAAACCATACAGAACCTTGCATGTAAAAATATATATGTAAGTTACACATTTCATTACATTACCTAAAAAAAAAAGGAAAAAAGACAAGTGAAATGTATTTTCAATAAACAAATCGTAAATAAAGTTTTATATTTCGTAAGAAATTATCTTAACATTCTTTAAACAAAATTATATATTGTTGGGTCATATAGCAATTTCCTTCAGAGAGAAAGAATTAAATTAAAAGAGGAAAAATAAAAGAAAAACATGATAGGAAGAAAATCGAAAAAGAAAGAAGAA
This sequence comes from Heliocidaris erythrogramma, assembly GCA_025617745.1. Taxonomy (NCBI): domain Eukaryota; kingdom Metazoa; phylum Echinodermata; class Echinoidea; order Camarodonta; family Echinometridae; genus Heliocidaris; species Heliocidaris erythrogramma. Next base: position 14,803,998 of record CM046854.1, on the reverse strand, counting down.
GAAAAAAAAAAAAGGTAAGAGACACTATCACCCGTCCTACATCCGACCACAACACACACACACAAAACAGCAAACGAACAGATAAAACAAATAAGGAAGGAGGAACGGCCACACCAACAGCACAGATACATAAACAAACATAAAGGGAAAAGGAGAAAAGAAAAGAGAAGGGGGTAGGGCAGAGGGTCCAGAAGCTATGCCTCCCTGTCTCTCATTTATCACTGAGACAAACTAAAGACAGATGGAGCACCTAAGCGCGACGCCACACCCGCCCAGCCGCCTAGGCTGCTGGCTCCAAACAATTTTTAAGCCAAACAATGGCGCAGTAAGAGTCATGTGTAAAAGAATTTGCTCCACTCCAGCCCGCCGCTTGAATGTTCCGCGGCGAACTTCACGCACGGGCACTGTTGTTTGGAACCAGCAGCCCAGACGACGAGCGAATACGACGCCAACACCTCGGCCCCCCATAAAAGAAAATCATTGACAGTCTTCCAAGGCTTCCCATTTCTTTAAATGAATTGAAAGAGTATACCTTTCCATTGCAAGTTTTTTCTCTTCATTTCTATTTTCAATTAATTTATCTTTAATTTCTTTTGCGTTAGGTGGATCTCCTTTCTCTCTACTGTGAAAAATCATAAATTTAATTAAAATAAGGATATGGTTCAGTAATTGCCTTGTTCCTATAGTGTTGTCAGTTATTCCAATATGAATTTCTTTCCAGGATAACTTCTTCAAAATTGGTAGATTAAGCTTGTCAGCACATTTTCCCCAAACTTCCTTTACCTTATTACATTCAAAGAAAACATGTTGATAAGTTTCTTCAAAATGTTTGCAATACGAGCACAATCCATTTTCACGAAATTTAAATCTATATAAATGATGGTTTGTATAAATAATCTTATGTAACAATTTGAATTGGAATTCTCTCAGTTTACTGTTTAAAGTACACATCCTTGGTTGAACAAATATCTTTTCTACTTCTCGTTGTGAAATATTATAAAGAGACATTAAATTGGAAAATGCTGTTGATATGGTATTTCAAAAAGAACGACACGATAACAGTTTCAGAATAAAAACAACAAAAAAGCATTTTAAGGAATGGTACATGTTTCTGAGTGATGCAAACTCCATCGCCAGCCTGAAATTTTACAACATAATCAACTGAAATGAGAGAATAATTGTTGCATAACTTAAATCAAAGTTCCCCAGAGCTGTCCTCCCTTTTTGAAATTTTTGCAAAGGCTGAAAAAATGTCTCCGCCGGGAATCGAACCTGGGTCTTTGGCTTAAAACGCCAATGCCTTAACCTTATTTCCTTACAATATATATATATATATATATATATATGGAAAAATCATCTCTGCTCGCTCTGTGTATTTTCTCTCCGTGTTACCTATTTATTTTATATATATATATATATATATATATATATATATATATATATATATATAAATGTGAAAGAAATTGCGAGAATAACGTTGCGTAGCTCAGTCAAAGTTCCCCAGAGCTGTCCTCCCTTTTTGAAATTTTTGCAAAGGCTGAAAAAATGTCTCCGCCGGGAATCGAACCCGGGTCGTTGGCTTAGAACGCCAATGCCTTAACCACTAGACCACGGAGACGGGTTAGTGGTTTCGGCGACACCAGATTCAATTGACCGACAGATTGACAAATCCTCAACCTTATTAATTAATTCCCCTTGTCGGGGGCAGATGAGTTTTTGAACAAGACAAGCCGCTAGTGCCTCAGCTGGATCCAAGCGAATGCCTGGAATACATGTATACATTGGAATAAATTATTCTTAATAACATTATCGTAAGGAAATAACATATACAACAGCTTTGGCAAATCTCGTGGAAATAAATACAAATGTGAAAGAAATTGCGAGAATAACGTTGCGTAGCTCAATCAAAGTTCCCCAGAGCTGTCCTCCCTTTTTGAAATTTTCGCAAAGGCTGAAAAAATGTCTCCGCCGGGAATCGAACCCGGGTCGTTGGCTTAGAACGCCAATGCCTTAACCACTAGACCACGGAGACGGGTTAGTGGTTTCGGCGACACCAGATTCAATTGGCCGACAGATTGACAATTTGCGTAGCTAAATTTATATATATCTTATAATATAATACACTAAGGATTTCGGGCTCTTTTTTTTGTTCAAATAGGCTCCTCCCCTGGCCCTTTCGGTCCCCGCCTTTTGGTACCCACGGGTGGGGAAGGGTTCTTAGGGTGGTGGGAGGCACTTCTTGAGGGCTGACGTCCCGTCCGTATTTCATAAATTCATTTTTAAACATTGAATTTCCGCAGGGAGTAGGCCTAATAATTCCACCAACCCATGAAGCGGGTTTGTAGCTTCAGGCCCAGCCAACCCATATACCTTTCCCTGTGAAGGGGAGCTATGCCAAAGAACAGCATGGCCATATATCCGCATGGCTTCAGTGTACAGTACAGTATTATACACACGTGTTAGATCGTTCGCACGTACGTGTACAGGTCATCATACTGGTATAGAGTTACATCATTTGAAGCTTCATGGTCACACACACAGTTTAGTGTGTATGTTTCACGACGTTCGCTACCGGTAATTTGACACTTTATCAGAAAATCTGATAAGAAGAAAATTCCTTCGAAAATATTTCCATAATGATCATGAATACGTATAATGATAATAATCCCTTCTCCCATCGCCCTGGGGGTGATGGGATGACAATGGAATGGGGGGGGGGGGGAGCTGGAGGGGGGGGGGGGGGGGGTAGTAGGGGGAAGTCAATCCGTCGGTCCTCCCAAGACCCATATAAGGGGGCCATAATCCCCCTGAAAATAAAATGACAAATTCATTTTTTCTCATTATTGCATCCTTTACAGGGGACGTACCGCTAATTATGGATGTTACTCTGAGTATTAATAAACCACAGAAACATGGCAAGATCAAATCGCTCCCTCTAGGTCTATGCATGGATATTCTACTCGAACATTATTATATCCATATCATCAATTTTCATCAAGATTAAAAGCTTTGGATAAATAAGACATATTCACATGATCAGGGGCGGATCCAGAATTTGGTATAAGGCGGGAAAACAAGTGCAGGTTTGTCAACTTTCGGAAAAGGCAGACCTGGGGGGGGGGGGGATGGCGAGAATTTTTTTTTCGTCAGACCTAGAAAATTCGCTCAGGAGGGGGTGGTTATGGGGGTCCCTCCATAATTCTCTGACAAGCAAAAAAAAGAAGGTTTCATTCTAAAAGGGGGCGGGGGCACAATCGACAAAAGGGCAGATCGTCTATGGTCAAAATGCATACTTTCCTGCCATTGAACGGGGGGGGGGGGGGGGGGGGGGGATGGCACGGGCCAGAAGCACCCCCCCCCCCCCGGGTCCGCCAATGGACATGTTGTAAATACTTCTTGGTAAAAATAACTTTACCCGACTTTTTTATTTATTCACTTGATTATTGTAACAAATATACGGTACGGTGATTAATCATAAACACAGCTAGCGCCCTTGGATGTCCACGGGCTGCTTCTGCTAGTATATATATATAAGTGTAAGGAAATAACATATACAACAGCTTTGGCAAATCTCGTGGGAATAAATACAATGTGAAAGAAATGCGAGAGTAACGTTGCCTAGCTGGATCTATGTCGGATTCATGTATTAGAATTAATTAATTATTTACAATGTGTGAGAAATTCGTTCTAATACTATAGCATTGGCAACTCTCGTGGGTAAGTTTACATATGTGAGAAATCTATTGAATTGATTGAGAGAAATAATTTGCGTAGCTAAATTTATTGTTCCTCCTTACTGACTTCCTTTCTGTGGAAATAATGCAGAGTTTGCAAATATATATGTATATATATATATGTATATATATATATATATATATATATATATATATATATATAGCCGGGAGGGCGCATTGTTATACATAATTTATATATTATATTATAAACCATCATGAGAGAATAAATATAGGATATGTCATGCATTCATGTAATAGGGTGAAGGACCTGAATTGTCAGTGACCTGAATGGACAATACATTAATTAAATAGACATCATTATTTGATAACTGTACACCTGTTGGTTGAGTTGTGCTTTGGTCCATTATTTTGATGTATAGGCCTTCTTTTATTTTGAGTTGGAAATATGTGAGGGCAGTATCTAGAATGTTGAAGCATTGTGTATTACATTCTGTTAGACAATCCTTTGAAGACTGTAAGTGCTTCCAAATATGGGACCTTTTGTCTTTCCGCAAGCGCCCCTGGACTCGTGTTATGTAATGTCGTTTGGTCTGGCCAATATAACGAGCTTTACATCTCACATAGGTGAATTTTTATAACACGAGCACTAAGCTTTTGGGGAATGGCATCTTTAACAGATGAAAAAGAACTCAATTTGAATGACGGAAAGGAAAGAATAATGAAAGGGTCTTTACAGTATTGTTTGACCATACTTCTCAATTTCTTTTCAAGTTCCCAGGATGGGTGACCGATGTAAATTTGTTTGAAATATCTGTTTGTTCTTTCTACTCTTCTAACATTATTTGGATTTTGGGCATTTTGAAGGTACTGGAACCGGGTTCACTGACCTATGAATCAACCAATCTGCTTTTTATGGGTATATTTTTTATTTCAAAACCTTACTTAGATTGTCAACATTGACATGAAAGAGACTTTGTAAACATGACTTTGTAAACCCTGTCTAATAAGGTTCGAATCAATCCAGTTTTGTATTTGAGACAGGTGAAACTAAGTTTGTATACAGTTCAGTATAATTCTTTTTTTTTCAAATGAAGGGGTATAATCATCTGCATTGTTGCTGATCAATACATCCAAAAAGGGCAATTTGCCATTGACCTCCTTTCTCAACTGTAAATTTGCTATTGGGATGCCTAGTATTCAGATGGTCATGAAAAGTCTGTCCTTCACTTTCATTGTTAAATATACAGAATTACACATCGTTTACATATGTACAATAGGATGAGATATTGGGTCCTTCATATTCCGTCAACCACTTCTTAGTTCCCAAGATCTTTTATTTCTTTTTTTTTCCACCTGCACTAATAAAAATTTGAAACAAAACTAATAATAATTATGATACTTTATTTGTTTCTTCTTTTTCTGTACATCGCTTTTGGTAAAGCATTAAAGGGCATAATCTTGATATTGTCCCTTCAAATAAAAACTTATGTCCCAAAACAGATAGGAATCAACTCTAACCGCACCAGGAAGGAGAGGGAGAGAGTTGGGGGGGGGGGGGGGGGTAGGAGAGATGTTTGTATTTTTCGTTAGTTATTTGCTGTGGAATTTCTATGAATATTTATGTGATGGGGGGGGGGGGGGGCCTTGTCCAAACATGTTCCCTGATATTAAGCTCTATATGAACAAACACTGCAATATCTGACGGGAATGTTTCAATTTCAGTATCAGTTTTCATATTCAGTTTATTGTTTCATATTTCACATTCACAGTGTTTTTACAGACGAGTATAAATGGTAAAAACAATATAATTGGTACAAACAAGATAAAGTGTACAAACAAGCATGAGATATATTGTCAGAGAAAATAAAAGAAGGTGAGTACCTTATATCTATACGCTTGCATGCAGTATCAATTCAAAAGACTGGGCTAGTATAAAAAAGAAATATTGAGGAGCCTAAGGAGGAAGCTACGCTTGTGAGTTATAGGCTCCAAAGAGTAATAGGATTTATAATAGTCTTTAACAATAGTGGGAACGAGTAATTCATGATATAGCAATATAATTATATAAATTAAATTATTGTGTGGCAGTAAACTAAAATCGCATTCAAAGAAATAGTATTGAATGGTTTTGTCACTTACATTACAGCAATGATATAATAATTCACATTTGTAGGTAATAAGCATTTCCTGTCGAGAAAAGTAAAACAAAATAATAATAAAATACTACCTTTATTTTTCTAAATCCGAATATTTCATTTGATATCCTCATATATGCAAATTATAGGGATTATAGACCTATAATGTAAAACTATAGGCTTTATCCCGTTAAAAGTCAAGATAGAAAAGGCTTTATTAAAATGAGATTGCGTGCGAGCAATTCCTTATATAAATATAAAGATTAATTAAGAGTGGCATATCCAAGATTCTCTTATTTCTATTGGTGGCGTATTCATTAAAGTGATTGATTAACTTTGTGAAAAATTGTGAAATCAGCTCAAATGCCAGTGAATTGAGTGCAATCCTCTAACTACATATATAGCTAAGGATATCTGAAAGTATGAGAGAAAATGGAACCCGTTTACTATCCCAAAAAAGAGAAAATCGCGATCGATCGCTAGCGCAAGTCGCTCGGCTTCTTCGCTGCCCTGTAGTCACAAAAACCAAGCACCAGCGCTTGGCGATTTCAGAGCGGGTTTCCATGCAGCCCGTTCGGTATTCTGTGATAGAGCGAAGTATGCCAACCGTAAGAGTTCGGTGGTATTCTATCCTGACATCAATGTTCAATCGTAAATATCTTGATATATAGCCTAAACGGCCGATCAGCTTATAAAACTCAGGCGATTCCTGTCTGACCTAAAGGTTTGCAATTATGATAACAGCATAAGATGGAACAGTGATTTTTTTTTCAATCCTGGGCAAAGTTAATCAATCCCTTTAATGCACGTGCCCCTACTTTCCAGTCAAAATCAAATCTGACATATCTTAGTTAGTTACACATCGAGTGAAAGGAAATGTCCCCACCCCCAATAAAAATATGTGATATTGTTTTTCCTCTCTTGTACAATGGCAAGATGGCGCTATTTAGGAGTTTCAGTTTACTGTGACTTAAAGGGAAGAAAGAAAGAAGAGGAATGAATATTAAGATCGGATTTTGATCTTCCTGTGTGAATCAAACGTGCTCTAAGTTCACAGTTCGAAACTACATAGCGTATACGAATTTTCTCGCTCGCCCAAAAATTGGCGAAAATATTATACTGCAAAAATGTTAAATGTTCTTATTTATCGTTACGAGATTAGTATTATTGCCTTCTTAGTACTTAAGAAAATATTAAAATACTTATTGGCCCAGCTCCCTCAATTTTGTTCACTCATTACGCCACTGTTTATAATGTAGTCCAATATCAAGTTCGTGATGCCTGTGAATGATATAAAAATGTCGTATTTGGGTCCCTTAGTAAAAAAAATCTTATTGGTCAACGGTTGGAGAAGGCCTCATTCGCAGCTGGCGATTAGTTGTGGGTGGCAAGGACAGCGGCCCATGCACCCCTTGTGGGTTGCACATAAGAGGCCAAAAGACAGAGGTCAAGGCACCCCTTCTAGTTCACCAGTTACTCAGTTATTCGAGGAGCTGAGACTACTAGTGTGCACACAAATAAACTGTCCCCTTTTTGTATTATATATATTTGTATAAATACGTATAGCCCATGGGCATGCGTATATTATAATTGTACCTTACAATATAGAAATACAGTAGTGCAATAAATCGAAAAAAATATAAAAAAAGGAATACGGCTCGTCATTATCCTCATTATGTTTTATACGAAAGTTTGATTACAATAATGCACAATTAAAGGTGATGGGAAACTAATTTTGCACTTCGCAGAGGCAGGTGAGCCAGTTCAAACCCGAAGACATTGGCCGGGAAAAGCGAACCCACCTCAACAAAGTGGACATCATAAAGATGAGGCCAAATAAGTAATATGGATCGTCAGTGGCGCAGATAATCTATGAAGATTGAAGAGCGCCATCAAGCTCCAACAACAACAACAACCCTTGCAAAGAAGGACAGAGTGGTCATCGGGAAATTTGTCCCGCAAAACTTTGGTTTCGGAGCCATAGCGGGGTGGCCACAGAAAAATTCCCGACCCTGCTTCACAAAGGTCCCTAGTAGTCTCTGCAGAAAAAAATGGAGAAAGGATCACTTTTGCAATGTGTTAGGAAGCCCTAGTTAACGGTTAGCCACATTTGTATTGACGAGACAGAGACAGAGAGAGAGGGAGACAGGGAGAAACAGAGAGAAAGTGGCGGGGGCGGGGAAATTATCGTCGACCAATTTGTACTTTCAGGATCATTTTTTCCCCAGTAAATCTGAGGAGCTCCTACTCTTGTCTTTGTTGGGAGGGGGGGGGGGGGGGGGGTGGGTGATCCCCTCCCATATGTGTCAAAATTAGGACATTTATATGAATCATGAACATCTCGGATTTTCCCCCTCCCATACCAACCCCAGGACATGAATTTCCTTATCTGTCTATTGTATGGAAATGAGAAATGTTGAGATGACGCTAATGTTATGTTTGCCGCTAAATTTTGTGGGGATCTATCCATTACATTTAAGCTGTGATCACTATTGTACCCTATGCCCCCTCCCCCTCCCCAGCTATCTGAGAGTCCTGGATCCGATAGTGTTTAAGCATACCCGTTATTTAGGGGTGTTCCTCCCCCTTTTTCGAAGACCAACTACTAAATTAACCACCCAAAAATTTCGTTTAAACCAAAAAAAAAAAAAATAATAACATGTTTTATTACTATTACTAATATAGGTTTTTGCGGTCATGTTCGTAAATTGGCCAGTCAAATTCCTACTGTGTGCATTCAGTTTCGAGGATCTGGGTCACACACAGCCGTTTTGTCGTTCAAATTCGTTTTCGAGCTTTCAAATTCGTTTTCATGGCACTCAGTTCTAAATTTTTTATCATTCAAATTCGCCAAAAAATGCACCAATTCGCAAAACGGTAATTCAATTTAGCACGAGAGGAAAATGTATTGCGCAATAACCTTATTCCAGCGTTCGAATTCATTTTGCGTCATTCCATTTAACATGTTAAGCGTTCAAATTAGCAACTGAATTTCATCTAATGGTCATAATGTTATGATAATTTAGTAATTTCAACATTTGCTTGGACAATTTCAGCACGCATGTACCAATTGTTTTCTAAATTCTCTTATCTTTGCAATACTGTATGATTTTGAGTTTATTTTTGTAAGTTTCTTTTCAAATTGGATACAGGAACTTCGCTTTGAAGTTTTAACATACAACACAATATTTGGGATCTATTTGTGTTCAGATGCTTATTTTTCAGAGAGCAAATCAATTTTGTCTTTGAAAATTCATACACGTGCATTTTGTTTAATTTCTTTGTTTTTATAAATTGCTTATTTTCACATCCTGTGAATTTATTACATGAATACTCAAAGAATATAAGTATGTAGATATATATTTTGTTTTTTCATAATGTGCTTTACATTTGCTTTACATATTAGGCAATGTATTTCTTTGATTTCACATTTGTTTTCATTGGGTAAGGGGAATTATGTTTGACATTTGCATTTGAGTCCGGATCATAAGGGCTCAGCCATCTATTACCTGGCGGTCAAGACATCTGGGGATGTAAGTCTGGGAGTGTCTGTACCAGCGCATACACTTGTCTTGGGTGATGACGTCGATGTTCCGCCTTGCCATTTGCTGCACAAGACGTGTTCGCCATTCCTGCATCGTCACGCCCGTTTCTTCTGCAGCTGCCCTGTCCCCTACCCGCTGCTGCCACTCAGCACGAGCCAAGTCTCGTTTGACGGCCGCCTTAAAGGCGGAGTGTATGGCAAGCCTAATGCCCAATAAGTCAGATAAACTCAGTTTTTCGCCGATAAACTGAGTTTTTCGAGCGATAAACTGAGTTTTTCGAGCGAAAAACTAAGTTTTTCGAGGGAAACTCTGCATATCAACTGATAAACTTAGTTTTTCACGATAAACTAAGTTTTTCACTCGAAAAACTAAGTTTATCGCCGATAAACAGGGTTTTTCTAGATAAACAGAGTTTTTCATTTGATATGCAGAGTTTCTCTCGATAAACTCTGTTTATCACTTGAAAAACTCGGTTTTTCGGTGATAAACTAAGTTTATCGGCGAAAAACTCAGTTTTTCGGCGATAAACTAAGTTTTTCAATTGATAAGCAGAGTTTCTTGATAAACTAAGTTTATCACTTTGAAAAACCCTGTTTATCGAAGTGATAAACAGGGTTTTTCGAAAAACTATGTTTATCAAACGATAAACACAGTTTTTCATTCGAAAAACTATGTTTATCAAACGATAAACACGGTTTTTCGGAGATAAACTAAGTTTATCGGCGAAAAACTCTGTTTATCAATTGATAAACAAGGTTTTTCGAAAAACCCTGTTTATCAAACGATAAACAGGGTTTTTCGATATGCAGAGTTATTGTGAATTTACCGCGAGTGGGCGCTACAAAAGTACATAAAGAAGCTGGCCTGTGAGCATCGAACTCAAACATAGTCAGCAAAATGCCTTCTTGTGAAGCCATCAACTGTACCGATCGACTTCTTTCTTTCATTTAATATATCTTCTTATCTTTCACAACAATGGCAGGAAAAGATAGAAGAAAAGTAAAAAAAAAAAGAAATACATAGGGAAAGAGAAGGGGATAGATCAAATGATAAACACCCAAAAATACATATGGAAAGGGGAGACGATGACAGATGGAAGGAAAAACAAAGAAATCCATAAGGAAAGAGAAGAGAATATGGAATAAAAAACAAAGAAATACATCAAGAAAGGGGAGAGGAGGTAGATGAAAGGAAAAACAGAAAAATTCGTATGGAAAGAGATGATATATGGAAGGAAAAACAAAGAAATATATAAGGATACGGGAGGGGATAGTTGGATGGAAAAACAAAGAAATACATAAATAAAGGGGAGAGGATATAGAAGAGGAAAAACAAAGAAATATATAAGGAAAGGGAAAAGGATAGATGAAAGGAAGAAAAAAAAATACATTAAATTATATATCCTCTGTTCTTTCATTATGTATTTCTTTGTTTCTCCTCCCATCTATCCTCTTCTCTTTCCTTATATATTTTTGTTTTTCCTTCCATCTGTCCTCTTCTCTTTCCTTATGTATTTCTTTGTTTTTTCTCCCATCTATCCTCTTCTCTTTCCTTATGGATTTCTTCGTTTTTCCTTCCATCTATCATCGTCTCCCCTTTCTTTATGTATTTCTTTGTTTTTCCTTCCATCTATCCTCTCCCCCTTCTTTATATTTCCTTGTTTTTCCTTCAATCTTTTCTCTCCCCTTTCCCTATATATTTCTTTGTTTTTCCTTCCATCTGTCATCGTCTCCCCTTTCTATATGTATTTTTTGGTGTTTATCATTTGATCTATCCCCTTCTCTATCCCTATGTATTTCTTTTTTTTTTTTTACTTTTCTTCTATCTTTTCCTGCCATTGTTGTGAAAGAGAAGAAGATATATTAAATGAAAGAAAGAAGTCGATCGGTACAGTTGATGGCTTCACAAGAAGGCATTTTGCTGACTATGTTTGAGTTCGATGCTCACAGGCCAGCTTCTTTATGTACTTTTGTAGCGCCCACTCGCGGTAAATTCACAATAACTCTGCATATCGAAAAACCCTGTTTATCGTTTGATAAACAGGGTTTTTCGAAAAACCTTGTTTATCAATTGATAAACAGAGTTTTTCGCCGATAAACTTAGTTTATCTCCGAAAAACCGTGTTTATCGTTTGATAAACATAGTTTTTCGAATGAAAAACTGTGTTTATCGTTTGATAAACATAGTTTTTCGAAAAACCCTGTTTATCACTTCGATAAACAGGGTTTTTCAAAGTGATAAACTTAGTTTATCAAGAAACTCTGCTTATCAATTGAAAAACTTAGTTTATCGCCGAAAAACTGAGTTTTTCAAGTGATAAACAGAGTTTATCGAGAGAAACTCTGCATATCAAATGAAAAACTCTGTTTATCGAGAAAAACCCTGTTTATCGGTGATAAACTAAGTTTTTCGAGTGAAAAACTTAGTTTATCGTGAAAAACTAAGTTTATCAGTTGATATGCAGAGTTTCCCTCGAAAAACTTAGTTTTTCGCTCGAAAAACTCAGTTTATCGCTCGAAAAACTCAGTTTATCGGCGAAAAACTCAGTTTATCGGCGAAAAACTGAGTTTATCTGACTTATTGGGCATTAGGCTTGCCATAGGAGTGTGCCATTTCGGTGCAGTTGAGAAACGGGGTCAATGTCAGCTGGGAGCTGGGCACGAACGTGTGGCCGGGCATTGTCGTAAATCAAGAAGATGGCCTCGTCTGCCGGGAACATGTTGGCGCACTCTCGTGCTGTTGCAGCTAAGAAATCCTCGAACGATTCCCTCGTCGTCGTCTCGCTGGACACGGTACTGCAAATGTGATGTTGCATTTTTTTCCACGCTGACGGTTGACGACGCGACGAACAGGGGTGCCCCTGGCAGCTCTCCCAAAAGACCACCTGGTCCAAATGTTATAGCCGCACTCATCGATGTATACACAATGACTGACGACCCCTTGGGCCATGAACCACTGTGCATACTCTTGGCGCTTTTCCATAGTTATGGGGGCATTTCTGGCATCAGGAACGTCTTCGGCCAGTTTGAGGGTTATCAGCATCCCATCAAGTGCCCTGGAGATAGATGTCACGGAAACGGCTGGCTTTTGGGGCAGGGAGGCTTCTAAGTCGCGCTTCATTTGCAAAAGAGTTGCTAAGGGATTTTCACCAATTATTTGCTGAAGACGGGCTCGCATGTCCTCGTCAACCTTCACGTTGTTTGCGCTCCCTCTTTGCAATTTGTGACGTCTACCTGCCCTTAGGTAGGTAGCGTGACTATGGATCTTGCAGTGCTCCTGTTGATACCCAGGGTGTCCGCAAGTTGCAGGTAATCTGTCTGATGTCCCTCAAATGCGTCGATAAGTCTCTCCCTATCTTCGTTTGAAATTCGCCTATATCTGACGCGCGGCTCCATGATTAGGCGACAAAGGTACATAGAAGTGAAACACAAGTGCACTGAACGATTACCTATGTTGCAATGGAAGACTTCTATATACTTGAACTCTATAGACTTGAAGAAGAAGACTTGCTTCATACTACCTGTAACAGCAGTTAATGTGCATCACAAAAGACGTTATTTTAAACATTTAATTTCTAAAACATAAGTTAGAATGCACATGCGTAATATGCACATGCGAATTTGAATGAACGCATTACGAATTCGAATGCCCACGTGCGAATTTGAAGGATCGAAAGGGCGTTTCCCGGCGAGGTTGCGAATTTGAATGCCCTCGACGGGCATTTTAAATTGAAAGATGTTAATGCTAAATTACTTGACCGAAGTGCGAATTTGAACGACTAACTTCAAGGTACGGATTTATTTTTCGAATTTGAAGGACTTCTTTATTAAATTGAATGGCGAACTTGCGAAAATGACCGCAAAAACCTATATTAGGTGGTCTGTCCATCGATCACCTCGTAATTTCGTCAGTATTTTCTTAGTTTTACGGACCCAAATTTGTCCCCACGATATCTCAAAATCGTCCATGTCAATTTCCTTCAATTTCATGCCATGTATAGAGTCTATAATGGACATGCCATGCGAACCTTTTTGAAAATGACGTAATCCAGGCGCCATTTTGTGAAATCACATTATCGATCATATCTTCATAACGAGGCATCTAAAGTAAACCATATTTGACACACATGAACGTCAGGTCAAGCCTCAACATGACATGCAGTTAAATCCGCTCGATCATAATGACGCACACGTACGCACGCGTCAAATTTTAAAAATGCTCAAAATCACCCAAGGACCAAACGAGAGTACGTTTCAGGTCATCTTAAGCATTTCAAAAAATTTGCGCGCACACACGACCGTGCGCGTGTTTTTGCCCACGCACATCACATATCTTAGAGAAAAACGCCGTTTTTTCGCATGGTCAAGCCTCAACATAACATGTAATAAAAATCCGCGCGATCATAATGACGCACACGTACGAGCGAGTCAAATTTTAAAAATGCTCAAAATCACCCAATGGACCAAACGAGAGTACGTTTCAGGTCATCTTAAGCATTTCAAAAATTTGCGCGCACACACGACCGTGCGCGTGTTTTGCCCACGCACATCACATATCTTAGAGAAAAACGCCGTTTTTTCGCATGGTCAAGCCTCAACATAACATGTAATAAAAATCCGCGCGATCATAATGACGCACACGTACGAGCGAGTCAAATTTTAAAAATGCTCAAAATCACCCAATGACCAAACGAGAGTACGTTTCAGGTCATTTTAAGCATTTCAAAAATTTGCGCGAACACACGACAGTGCGCGTGTTTTGCCCACGCACATCACATATCTTAGAGAAAAACGCCGTTTTTTCGCATGGAATAGCTTTCTGATAGTTTCCTTGACGATTTCCAACAATTTTCATTCATCCTCGACGTCTAAGAATGGCGCACGAGCGCGTCAAACTTTAAAATCCGCGCGCCCGTCAATATAATGCAAAAGTTGGTGAAAACATGCCTATCTAGTATCGGCTATAGGTCTTAAGATAGTCCACGAACCCCAAATTTGTTTGTCATATTTTGATAAAGTATGAGTTGGAGATATGATTTCATGCGTCATTTGCCCCTTGATTTCATTATGGCGTCATCATAATACCCTCAGAACCCAAAATTCCCAATTTGCATATAATGCCGTCATCACAGTTATGCAAATTCGAGTATATCTCCCTTAATATGAATCGTTTTTCACCAGTTTTTGATATGTTGCAGCTGAGACAATTCCCTATACAAGAATAGTATCCACGATTTTTCATTTTGATGACGCCATCACAGTGAAATTTTCAATTAAAGACGGCATTGCAGTATTTTCCCTATTTGCGTGTTATGTCTATGGAAGACGATTTTTTTTTCGAATCATGAATCTACATGACATTGCTCTCTGAGCAGCATCTCAGTTGTTTTTGGTCTATTTCGTTCCAGAGTTTAGTATGTTATAGCTGAAACTATAAGCTTTTACAAATGTTTCTCCAATTTTAGATCAGATGTCGGGATCATGCCTAATTTTTAACTACAAAATGGGATTTGAGAATCCTGTTTTTCGTTTACGTGTTATCTCTATGGGAAGTATTTTCGTATATTGGTCAAAGCACTTGCCTCCCATTCCAGTGAACCAGGTTAGATCCCAAGTGGGTCTATTACAATTTTTTTGGGCTTCTTTTTGTCTTTCATTTTACCATCTTCTGTGACTATTATAACATAAACAATCACGAAACATGTAATAAACTGCCTTATTTTGCGTGTTATGTCTATTGGAATGTAGTGTGCAATAGTTTGTGTACAAACCTACGGAAATTCTGATTCCCTGTCGAGTATTAGAGCTATGGGGTTTATCTCCCAGGTATCCTGCAATATCAAATAGTCCTATTTGATATCACAATCACAGTCATTAGTCCTAATAAGGTCAAGTTTCTGCATCTTTTTCAAGGTCATCAGGTTAGGTTATCGTGACGTCATCCAGGCGCCATTTTGTGCAAATCAACTTATGGTCGTATCTTCATAACAAAATGTCATTTCACTTTCATATTTGGCATGGCTAAGGTCAATATCATTCCAGTCATAGGCATCACCATTATCATCATCGTCATCATCATCACTACCATCATCATTATATTATCATCATCTTCATAATCATCATCACCATAACCATCACCATCATTATCATCATCACCATCAATCATCATCATTATCACCATCATCATCATGATTATCATCACCATCATCATTATATCATCATCATCATCATCACCGTCATGATTATCATCACCATCAATATCAATATATCATCATAATCATTATCACCATCATCATTATATCATCATAATCATCACCATTATCATCATCGCCAGAACCATCATCACCATATTCATCACCACCATTATCATCAACATCAATTATCATCATCATTATTACCATCATCAATTGTCTTCACCATTATCATCACCACCATTATCATCATCGCCATAATCATCATCTTCACCATCATCACCATCATCATCAATGTCATCACCATTATCTTCACCATTATTATTATATCATCACCATCATCATTATATCATCGTCATCATCATCATCATCATTATATATATATATATATATATATATATATATATATATATACATGTATATACATCATCATCATTATATTATCATCATCATTATATCATCATCATAATCATTACTACTATCATAATCATCATCAACACCATTATCATCATCGTCACAACCACCATTACCATCATCACCATCATCATGAATGTCATCACCATTATCATCATCATTCATTGTCTTTTGTTCTTTATTTATTGTTCTCATTATTCTATCATCTCCTAATTTCACAGTATGCATTATTTTCTTTCCATCTTATCTTATATCATGTTTTACCATGCATATCTTTACATTTACCTGTCAACTTCTCAACAAAATAGACGATACGGACGACATTGCATGCACATCGTTCTGATACGATTGCAGTTCTAAATGTCATGATCATCATTATCAATATGTCATTATCGTCATTGTCATCACTTATATGAGCATCTTAGCATCATTGTCGTCAACATTATCATGATTATTATCTTGCACAATATTATCACATCGTACAAAGCAATTTGCTACAAGGACAGACCACCAAATTCGTCTTCAGTGACGAATTCAATGTCTAGTTATTATTATTTTTATTATTATTATCATCGTCACCAGGTTTATTATTATTATTATTATTACTATTATTATAATACCATTATTATTTCAGTAATTATAATCATATCTATTATCATTATCACTATCATCTTTAAATTTAAACATTATGAGCGAGAATTCATACAGTCCGAATTCCTAACTATAATACAATCTCCCAGATCTAACTTCAGTTCATCTGTTTTGGCGCAAGAGGGCCGCAGAACAGTAAGAAATCTATTAAAGTCAGTGGTAACATGGAACTGACATGGACGCACTCCCCCTGCTCTTCCCTTTGCTTAAAGATTGTCCTTAAATCTAAAGGATGAAACATAGCATCTTCTCAAGCTCCACTGAATATTTCTAAAGTGCAATGTCATTTGTGTATTACTGGTGACTTCCTTAAAAACAAATCAAGTATGAACACATACAAAATATATATGTAAAACTGTTTAATAATATGATTTGGCCTAATTAGTCCATTTGACACTCCTATGTAGTCAATAGTGAACCTAGAAAAGATCATAAAGGTCAAATAAATGTCAAATTTGTTATATGTGTACATGACTGTGTATACCATGATAATGTTTTGTTTTCAGCTTAAGTTGAGTTCACAAACTGAAGGTCAGGTCAAAGTTCAATCATACCCATGGGTCAAAAATGTCAAATTCAAATACAGCGTATCTGTCATTTACTCATTTTTAGTTCATTGTCAAGAGGATAATATATGTGTTCAGAATTACGTCCGACCAAATAGTAGATAATAATATAGAATCCATCTATGATGATATCATTCATTCAAAATTCCAGTTAATATCGGTCACAAAGGGATCAGTTCAAGGTCAAAGTTGAACTTGACAGTGGATACTGCATTAGTATAATATGCCTATGAAGGTTTCGGGTCCGAATCTCGTGGTGGTGTTTTTTGCTTTATAACTAATAATCAGCCAATGAAAGTTAAGTCAAACTCTGACGCATCTTGACCACAGGGTGAGAGGTCTATATGTTTTGTACATGTATATGGCACAAATGAATGAGAATGATTTATTTTTGACCCAATTTGTTTTACATTTCTAATGGCCAAAAGAAATATATGTTGTAGTCCAGGGTTTTACAATTATTCACAGTGACCTATGTGGCGATGATGATCTGGTATAAGTGATGGGTATCACCATTTATACCATACCACCATTTACACACTCATTTGTACCCCAAATTGTAGGGATTATCTGCAAACATAGGACGTAAAGTATGGATTATGTTTAGTGTCGTCCAATATTTGTCTAGTTGAAAACCCAGAAGCATGGTGATGGGATCTAGCACAGGTTTGGTGGTATTTTTAATGTTTATTACATGAGACTTTCCCCAAGCAACGTTTATAATAGACTCATGCGTCATCGGGTTTGTCTGCAGAAATCCAAAAGGGTTTACAGGATTACAAGTCTCAGTGTAGGCAGAATATTCTCACGAAATGTTATACAAGGTAAGCATTCACGGGTGCCTGTTTCGTTCTACAGTATACATAATACTAGGAATTATGTTATTTTGACGGAAACGAAACACCTATTTTGGTTATGACAAGCCATGAAATTCAGACAGCATGGTGGATATTCAGACGATGTTCGGACTTATCTGGTATGGTTAGAAGGCAAGGGTTCCTTAACTACTGATGTCCACGTAAAATTTACGCGGAGATCGGTGCCCTTAACACAAAGGTTTGCAATCAATCGCAGATTGCATAACGAAACAACCGTTTTGATTGGTCTGTAGGGGTCATCATTTTGAACGAGATGTTCATAAGAGTAGACAATGATATAGATTGGCTATTGGCACTTCGCGATTGATTACAAACCTTTGTGTTTCCGGGCCCAGGTCATCAAATTTGGCAAGGGAAGCTCTTTTATGAAACTATATAAGTCCTACCTTCCAAACACTACACCCCGTGATGAACACATAGTAAACATACTGACAAATTTCTATCAAGAGTGGCAGAAGAAATCCACAATCATGATATGTTACATGGCTTTTCAACATGCCCCTAGACATCAATTTTTGAGACATCTAAGAAATATACTGTTAAGGGATTTTTCGTTCTCGGATAGTGCTAGTAGAGATACATTCCAGTATCATCCATTAGGAAGATTTCCATATTTTCCTGTCGAGCACCTCTCTTTAGCAATAACAGTATCGGGACAATTAAAAGGAAATACATCTTTTTTTTTTCATTATAGTGCCAGATGTTTATTCCTACAACTTAAAGGGCTGTGTTATTAATCAATTAGCCGGTGACAGATTTTGCCTACTTGGACAACCTTAAATTGCAAAAAGTGCGTTAGAAATGAATTCTACTTCCCTCAAACCCCTATATACATACATCATACACTAGTATGTGACATGGAATTCAAAAGTTGGATTTCAATATGGCTACCAGGGGCCATTTTGGATTTATGCAAATTATAAAAATTGCTCAAGGTTGCTCTTTGGGCAACAAAGCTGAAATTGTTCTACGACCACATAAGATCACAAATCAACAAAAAAAAAATTCAGTGTACGTAACTTTTCTAAGTTTAATGAAATGTCAAGCCGACTGAATATTGAATATGACGTTACAAGAATCAATATTGCAAATTCAAGTTACAGATTTTACAAATTTAAAGGGTCACTAAAATAAAAAAATTAATTGCCCATTTTTCGTAGGAAGGTGTCACCAGGAGCCAAAAAATATCCATCACACAATTTTTAATGCATTCAGTCATATTTTATAATCATTTGAAAAGTACATTTTTGCTGATTTACACAGTCATAAGCCCCGCCCCTAAAAAAAACCCATCGAAGCGACATCGCGATCACGTGATCTGTGACGCATGAAAAGTAAGTGAAAATATTCCAATAACCTATACCGTGCGCGCCCGGAGGCCCCCGGCAGGCCCAGCCCGGTACCGAGCATGATATTCACCGCATCGACCATTTGCATTGCGTATTTTCGTGTGTATAATTCCTCACAATAACTTTGATTTTGGGACACAGTTTCATCAATAATGCCTAATCGGTGTATAGTTGCGGGCTGTAGCAAGACCACTAAAGATGGTGTACGCCTACATCATTTTCCTAAAGATGAAAATCTACGGAAATTGTGGGTCGCAAATGTAAAGCAAGGGCCGGCCAAGTGAGTGGAGTACAATCTGCAGCGATCACTTTGCCGAAGATGATTTTGAGGATCCTGGCCTGTATTCCGAATTTGGCATGAAGAGAAGGATAAGCTAGCTAAAAGATTCAGCTATTCCAACCATCAGACTTGGAGTCAAGTCTTACAATCTGTTTTTCAACGACAGCAGCTGCAGCAGCTTCACCCGTAGACCGAAAATTCTGTCTCTCGTTCGTTAGCTAAGACGACCGAACGAGAGACAGCATTTTCGGTCTACTTCACCCGTAACTCCAGGGAGCTCCAACGCGTTGGAGCTCCCTGGAGTTATACTTCACCCACGGCCATTCACCGTATTCTGCGAGGGGTTCAAACATATAATATGGTCGAATTTCCCCTTGCCACTCGAGCTTCTTTGCCTTCGGGGTCTGATAAATCATCTGATAAATCAGAGTTTGTATCTGCATGGCTCAGAAAAGTCCTCCAACTCGGAATCGCGGGCACTTTTCCTCTCTCTATATAAGTCAGTACTAACGTACTATGTAAAGCAAAGTAAAAAAAAGAAGCCCTAAGTGAAATAAACAAAACAAAAGCGTTCACCAGTCCCTATATATGTACGAGGGGAACATAGTCACTGCCGTACTAAAGATGTGTAGGACATTGTACATACGTCAGACGCATAAAACGGCTGTGCACGCGTTTATGACCAAATGCAAAACTTTCGTTCGGCAAGCTCAGATGGAGAACATTGTTCGAAAGAAAAGCTAAAAAACAAAACAAGTGCTGTTTATTTGGGCAAAAGCGTTTTCTGATCTTGTAGAAAATATATTGCTAATGATTATTATTAATTTCCTATTTTCATAAATTGTCCGTTGAACAGAGGGGTCAAATACCGCATTATGTGTACAATACTATATGCTGCCGCCTGCATATCTTGTGCCTCTTACTTTTCATACGTCACTTGGGGGTTAGCCAATCAGCTCACGAGTTTTAAGGAACGTTCCCAAAACCTCTACTTTTCCCCCCTTTTCGCCAAAACGAGACATAATTTGGACAATCGATTGGCAGATTCGTTATTAGAAGGCAAAACTACATGGAAAGAGCACCCATTTTCTCTCTAATTTAGTCAACCTTAAATAGGTATGTTTGTGTTGTAAAAATATAAATACGAATAGTAATATGCAATAACAGGAATAACATGTCTGACTAATTTCTCCTTCGAAATAGACCATAGCGTCAAAGTGTGTTGTTCATTATGTTGCCCCGTTTTAAATACATAATTATTTTAATCCATTATAAGTTGTCACTCATCCTGTATTTCTAAAATTTCTCATTGAACGCTTTATGTGTTTTTATATCTGCCAGGAAAAGATTCTGCGCAATGATTGGTCCAATGCGCGTCATGTGACAACATACAATTCTCACTAAATGAGGCTCATGCAAACGGGCAAATTATCATCACGGAAGACATGTGACGTCACGCCGATGCGTGCAGTCGTACCATACACGTATACTATATAGGGCGTATGACACACACACATGAAAAATGCGTACTTCGTTGTATATTTGCGTATATCTACCATAGGCCTATAGTGCAGATGATCACCACAGGTCAGTAGATTTAGGCATTAGTTCCAAGATGACGGACATAAATCAGCATTTTTTTAGCATTGTTTGCATGAATATTTTGAAATCTAATTCAGCTATCTTTGATAACTGATTTACGACAAAAGGCCAAACTGTATTAATATATATACTGAACTACAAAAGAAACGTCGCACATGTATGTGTTTGAAAGTGTTTTATTTACAATGACACATATTCTTTATTCAAGAGTGAAAACTGAGAAAATGTTTTGCTTTGTTTTGATTAACAAGTACAGATGTGCAATAACGCTCTCGTCGTTGATAGCGCCAGTTCTGACGTTGTTGGGCCCACAGGAGACGTTCCCGACGATGTCGAACGGTGAGAATAGGGCCCCGAGCAGGACGCCGGCAAGACAAGTTGAAGCCTCTCAGCCGGCGACGAACAGTTGCTGCAGAAATTGGTATGTTGTGTGTGCCAATAGTCTGTAGAGCCAATTCTGTTGCTCTGCGGAAGCGATCCTGCAAGTGGTCCCGGTGAAGATGGCGATCTTGACGTGCTGTTGTCACCCTGGGACGACCACTGCGCTGACGATCGTTGGTGCTGTTGCTTGCATTGTATCGCTCCCGCAGTCTCTCTACTGTCCGATCGCTGCATTGAAGTCGTTGGCAATGACTCTAGGACGTTGGCCAGCATGAAGACGTCCGATGGCTTGTTCCTTCTGGTTTCGAGTCAGACGTGGCATGGTGACAGCGCTCAGGAAACGAATGACAGGATGAAGGTTTTGGGTCCCTTTTAAACCCACTGGATAGAGGATGTGCATGTGCATCATGCTTTTCAAAAAGCTGCACTCGAGTGCACTACCATGTTCACGGAAAGGATATGAGTTTTAATCCTACACAGAAATCACATTTTGTTATGATGATGTGTTATGGACGGTCAATGCCATATCTGTGATGTTAGAAAAGCATAAAATGTGATTTTATCAAATTCCAATATCATGTGTAAAAGATATCAATTTGAAAAGTGCGAAATTTCTTTTGTAGTTCAGTATATATATATATATATATTATATATCCGTATATATTTGAAAAGCATGATGCACATGCACATTCTCTATCCAGTGGGTTTTAAAGGGACCCAAAACCTCCATCCTGTCATTCGTTTCCTGAGCGCTGTCACCATGCCACGTCTGACTCGAAACCAGAAGGAACAAGCCATCGGACGTCTTCATGCTGGCCAACGTCCTAGAGTCATTGCCAACGACTTCAATGCAGCGATCGGACAGTAGAGAGACTGCGGGAGCGATACAATGCAAGCAACAGCACCAACGATCGTCAGCGCAGTGGTCGTCCCAGGGTGACAACAGCACGTCAAGATCGCCATCTTCACCGGGACCACTTGCAGGATCGCTTCCGCAGAGCAACAGAATCGGCTCTACAGACTATTGGCACACACAACATACCAATTTCTGCAGCAACTGTTCGTCGCCGGCTGAGAGGCTTCAACTTGTCTTGCCGGCGTCCTGCTCGGGGCTCTATCCTCACCGTTCGACATCGTCAGGAACGTCTCCTGTGGGCCCAACAACGTCAGAACTGGCGCTATCAACGACGAGAGTCGTTATTGCACATCTGTACTTGTTAATCAAAACAAAGCAAAACATTTTCTCAGTTTTCACTCTTGAATAAAGAATATGTGTCATTGTAAATAAAACAGTTTCAAACACATACATGTGCGACGTTTCTTTTGTAGTTCAGTATATATATTAATACAGTTTGGCCTTTTGTCGTAAATCAGTTATCAAAGATAGCTGAATTAGATTTCAAAATATTCATGCAAACAATGCTAGAAAAATGCTGATTTATATCCGTCATCTTGGAACTAATGCCTCAGTATATATATATATATATATTATATATCCGGCATTCAGCATCAGGCAAACACTTAAAATGTTAACAAAACTCATAGCGTATTGAAATCAATTAGCTTAGCGTATTGAAACTCAAACTGCGCCACCACTGACGATATACATTGGCCAACTAAACGTATTGGAAGTCATGACCCACTTGCATACTAAAAAAACATTGGATTATTATGTTCGTGAACCAGCTTGTCAAAGCTGTTATTGAATAGTGAGCCTTCAGTCATGAAAGAGCATTGCACATCAGGGACAATGAATTGTTTGATTTTGTTTCTTGGAGGAGTCCTCATTCAATCAGTGTGTAAGTACATCTTTGAATAACTTACTATGTGTTTTTTTACCTCCAATGAGCAATTATGCACCTTTCCCATATGCAAACCATCATTCAAAAAGATACTTTAAACGTGGAAAAGTGCCACAGCTTTTGGGAAAACAGAGACATGTCATGGATGTTAATGTATACTACAGCCATGGAGAAAAATTATTAGACCAAGAATGGTTATTGATGAGTGTTATTTTTGTGGTAAGAAGGAAATAAAATATCATAAAGCAAGGTACAATTGCTGGAACTTGTTATTCATTCATTGAAATACAAAGGCAAATCATTTTCATTCGTTTGATAGATATTATCAGGCGCGGATCCGTTTTGTCTGACAAAGTATGCCCCCGGACCCCCTAGATGGCCGTTTGGCTTTGTCAAACGGAGGGTTCCTCAGTGTGCGCCCCCCTTTCTGAAAATCCTGTATCCACCCCTGATTATGGTTCATTTACTAAAGAAGCTTAGTCTAATAATTTTTTTCCAGGGCTGTATATTTACAGGTAAATGTAGGGGAATGAGTGCTGAAGGTGTCAAATGTAATTCATCACTTTAATGGACTTAAGAGTCGCCAGGAAAATTTATTGAGCGATGCAATACCCATTGTAAATGCATCGCACAATTCAGGTACTTTATTTTTTTAGATTTCGAACTAAATCCGCAAGAAATTCCTTAATTATAATAATAATAATAATAATAATAATAATAATAATAATAATAACAATAATAATGAGAACAGTAATAATAATAGTAATTAGATACTGATTATATTAATATTAATAATAATTAGATATTGATTATGATAATAACAATAGTGAAAAAATATCATATCAAATGGTACAGATAAGTTTGAAGTAATAATAATGATAGTTAGATACTGATTATGATAAAAATAACAATAGTAATAAAATATCATATCATATTTGGTACACACAAGTTTCTGTATTGCTTGTTACTTGGCCAGCAGATAATGGGAAAAAAATTATAATATAGGATTTCTCGTTCAAATTCGTAAGCTGGCCACACGAATTCATTTTATGTGCATTCAAATTCACCGATTCTGCCACCGTAGCTGTGTTTTATCATTCAAATTCGTTTTTTAGCATTCGATTTCATAAAACTGTCATTCAAAAATATTTTGTTTCCATTCGAATTAAAACGTGTTTCGTCTTTGAAGAATTCGCGATTACGTAATAACGCC
Organism: Heliocidaris erythrogramma; assembly: GCA_025617745.1. Taxonomy (NCBI): domain Eukaryota; kingdom Metazoa; phylum Echinodermata; class Echinoidea; order Camarodonta; family Echinometridae; genus Heliocidaris; species Heliocidaris erythrogramma. The sequence goes on along the minus strand of CM046854.1, from coordinate 14,779,297 downwards.
TCCCGTGAATTCAAATTCATTTCTTTGTATACAACTTCACACGATTTGCAGACAAAATAAACACGTTAATCATGTTAATCTCACCCAATCTTCATATAAATCCGCTAGCTTCGTTCCGTGCAATATTCATTTTAAATTATACGGTATAGTGAGCAACAAACATTTCACTTGCTCCCACTAGGGTTGTATACCCACTAAATCAACACTATTTAGCAACTGAACTATCATATATAATTTTTTTTATACCTAGTCACATCACCGACATGTAGAATTAGCAAAGTGTGTGGTGTGGGACATTACATGCTGGGACATCGGCTTTATTTTCATGTTTATTTGTTCATTTTTTTTGTTGTTGAAAATTTATTTATCAATCTTTATTCATCTCTTTTGGGCAATTTATATTTGTGTACATTATATGTAGTCTTTCTACCACAATCTTGATCTCAATCACCATCCTAATCGCAATCACGATCACATACAGTAACAATCACAATCACGCTACACGATCATTAATGGATTTGATACATTGTTTTCTCACTGGACATCTCAATTACCCATGTCATGTGGACACAAACAAACTTAAGAATACACGTATACAATCTGAAATCTTGTTTTGGTTATGTTTTAATGGTACATCATGCAGGACATTAGCATGGACGTCTACGTAATACCAGTTCCAAAAGACGACCGATTACGATACAGTCCAGTGATGAGAACATCAGTGTAATGTCAAATCTGATATCTAGAGTAATTTGTTTAACCCTCGATAGCCTAGCGGGCAAGACATGTCTGCATATGGCGGTACCAGCGGATGCTCTTCACCTGCGTGATGGTGTCGACGTTGCGTCTGGCCACTTGCTAGACAAGTTGTAGTCGGTATTCCCCCATTGTCATTCCAGCTGCTTCAGCAGCAGCCCGATCCCCTACCCTCTCTGCTGCCACTCTGGGCGGGCCAGGTCCCTTTTCACAGCAGCCTTGAATGCCGAGTGGGCTATCTCGGTAGGGTTAAGGAAAGCCGAGTAAGGAGGCAGGTGTTTGAGGTGGATGTTTGGATTCACGTCGGCGGGTAGCTCTGCTCGTACGTGTGGTCGGGCGTTGTCGAAGACCAAGAAGTATTCTTTTTAAAGGGGGAAACAAAAGCTATTCATGAGGCACCTCTATCACTCCCAGAGTTATTTTTCTGAAGTGCACATAAAGGGACCCTCCATGTCTAAAATATCTGTGGATATTTGGGGTCATTTGTACAATCTCAGTACCATGCGCTAACCCCGAACTGGCTTATAGTGTCGGTCCAACATGAATTAACGTATTTTCTTCTCGAAAACGGTAAGGGCTCTGTGACGTTTTGAGTATGTTCGGTGTGCATTGTATCACTTTAAAGAAGAAATATTTTGATTCTATTTTGGTGGTTATTTATATATTTGAAATTAATTTCGGGAATTACTTGTTTGGCAGCTATAGGGCTCTTTTCCAAACTTTAGCACTGAATTAGCTCATAATCATTACTGTTTTAATATAGTTTATACAACGGTTTGGCTATGTGTTTGCTTGTTTGTTTATTTAATTTTTAGGGTGCACTGAGGATAAACAAGTTATTGTTGGACAGGATGCGATTCTACAATGCAATGGACCAAACAATTTATCGCAAATAGTGAAGATAGACTGGATCAAGAAAAGCACATTAGATGTGGAACTTTTCAGCTGCAAAATGTCGACATGTCTTGGGAATTATTCACATCATTTTCTTAAAATAGGGCATTTCTACACTAGCAATTTAATGTTACAAAACATATCATTGGACGATGAAGGAATATACGATTGTGACATAACCTCTCGAACTGACACAAGGCATTGCACAGTCAACTTAACAGTTATAGGTAAGTGGCAAAGTGTTCAAACTTCAAAGTGTCACAGTACGAAGATTGTATCATTTATGGTTTTATTATTCCTGTAAAACTGTGTTTAGAATAATAATATTACACTGCTTTTGTGAAAAGAATGCTGCTTTTATAATTAATAATGATCAAAATGTCTGCATTATAAAATCAATTAACCAATCAAAACATAAAACATCAGATGAAACGTAATTAAGAAAAAAATAATGATAACAAGAATAACAATGAGGATATTCGGGCACCTCGCTGTCTTAATATGAGGTGATGTTTGCCCGAATATCGGTACTTTCAAAATCCTCGGGGTGGGGTGGGGCTGCAGCCCCCGCTACCCACCCCCGCCTCGTACGCCTATGCTTGTTTGTTGAGCAACAAAACTATAAACGTTACTCCAGTTTTAGCAAACAATGAGGACGCAAATATGACATTAAAGAAAAACAAACTGAATTTTGTACTTATCGTTGAAACTAACTTAGTAATTGTTATGCTATGGTCACATCCATGAGAATCAGCCGGGGAGAGAGTTTTTAGCCCATTTCGCCGGGGATAGCAGCGGCGGCCGCCCGGGCACCGCTGTTTTTTAGGGCATCGCTCGGTGGCCGCTAAAGTGTTAGCGCGGAGTTGAAATTTCGGCGGCGCCTGACCACTTTTCACTCGCCGCCCAAAATACGCCCGGGCACCTACCATGCCTACCTATTCGAGCGGTCGCCGTCGAGCGATAAAATCTAATTTTTCTGAGGCACTTGCACATGAGGTTAGAACTGAATCAATACTGTACTGGGTGTCCCAAAAAGAATTCAATTATCACAACCTGGACCAGAGGAGAGATTTCAGGAATTTGATCCTGGGATTTTTCAAGATATTTCATAATCCCCTTTTTTAATTTCTCAGGTGTCGAAGAGAGAGAGTGAGAGAGAGAAAGAAAAACACCCCCTTTTTAAATGAAATCTCCGGGTGAAAGTTAAAAAACACCTCCATTTTTACAATTCACGGGCCGGATTGTGTCGCCCAAAAAATACCCCTTTACCGGAGATTTTGGGAACACGCATGCGGTCCCTTCGACCTCCGAGTGCGGGGGGGGGGGGGGGGGGGGGGGGGGGCGGTGGCTGCTCTGATTTGTGACCAAAGCATTCGACAAGTATGTTTATGGTGATTGTTTAATGGTTTAATGGTGTACATAATGACTTGTGTAATGATTGTAAAAATAAATTATAATAAATACGCCGATGAGATACACTACGATAAAACACTCAAAAATTGAAGAACTGAATTAAATCATTTGATTTGATACCTTCCTTTAAAATTAATCTTAGGGCCGCGTGATAGTTCATAATTATCCATGATCAATCTGGTCCTCTTAACAAATCATTTTATTTTTTTAATTTGTTCAAATCAATTGAATTATCGAGCATTCGTTCCACTTTGCCCCCACTTTCCTTTTTTCTCCGTTTGCATATCATACTAGCATCTTGTCTTTTTTCACCTTTCCTTGTGTTTTCCTTTGTTTTCATCATTCTATCGTATTCTCTTTTTTTTACTTTTTCCTCATGCTATACCTTGTTTTATCCTTCTATCACTTAATTTTCTTCTTTTTTCCTCGTTTTCTTTTGCTTGATCTTACTATCGTCTTTTCTTTCTTTAGATTTCTTATGTTTTCCTTTGTTTTTATCATTCTATCATTTATCTTTCTATCTTTCCTTGTTTTCTTTGTTTTTATCATTCTGTCATTTTATCTATCTACCTTTCCTTGTTTTCTTTTGTTTTGTTTTTTGTTACGGGTTTTGAATCCCTAGCGACTTGAAGGGAGAATAAAGTAGTTTTCTCGGCAATCTACTTTTGAGCCTGTCTTGTGTCGTGATTTGGAGTTAAATCTGTCTAGTTTGTGAGATGTTTTGAGGTCCTTGAGACATGCCACGTATGGCAGGTAGGAGTTTAATTTGAGTTGAATGTAACATGGGGGCACGTCAAAGGAGTTTCCTAAAATTTGTATTTTATGACCTGGAATTGGCTTTCTAACTAATTGATCTGGTTACAGCCCACAGCAGCTTGTGTAGCTCAGTACGTTGTCGTTGTTTTGGTGTAGATATTGTATGGCTCGTGTAGGGCATACGCACTGTTAGTCATATCGAGAAACCATTCGCAAAGGTGTTTGGTAATTGGATTCTTTTGTCCTTTAGTGGGATATCATTTCTAATGGTGCAGGAAAGACTAGGTCTTGTATGGTCTTTGTATGGTCTTTGTGTAGTATGTTGTACATGGATAATGTTCGCATGCTGCGTATGGACTAGTAGTAGTAGTAAAAGTGTGGTTAGTAAAAGTAAACCGTGCAGATTTTGGATGCGCAGTTCAGCTTGTGTATTGTGAGCGTGCGCGTGTACACATTTCGGTCGTCAGCTGCGCACGGGGCCGGGGCACGCAGAATTTTGTTGCGGTAGTCTTGTGTCAAGGCTTAGTTAGTTTTCACTGTTTTATTGTGTCTTCTGAACTAATAATGGCGGATGATAAGGCGAAAACTTTTTTGGATAATCCAACACTCGAAGGGTTGAATACTCTTAGAAAGGTTGAGTTGCTTGAGGCTGCAAAGCATTTTGGTGTGGCTGCTTCTTCCACTTCACGGAAAGCAGAAATGAAACAAAAGGTAATTCAGTGGCTTTATGACAATAAGGTCTGGAAGGAGAAAGATGTAAGGCATGTGTACATGTATCTTCTGATTTGTCAGTGGATTATCCAAAAAAGTAGAGGTGTTGTGGTCTAGTGGATACGTCACCGGACTGTGGATCGCATGGTTCGCGGTTCGAGTCCCGCCGCGGCACTAACGTCCTTTGGCAAGAAATTAATCTACATTGCCACTCTTACCCAGGAGATAATGGGTACCTGTGAGGATTGCCAAAAGTCAGTGTGACTGTATTTGCCATTGCCCTACATGCATGCATGTGAACGGTGCAAAATGGTAGGAAAGCTCCCTAAGGAGTGGAGATGGTGCACACTTCTGTGCAGGCTTGAAATCCAATGACCAGGGGTAATAACAAATAACATTGTAAAGCGCATTGAAGTATTCACATAATGCGCTATATAAATGTAATATATTATTATTATTATTTGAATAAGAGCGGTGATGAAAAGAGTATTGAGGCTGAGCTAAGATTGAAAGAAATCGAGCTACAAGGGAAGAAGATCGATTTGGATTTTAGCGTTTTCAAAAAAAAAAAAAAATGTCTCGTGCCTATGACGGGAACTCGGAAGTCACACAGGTCTGTTATGCTCTTGGTTGTGTTTTCTTGGCGTGGTGTCGAAGTGTCGTAGGGGAATTTCGTCTGTTTTCTCTCTCCGTTGGCTAGGTAAAAGTAGCATTGGAATGTGAAAAATTTTGGAGAAAGTGTTCAGACACTTTTGCTGGCATGATAAATGTTCTGCTATGGTCTTTTCTGGGGTCTCAGTTTCAACACACTGGATTTTAATGCTAGAAGTGATACATGTACATCAAAATTACTTTGCTAACGCATGACTATTTTTCTTTTTATAGGTAAATTTACTGGATAATAATTGATGATTTAACTCTATCCAAGCCTACTGTGAATGATCGTTGCTGGGTTTTTTTGGATAAAGTTGTAGCGGTTGGTCGCTACTTATAAGGCGAGATGGGAATAAGAAGCAATCACCACTTACCGACTTTATGCGTGCAGGGGTTAACCGGACATGGATCCTCCAAAATGCCAAAAGTTTCCAAATATTGCACAATCCGATTCAAATATATATTTACACAGGTATCACCACAGAAATGATCACAAAACTACTTGGCTAGCACAAGCGAGATTTGGACTGTTCTCTGAGTGAATTGCAGAGAATAATATGATGAAAGAGTTAGTACAAATTTCTCCAGGTGAGATGAAGGAGTATAGATTGTCAAATAAAGTAGTGAATTGTAGAAATTGCTCCAAGTGAAGTGCAGGAAACAAATTCAGAAGTGAAGAGATGACATCCTCAAATTATCGTGTTGACTCGATGAGAAAACTTTGAGAAGTGTGTCTAGCAAAGATGGAGATGAAAAGTGTTTGTTCTTATCCCTTGCTAGTGTGGCAGGATGAAGAAGAAAGGGAGTATTGTTGAAGGACTAACGTCCTTTGGCAAGAAATTAATCTACATTGCCACTCTTACCCAGGAGATAATGGGTACCTGTGAGGATTGCCAAAAGTCAGTGTGACTGTATTTGCCATTGCCCTACATGCATGCATGTGAACGGTGCAAAATGGTAGGAAAGCTCCCTAAGGAGTGGAGATGGTGCACACTTCTGTGCAGGCTTGAAATCCAATGACCAGGGGTAATAACAAATAACATTGTAAAGCGCATTGAAGTATTCACATAATGCGCTATATAAATGTAATATATTATTATTATTATTTGAATAAGAGCGGTGATGAAAAGAGTATTGAGGCTGAGCTAAGATTGAAAGAAATCGAGCTACAAGGGAAGAAGATCGATTTGGATTTTAGCGTTTTCAAAAAAAAAAAAAAAATGTCTCGTGCCTATGACGGGAACTCGGAAGTCACACAGGTCTGTTATGCTCTTGGTTGTGTTTTCTTGGCGTGGTGTCGAAGTGTCGTAGGGGAATTTCGTCTGTTTTCTCTCTCCGTTGGCTAGGTAAAAGTAGCATTGGAATGTGAAAAATTTTGGAGAAAGTGTTCAGACACTTTTGCTGGCATGATAAATGTTCTGCTATGGTCTTTTCTGGGGTCTCAGTTTCAACACACTGGATTTTAATGCTAGAAGTGATACATGTACATCAAAATTACTTTGCTAACACATGACTATTTTTCTTTTTATAGGTAAATTTACTGGATAATAATTGATGATTTAACTCTATCCAAGCCTACTGTGAATGATCGTTGCTGGGTTTTTTTTGATAAAGTTGTAGCGGTTGGTCGCTACTTATAAGGCGAGATGGGAATAAGAAGCAATCACCACTTACCGACTTTATGCGTGCAGGGGTTAACCGGACATGGATCCTCCAAAATTCCAAAAGTTTCCAAATATTGCACAATCCGATTCAAATATATATTTACACAGGTATCACCACAGAAATGATCACAAAACTACTTGGCTAGCACAAGCGAGATTTGGACTGTTCTCTGAGTGAATTGCAGAGAATAATATGATGAAAGAGTTAGTACAAATTTCTCCAGGTGAGATGAAGGAGTATAGATTGTAAAATAAAGTAGTGAATTGTAGAAATTGCTCCAAGTGAAGTGCAGGAAACAAATTCAGAAGTGAAGAGATGACATCCTCAAATTATCGTGTTGACTCGATGAGAAAACTTTGAGAAGTGTGTCTAGCAAAGATGGAGATGAAAAGTGTTTGTTCTTATCCCTTGCTAGTGTGGCAGGATGAAGAAGAAAGGGAGTATTGTTGAAAATCCTTGAATTGAAGGTGAGTCATTAATGTGCGATGGGCATGGCCATGCAGCTGACCACTTGTTGATAGATAAATGTGATAACATAGGGGTGGTTGTGACTTCTGGTATAAAGGGCAATGTCCTCTCAAAATGACTTTGTACAATAAGTGAAAGTGAGAAATTAAAGAAAAGATGAAGTGAGGATGAGGAAAATACTACATCAGCCCCCTCCTAGAACGTTGAATAAAATGAAACGGTCGATAATTGAGAAAATAGTCCGAATGAAATTAAATAATATCTCATTTGAAATGCCAAACTTGAACATAGCGCTTGGGAAAGTGTACTCTTCTCCCAGAACGAGTTTGTCTGACTTCAGGCTTGGCCGGAGGAGGAGTGATAGAGGGAGGTTGAGGCTGAGAGGTTGGTGTAGTAGGCGCTTGAGAAGGTATAGGGTCCTGTGAGAGTGTTGGACCAGGGTTGGTAGTACTAGTAGATTTGAGGCTGAGAGGTTGGTGTAGTAGGCGCTTGAGAAGGTATAGGGTCCTGTGAGAGTGTTGGACCAGGGTTGGTAGTACTAGTAGATTTGACGGGCGAGTCCAAGTATGCAGGTTTCAAACGGTCGAGACTGACGCTGTCTTGTTTTCCTTTGAGTTGGATGATGAAAAACTTGTCAGTTCGTCTGATGACTTCGAATGGGCCGTCGTATGGTGGTTGGAGAGGTTTCTTGACTGCATCATGTCGCACAAATACATGGGTGCATGTTGTGAGATCAGGATGAACCTGTGGTTTGCGTTGTTGAGCACGAGTGGGCTGAGGTTTGAGGTTCTGCATTTGTCTCCGTAGTCGGTGGATGTAGTTGCTAGGGTCCAAATCACAATCATTCTGACTAGGCGCTACAAACTGACCTGGCAACCTTATTGTTGTTCCATATACCAGTTCAGCTGCGCAACAACCTAAATCAGATTTGACTGCAGTTCGGATTCCAAGCAAGACGAGAGGGAGAGTTTCAGTCCATCTCGCACTAGTAGTAGCTTTGAGAGATGCTTTGAGTTGTCGATGAAAGCGCTCTACAAGTCCATTTGATGTCGAGAGTCAGGCTTCGCTCTCCATAAGTAGTAATACTTGAGCGATTTACTGCTTGTAGATGAAATTTTGAAGAAGGGTGATGTTTCTCCGATTTTGAAGTATGTTTGTAAAGCCAGACAGTCATATAAATGAAGAAAGGCAATAAATGAAAACAATTTGACGAAGGATGAATGCTACTCAGCACGTTGGTCGGGTTTTAGATCACGTCGGGGTCACCAGTGTAGCGGTTGGTCGCTACTTATAAGGCGAGATGGGAATAAGAAGCAATCACCACTTACCGTGGGTGGGTTTACGGTAAACACTATGGGAGAGTGAACCGTCAGGCTTGTGGGTGATCAAAACATCAAGAAAAGGAAGAGAGTTATTGTTTTCTGCTTCTGACGAGAAGCTGATGGACGGGTGATGTTTGTTGAGAAAATCCTGGAAGTTGTTCAGCTTTTCCGGACCGTGCGGCCAAATGACAAACGTGTCGTCAACGTAACGGAGCCAAAGTGTGGGTTTATACGGAGCTGTGGAGAGAATAGTAGTTTCGAATTGTTCCATGAAGAGATTAGCTATAACTGGGGAGAGTGGCGAGCCCATGGGGGCACCTTCTGATTGGTTGTAGTACTTATCCCGCCACTGGAAGCTGGTGGAGGTAAGACATAGGAGAAGAAGGTCATATATCTGTGAATAGAGCGGTCAGTGCGAAGAGCACGCAGGGCGGTGGTCTCCTGTTTGGATAGATTAGGTTTGGGGGGTTTTGCTGTGGAAAGAATGTTAGTAATTTCCCTGCGAAGTTCATCACCCTGTGCTTTGCCGACTGCCCTGAGTGAGGGTTCAATGCTCTGGACGAGTTCAGCGGAGTCAATCTTTGACGGTGCCATGGCAAAGTTCAGACCTAAAGAAAGGAGAGAAATTTCGTGATTAGTGAGAGTCCGAGTGCTGATGTTGACGACAGTCTTGGAACCTGAAAGAGAAGGGGAGGAGGGAGAGAGGTTTGAATTAGTGTCTCGAAGTTTGTTGAATTTGTTGACTGCTTCCGTTTAGCTGCTTCAAACGCGTGGTTGGAAGAGTTGTTGGACCATCTGGTGACCTTCGTAAAATCTGTTTCGCTAAGAGACCTGTGGAGAAAATTGTGAACGTTAGAAAAATCTGCGTCGGAATCCGAGAGCTTGCGCCTGGTGATGGAGATGCTGTCTTTTAGGAGAGAAATACTTGCCTGGTGGATGATGTTGGCTGATTTGCGGCTTCTAAGCGGGTTGCGTAGACGTAGTCCCTTGGGAATGATGTCGGTGTCTCTGCATCTCTTGAGAAAGGTTAGGTTGTTAGTAAGTCGAGAACGCTGAATAGAAATTCGCTCAAATCTTCTAATCTTCTGGTGAACATGCTCCCCGTAGAGCTCAATAATATAGGATTTGAAGGTTTGCATGGTGAAGTTGTAATTCAGAAAAAAGGTTTGCGGTACAACCATGTGAGTTGGAATAACTCCACGTTCCGGTCAGAATGCTCTGGCCGTCGTCAGGAGAATGAGAAGAGCGAATAAATCAGCAGAATTTATATATGAAGCAGCAATTCAATAAATAAAATGGATGCAAACACATAACATAGAAAGAAATAGTAACAGTAACATCAAAGTACCTACATTGAAAGGATAAATAACATCAAGGTACCTGCATTGAAAGGATAAGTGACATCAAACGAATCCTGTGTTGTAAAGGAAACATTGAAAGCAAGTGAACAATAGGACTAAGAAATCAATTAACCGTCTGGATAAGCTGGAAACAAAAGGGGGATTGGGACCGTAAGTAATCTGTGGAGAGAAACATGACATCCTGTTGGGGAAAGAAATTAAAACATATATATGGAAAAGGTGAAATATTGACAACAGAATGAGTATACTAATAATAATTGTTATGAAAGAAATTAAGAGAAAATGATAATGAACAAATTGAGGAGAGAAGCATGAAATCCTGTCGGAGAAAATCTGAGGAGAGAAACAAGTCATCCTGTTGAGGAAAGACATTAAATTTAAAACATACCTGTGGAAAAAAAAGGGTGAAATAATGACATCAGAATGAGTATTCTAATGATGAATATAATGAATGAAACAACAAAAAACAAAGGTAATGAACACGTTGAGGAGAGAAACATGAAATCCTGTTGAGGGAAGCAATAGTGGTTAAAATACATAAAAAATTATAGCACTAGTTATTATTGGAAGAGTGAAAACCATATGTCGCTGATCTGTAAACCCTTATCCTGTGTAACTGTGTCATGTTTGTGAATCTCGATGGCTTCACGGACCCTCCTGGTATACCAGTTGGAAGCGGGGGCTACAAGTTTTGTGTCTTCCCAGTTAATCTGGTGATCACGAGTGACAGAATGATTGATAATGGCAGATCGGTCGTAGTGACCAAGTCTCCCATGGGCACGGTGTTCCTTGATGCGAGATTTGATGTCCCTCCCAGTCTCTCCGATGTAGACCTGACCACAGGAACATGGTGTTCTAGCTGGGGAGAATAAGACTATTTCATGTCAAACTAATACATCGGTAAAACCAGCCGTTACTTTGGATTGGGTCATCCCAACAGGGTTGCTTGTTTTCGATAACTTTACATCAGATGTACCGGATGAAGACGACGGCCGTCGGGTTGTTTCGTCCAGCTATATTTCATTTACAGCAAGAGCGAACTCACATGGTCTTGAACCCATTTGTAGGATCATGGTCCAATCCTTGGATTCTCGAAGTATTCATACATCATTCAAGATCGAAATTAAAGGTAGGTGACTTCAATATTATTACATTTATATGCATTGTTCAATGGGCCACCCCGTATCAATAAATAAACCATAAAAAATATTATTCCCATTGAAGGGGGGGGGGGGGGTGGAGCCGTGATATGTGCAAAAACTTATATATGTGCAAACAACCATATATGTGCTAAATTTCGCCGTGATTTGTGCAAACAACCATATTTGTGCAAACGCGGCGCCCATAAATGTGCTAATCTGTAAAAATTTATCAACCACTTTTATGCAAACGTGACGACGTGATATGTAAAAATGTTCAATTTTGACGTGAAAAGTGCAAACACATCCCACAAATGTGCAAATCGCTGTTTTCATCAGAATCACTTTACCTCAACAATTGTCCCCGCCGAACGAAGTTAGCGAGGGGACTAAATGAAACGAGCTCCGTATGTGTACCCGGTTTGTTTGTTTGTATTTGTGTACCAACAGGGGTATACTTGTGTGACTAATTGGACAGTCAATCACAATGTATTTGCTTATTCTCCATCATTTGTAGGCTGATTTTGATTCTGATTGCTGTGACTGAAGATAGGTTGGTTTGTTTGTCTGTTTGTTTGATTGTGTACAAGATAACTTGAGAACGGATGAACGAAGTTTCACCAAATTCGCAGGGTGGGTTTATGATGAGGAAAAAAAGAAACAATAACATTTTGGAATCATGAGGTCAAAGGTCAAAGGTCACAGGGGTCATAAAGTACATTAAATAAGCTTAACTCGAAGATAACTTGAGAACGCGGATGGACGCATTTTAACCAAATTCGCAGGGTGAGTTTATGATGAGGTAAGAAAGAAACCATTAAATTTTGGGGTCATGAGGTCAAACGTCAAAGGTCACAGGGTCATAAAGGGCATTAAATATGCTTAATCTCCCGATCATTCGAGAACGAATGATCGGATTTTCACCAAATTCACAGGGTGTGTTCATAATGAGGTTAAAAGAACGATTAAATTTTGGGGTCATGAGGTCAAAGGTCAATGGTCACAGTTGTCAACAGTGCACTAAATAAGCTTAATCTCCCGATAATTCCGAAATTTCCGAAATTTAGTTCGTCTTATTTTCTTTCTCTGCATTTCCATTCATAACTGTGTCACTGACAGTTCCTTTGGCAGAGCCGATTAGATGGCTACCAGAATTTAATTCTTACCCAATCTCTTATACCACAACTATGTTTCAGTTGAATGCCACGGAAGCTTTGTTTTCTCTATGTGATGGTAATCTGGGTTCCAGACCCAATTTACTTTTGTCGATTTCAAGACTGAAATCAAAGTTAAATTTAAATTGACTTTTTAACAAAAATTTTTCCAGGCCTATTTTTCATTTGATTTTATTTTTTAGTAGAAAGGGAGGGGGGGGGGGGGGTAAGAAACGTTGAACGGGATTTTTATTAGAGGAAGATTCAGAAATAGAAACATTTTGTAAAGGTATAACAAAGCTATTGTCTGAATAGATGCAAAATTTTTCAAGTCAAAATTAAATTGGTTTTGGAAAAAATTGGTCGATAAACGGCCAAAAACTGTTACCCTCTCCCCCGAAACGAAAACAATTAAAATACTACGGCTCCTCGGATTTGTATTTTCCCGTAATAGAATGGTAAAAAGGCTTGTATCGATGAACTAGACTATATAGTTTTGTGATACATGCACCGATGTATTGGGTGAATAATCCTTTAGAAATCATGTCATTTTCACCAGTATGTCTTAAATATACGAATCTGAATGAATCGATTACGAGTGAATCGATTGTTTACATTTTCCAGTCATTCTTCAACTCTGAAAAAAATATACAATGATTATTTAGTTGCCAAATCATATGTAAAAACTTTCAATCCTGCACGTTTCATTAAGAATATAAACTGTTACCAAACGCGCCTATTTATTAAACAAAACATTAGACCTAATACTAGTCGTAAGTAGGCCTATATAACCTTTTTCTAAATTTGTTTTCAAACATTACAATTTCAATGATTAAGGGGCTTGCGTACGTTCCTGATAATTTGAAGTAAGTAACCTCGCATGACGACCAAAGACCAGACTCTCAAAACCAGACATCATACAGTCTTTGAGACTTTGCTAGTACTAGTGCGCAAGCGTGAAGAACTCGATGGGTTGAGTATATCTAGTCCAGTGGGCTAGCGTTACCAAAGGACTCTGACTGTACAGCCTGGACAGAGCCCATGTTTTGGGGCTGGGGATCGGGGGTAAAGCCCTTTGAGTTTTATCCAGTTAAAATCGTCAAGATGACCATTTTGAAGCTTACATTTTGTTAGCCACCAATCAACACATACAACCACTCAGCTCCTAGTTCCCGCAACTGAGCATCCCCCCGACTACGCTAACGCAACCAAACTGTAGAAACTTCGGGGGGGGGGGGGGGGGAGTGGCATTCCCTCACTGAACCACAAATCAAACTTAGAGTTCCTGACATTATCTTACAGATTTCATTAGAATTTGTCAAATTCTTTTAAAATTTCAGTTTTAATCCTAAAATGTCTTCATTAGTATATCTCTGTAAAACTAACGAGTGAAAATGTTAAAAGAGTGAATTTGAAGTGAATAAAGAGTGAATTTCAGGTGAAAATTACTATTTCCACTCATTTTGGAGTGACCATAGTGATCACTCACAAATTTCAAGTGATCACTGAGGTCACTCCAAAATGAGTGAAAATACACATATTCACTCCAAATTCATTCTTTAGTATACATTCACTCAATTAAGACTGAATATTTTCACTCGTTATTTTTACAAGGTTTGATTTTGGGTACTGATTATTATGAAGCTATATAATACAAAACAGGCTATCCCCCACGTACCCCTCCTCGCCTCAAAGCCACTGAAAATTTTACTCTTGTGCCCTTCCCCCATTTACCTTAAAAGTGCCCCAGTGATCAAAACTGAGTGCCCCTTTAGTGGGGGGGGGGGGGGGGGCACGGGCGTAGACACGCATAATTATCAACTGTTAGTGGGGGGATGATCTATTCATCATCCTCCCCCCCCCCACTAACAATAGAACGCGTGTTCGTGTCTACGCCACTGGTGGGGGGTACTTGTCCTGGGGGGTAATTGTCCTGGAAGGTAGTTGTCCTGGGGGGTAGTTGTCCTGGGGGGTAATTGTCCTGGGGGTAATTGTCCTAGTGGGTAGTTTTCCAGGGGGTAGTTGTCCGGATACGGTTATTATCACCGGAGCAACTGTCGCCGGAGCATGTGTCGGATCACCGGTCGGGTTCTCAGTTTAGCAGTTTCAGACAGAATTAGTCTTAATATTGATGAAAACAGCGATTTGCACATTTTGTGGGATGTGTTTGCAGTTTTCACGTCACAATTGAACATTTTTAGATATCACGTCGTCACGTTTGCACATAAGTGGTTGATAAATTTTTACAGATTAGCACATTTATGGGCGCCGCGTTTGCACAAATATGGTTGTTTGCACATATTATCGAGTACCGAAGTGATGACGTCACAAAGAGCTATTTTTTCATTTTGACATTTTTTATACCATATCTCAAAGGAACATGGTGAAAAACATCCAGAACCCAAATTTTATGGCAATTGGCTCATTGGGCCTCGAGATTGGGAGATTGGGAGTGGAGAATGTGCATACACTGTGTGCGGGCGTGCCAGAATGCGATGACCGGGGTAATAATATACAGCGCCTCGGAATAGTTTACTAGATTGATGGCGCTTGACAAATGCTTGATTAATAGGTGATCTGTCGGTATCGACAGATCACCTATTAATTTTGTCAAGATTTTTCTTTATTTTTATTTCTTTTTAAGACAAATTTTTGTTCCCACCAAATCTCAAAATCGGCCAAGTCAATATCATCGAGTTTCATGTCATGTATGAGGTCAATCATGGACATGGTCCATTAAGCTTTTGGAGGTCATCAGGTCATCGTGACGTCATTAAGACGCCATTTTGTAAATTTACAAGATCGATTATATCTTCATAATCGATCATCGAAAATCAACTATATTCACAACACATAAACTTCAGATGACGGGTCATCAATTCATGTCCTCACAGGTCACCTAGAGGTCAGGACGTGCGCGTACGCGCGCGTCAAAATTTAAAAATGCTCAAAATCACGTAGGATCAAGTCTGCACACGTTTCAGGTCATTTTGAGCATTTCAAAAATGTCGGTGCGTAAGCGTCCGCGTGCGCGTTTTACGCGCGCGCAAGTCGTAAATAATGTTAAAACGCTGTTTTTTCGATTGATTTGCAATCCTGACACTTTTTTTCATCATCACCATCAACTTGGAATCAATTTCAATCAATAATAAGGTCGTACGGGCGCGTCAAAGTTCAAAATCCGTGCGCGCATCTATGGCGAAAATAACGTAAAAACGTGCAAAAACATGCCTCTACAAAATTAACTCTAGCACTTTAAATAGTCCATAAACCCCCCAATTATTTTTCATCACCAGGTAGGGTATGAATCATAGATATGATTTCATGTATCATTTGACCCTTATAAACATTATGACGTCATCAAAATGGCGCCAGAATTCAAAATTTCCATTTTTCATGTTTTCACGTCATCACATTTAAGCAAATTTGGCTCTAGATTCGTAATTATTGGTCGTTTTTCGCCCAGATTTTGATATGTTATAGCTGAGACAATTCTCTACAAGATCAGTTGCCACCGTTTTCCATTTTGATGACGTAATCATATTGAAATTTTCAATCAAAAACGACATGTCAGAATTTCCCCTTTTTGCGTGTTATGTCTATGGAAGATGATTTTTTTTCGAATCATGAATCTACATGACATCGTTCTCTGAGCAGTATCTCAGTTATTTTTGGTCTATTTCCTTCCAGATTTTAATATGTTGTAGCTGAGACTATAAGCTTTTATTAGTAAGCCCTTCAATTTTTGATCAGATGTCGGGATCATGCCCAATTTTGAACTACCAAATGGGATTTGAGAATCCCGTTTTTCGTTTACGTGTTATCTCTATGGGAAATATTTTGGTCTATTGGTCAAAGCACTTGCCTCCCATGCAGGTGACCCAGGTTCGATCCCCGGTGGGTCCATAACAATTTTTTTTTTCTTTTTTTTTGCCTGTCATTTTACCATCCTCTTCGACTATTGTAACATAAAAAATCACAAATCATGTAATAAACTGCCATATTTTCCGTATTATGTCTATTAGAAAGTAGTGTACAGTAGTTTGTGTACAACCCTACGGAAATTGTGATTTCCTGTCCTGTATTAGAGCTATATGGTTAATCTCCCAAGTATCCTGTATCATCATCATTATTATCATCACCATCATGATCATCATCGCTATTATTATATCATCATCATCATCATTCTATCATTATAATCATCATAATCACCATTATCATCATCACCATAAACATTTTACAATGACCGTTACACATTTTGCTACATTCCTGTCCTCACGAAACATCTCCATTCATGGTATTCTTGACATCCTATCTTCAGTTTACCATTTCCCCATTATTATGATCATCCTGATTACAATCATGATCGTACAAATTGAAAGACAGATCACGTAATTCGTCCTCATGACGAATTAAATTCTAGTTATTAGTATTATTATTAGATATGGCCGCATGAATACCTCCTTAGCCCCACTGAAGTCAGTGTTAAAGGCGGTCCGTCGTCGGTGCTCGTGTGTTTCTATGCTGTCCCGGCGAAGGCAAGTTCGGAGATTTCCGGAATCGCTCGGACAATTTGTAAATAGCCTGCGAGCGTAGGGGCGAGAGCTATTAAAGCTTGCCAGCAATACGCTATGTTTCAGTTTCGGGATACTCTATGCCTATACTATAGGCACGAAAATAATAGCGGTTTTCGAACGAAATGGAGATCGAGAGGAGAGACAGTCAAACGAGATTACATATCCACATCTTTAAAATAATACATGTATAACTTGTAATAAAACTACACAGGTGAGAGAAAAAATCAACTGAACATTGAAACTATATTGTCAACACTAAATAGACATGTTTCAAGGCAAGTTTGTATATCTAGAATACACAAAACTGTAATAAATATATACAAAAATCAGCTCAGTGGTATAAAACTATACTTTCAACAGTATATGAATACCATATGGAATAGCAAATGGCATATAAAAAAAGTACCAGAAATGTCCCTGTATGCATAATACATACGTTTCTTAAAAATTATATAACTTCTGATAAATCTATACAACTAGTATGAGAATAAATCAACTTCATATTGCAAAACTATTATTTCATCAATAAATGTGCATGTTTCAAGGCAAGTTTGTGGATCTAGAATACATGTATATCAAACTGTAATAAATATAATACAAAAATCAGCTCAGAAGTGTAAAACTATACTTTCAACAGTATACATGTAGGCATACTTCAGGAAAGGTTTGTGGATCTACGCATAAGCAAATTCTAAAACAAACAGTGTAAATAGATCACAATAAAAGTAAATCTTGGAAGGAAAACAACTTCACTATTTGGTGTGATAACATTATCAAAGGCTACCCAACATTCAACTGAAAATGGCAACGTTCACTGGCAGATTTATTTTGAACATGTATAGTTTTCATATTGCATTATATTATGGACATTCACACAGGAATATGCTGGCAAGGGTATTTTCATTGAATATTGCAACATTGACATATTGCAGTTTATAATACCATAAATACCTAAATACAATGATTACAGTCAGGAACACAGATAGGTACAAAAGATATGTTATTAAATGTACATCACACACATTCACTTATACGCTGGCAAGTGATATTGTTTGGTTGTAATTACATGCATTGATACAATATATTACAATCGTTTTGATCAACTACTTCTTATGATCACCAAATGGCAAATTCTTATTGAAGTTTATGTAATTCATGTGCATCTCACTTCACACAATGTACAGCATGTAGCAAACCCAAGGGACTGCTAGTTCAGCTAAAAACAGCATGACAAATCAGACTAAATATTCACCATAAATAGAAAAACATCACAGAAGACATGCATATTCATGGTCATGGAATGTGTTGAAATACACAGGGGAAAATAGATTAAAATGAAGTTTATACAATGTCATAACGGAAACCCTTTATCAGATAAGATTTTTTGTTTGTTTCAAATGACATGAATATATTTCCTCTCTGATAAATGTTAACGTAAACATTATGTTAAATGATTACACACAGAAAATGCTTTCTTTGGTACATACATACTACATTTACAATCACCAAGAAAAAGGTGAATATAAACAGGAACTATAAATAAACAATTTTCCAAAGAAGAATAACAGTTCTATGTCCAGCAGATCTAAATTTCAACAATAAAAGCAGACATAAACAAGATCAAGACCAGTGTTGATGTTAGATGGATTTCAATCTTGTATTCCATTGACGAAGCCCTTGTACGCCCTCGTGGGGGATAGATAGGCATACCTTTTCCGCAGTGTAGCACATGATGGAACAACTCTCCTGTTTTCTGCTCCCATGTACCCATGGTGAATATTAGGCCTAGTGAATATATATACGTGAATTGTTTGTAGGCATAATGCCGGTACGATTCATTAAACCTTGAAATGTCCCTTGGAAATAAACCCCTCAAAAAAGTTCTGCAATTCAAGTTTAAGCATTTATATCTCTCTAGTAACTGTATGATCATCAAGTTTGATATCATTGTAAAGCTTGTTTATTCACCTTCACAATGATACCACATTTGTATTGATTATGTAATCACGGAATGTGCAGTGCACCTAAATATAGGGCAAAGTCAAAAGTGAAAAGTTCCAGAATGCATTGTTATTGTTCACACTGAGTTCTTAACTGGAATGAAAGGTTTTGTTTCTTTGTTTTTGTTCCTTTTGGTTTGTTTAATTTTGTATTAGGTGTGCATGTTTCTGCTGTAATCCCTTGTTTGGTGGACAAATATTGTTTTCAGTGATTTTGAAGTGGAATTATTCTTTTGTTTTAAGATGGAATGTGTTTTAATCAGCAACTGATTGTGATAACATTAATATTGTGTTTTGGTTTCATGCAGAATATTGCAAGTTTCCACCTTAGCAGTACACAACTGCGGTGGGGAAAAAGTCTCCCCTCAGCAAAGTATCTCATTTTCAGCCATGTAACCCTATCACAGAAACATAAGCAACACAAACTCTCCTCTTCGCTTGGATTGCTTTTCACTTCAACAAACACATTCCCCTTTCTTGATGTGAACTCATGTTCTTTAACTCTCTCTCCCCTCTCTAACGAAACAAAAACAAACACAAATACACAAATTTGCAAATGACAAAATGTTTGGCACTTTTTATTGAGTAACATGCACATCAAATGTGGAATAGCAAAGGATCAGAAGTTCAGTAGCGAGTAGAAGATCCGAATACAGCTACGACAGCCTGGCATCTCCTCCTCATGCTTGTCACCAGCCTGGTGATGCGTTGCTGTGGGATGAGGTTCCACTCTTCGATAAGGATCTGTCGCAACTCAGCCAGTGTAGTGTGATCTGTCACTCTGGCGCTGGTCCCACAGGTGCTCGATTCAGTCGATTGGATTCAAGTCAGGGATGTTGGCAGGCCAATCCATCCTCGCCACTGCCTCCTCCTGCAGGTATTCGGTGATGATCCTTGCTCTGTGTGGGCGGGCGTTGTCATCTTGGAAGATGGCGTTTGGTCCAAGATTGCGCATGTATGGGATGTTGTCTCGGTATCTCTCTGCTGTCAGATTTCCATCAACGATGATAAGCTACTCTTTAAAAGTAAGCACTGCCAAGCATAAAGGTTGTGCAAGGCACATTTCATCTACCAAACAGGAAATAAACTTGTTGAATCATTCATGACCCATTCAACATCATCCACACACACCCGACATTGAAACAAAAGCAATAGACAATAGCCAAGATAGCCATTCAATTTGCAACTTTTCACTTTTGACTTTGCCCTCTATTCAGGGGTGCTGTGCATTCAAGGATGACATAACCATTACAAATGGGGCATGGATGTGAAGGGGGATAAATGAACTTTCCAATGATCTAAAAATCAAGAATGATTAAAAAGCCGCCAAAAAGATATCAAGGCTCAAAGTTGAATTGCAGAACTTTTTTTGAGGGGTTTACATTCTTGCTTGCTGCCATGCATGCAGCCAAGACATTGCCATTTAGAAATACATCAGTGAAGTATTGAGCAGTCATGACGCAGGTGCGGACATGACAACACACTCACATTCTCTACCTCCTTTGGCATGGGCACACATCTTCCACCACATCTACACCATAAGCAGGCCGGCTGCTCGGTCCAGGCCTTTCTTCAGCAGGTTGGGTAGGCTCTACAGCTGCTACGACATCCAAGCAAACATCCGTGAATCTGCAGAGGAACTGGATGGTGACGCGTTCTAGTTCAGCTCTCTCTTGATCCATCACAAATTTCTACATTGAGTAAGAAAAAAGGAAAAAAAAAGTATGGAAATACTGTTTTGGTGAAAAAATCATAAAATTATTAAATTTGTAGGGAAAAATATGAATTAATAGGTTCCATTGTATTGATATATTTTTTTGTGAACTGGTACCACTAGGTGTATTTGAATATTTGGAGTCACAATTAGATATACATACATACATGTATAGTGTATACATTAAAACATACTGTGACTCTGACTTGCAAAAGCCTGTACTAGACTTCCCCCCTTAAATTTCTGTTGTTTTTTTTACAGGGGGGGGGGGGGGGGGGGGGGTACTTCGTCACAGCTCACACAGGTTAAGCCAGTTCGCCAATCACCAATTGACATGTCTGGTGTTGATTCTAATTACATTTTGGCATACCTTCATTTATAAATAGATTCCTTCTTCTTCTTCTCCTCATTCTTCCTTCTTCTTTCAGTTTCAATTTGAATGAAGATTCTTAATCTTACAAACACACTAGGCCTATCTCAGACCTGGGCCTTGGCTGTGACATTGTTACTCACATTCACACTATAATTTAATTCTATTTCTCTTGAGTCTTAATTTAGTTATTACACAACGACAAATCGCAAGAAAAATGATCGAATTTGTTGCATAGAACTTGGTTCTGATAAATAGACTGCGATAATGATCTACTCACATTTGAAGTTCATTCATCGTCATCGCCGTCGGGTTCCCGGTTAGTGCACGGGCGACGTTTCCCGCAGGAACACCGCAGTGTGCAGGGATGGCCGTCACTCTTGCAAGGGCACATCCGTCTGCCCGTTTTGTATCAGCACTGCAGCAGCTAGCTTCCTGAACATTTACAGGCAGTCGGCTCCAAATCTCCCTCCACGTTTAAAATTGAGATATCTGTCGCTAACTCTGAAATACTGAAATTGTCATCCATAATAAAGATGAAATTGCTTTGTTCTATACTAGTATAAATATAATGGTACGGCGTCAGGCAGCAGATTGCAGGATAGCGCAAAACATGTATTCGTTCGCTATTCAGTACAACTTACACATGTCACAGCGATCTATGCGGATTTTTGCCGAGGAGAAGGACATTTCGCTGATCCTCAATATACTTTCGACTAGACCTAGTTTCGTATGCGCAAGAACTATATTTGCAGCATCAGCAAACACAAATTTTTCCCCATTGAAACCGGCGATTGACCGCCTTTAAATTGGCCTGGTTCTAAACTGTTAAGAACCAGGCCAATTTACACTGACTTCAATGGGGTTAATAAGATATTCATATAGCCATACCTTGGGCCACCATGAACTGATTCATGTCAAATTTGATGTGTCAACGTTTTCCATCATGCTCTACCTAAATATGGTCATAAAAATACTGAAATACAAAAATCAAAATTTGATAACGTCACACTTCGGTACTCTATAGGTTTTTGGACATATCACGCGGCTCCACAGGGAGTCAGTCAAGCCATGCATTTTAAGATTCAAGATTCAATATTGTCCATATACAGTATATAATACAGAAATTTGCATTCCATTGGTGTTACATGCAATATGTGAAACATAGACAAAACATGGTTATCCTGTGCTGAGTGCCAGAAGGGCGATAACACGATAAGTAAAACCATCCCTCCGGAAGGAGGAAGATACAATTATTATGAATAACAAGACAATATAAATATTGCTCCAACGATTTACAAATGATCAACAACAATATAGCAGGCGGAACTGTTTACGATTTTATGGAGAGGATACAGATGAGCTAATTTGCAAGGTTGCTGGAGAAAATATAAAGCTTTTGATTACAAATAATGATATCGAGCGATCGCACCGATTGCGGGCGAAGAAATTGGCATCTGAAAATAAAAAATCAACACATTCGCGATCAACAAGTTAGGAGCAACAAGTTAATGGAGTCCAAT
This sequence comes from Heliocidaris erythrogramma, assembly GCA_025617745.1. Classification (NCBI taxonomy): domain Eukaryota; kingdom Metazoa; phylum Echinodermata; class Echinoidea; order Camarodonta; family Echinometridae; genus Heliocidaris; species Heliocidaris erythrogramma. Next base: position 14,756,820 of record CM046854.1, on the reverse strand, counting down.
AATCTATGAACAAAAGACCAAGTCTAGAGTCATCACCGCAAAGTTCATTTCTCATCGAGTAAGGTCAGATAATGTAGCATGAAATTAAAACTTCATAAATTGATGCATTCTTGTAATTATTTTCTTTCGTTCACTTTCAGAAACACATATTCTAACCATTTGTTTATTTCTATATTTTGATTACATTATATCTCTTGTTTTACTGTTTTGTATTATATTCCACATACTAAGAATCTTGCTGTTAGATTGGTCAAAAGGTAATCACGTGATAAAACGTAGTTTTCCCATATCAATCGACCCGAGAAGAAAAGTTTGTGACCTTGACGGAATAGTACTTACGTGTTTCGCTGATCTCTTCAGTCCATTAATGAATCACATTGCGTTATCAATTTGGGTACGCGCGAAATGAAAGTGCGTGACCTCTACGAATAGTCAATTGAACAAAGTGCATGACCTCTATGAATAGTCAAAATGAAAAGTGTGTGACCTTTACGAATAGCTCCATAGGCGTACTAAAATAAGCGCGCATTGCCCAATCGTGCGCACAATTGTGCGCACCCAGGTAGGGGTACGGTTTATGGGGGTTTATGGTGGTTTTAACATCTTTTGTGAATTTATTTGGGCCTGAATCATAAATGTCTTTTCGAGAAGTAGAGAATAATTGTCTTTCTCGTACAGGTTAAATGTTTCAGATGCGGAATATAAAGCAAATAATCACCTTTTGATATCAGGCGATGAGACGTACTATCACTTCCTCGGCGATCTGAATGTATACGCTATCTTTCCTCAGCTTCGCTTCGGAAAGATAGCTACATCCAAATCGCCTCGGAAGTGATAGTTTGTCCCATCACCTTCACCAACGGTAATTATTTGCTTACTATTCATTGTTTACCTTGTTTTGGGAGTATTTTAGGTTTAATAAAATTTTAGGTTTAATAAAAGAAGTTTCCCTGCGTTAACCCTAAAAAGACTGGGGTATTTTGGAGGCTAGAAAAACTGGCGGGGGGGGGGGGGGGGGCTAAAGGCCCCCCCCCCCTAAGATCTCGGCTGTTGATCGTCCGATTGCAACCAAATTTGGTATACGCATAGTTCATTATGTTTTCTACATGACTGCATAGTCAAATTAATCTTATTATTCTTATTTTTAAAAATATTCTTAATTAATTATACGAATATGCAATTTTTTTCCAAAATATGTTTTTTTTTTTTTTACATTTACATGTAGGTGTCCATTATAGTCTAGAAATCCCTGTTCAAGGTTGTTTTATGTGAGAAGAAGCTGTTTCATGTTTGAATTATGTAATACACTTATGCAAATGAGTAATTAATGAATATGTATATTACTATTAATTACGCGTTATATAGGCAAACGTAATGCATTATTTCAGTTCAGTTCAGTTCAGTTTATTTCATTCAGTAAAATTCACAATAACAACAGAAAACATAGTAACATAAAAAAATGATACAAATATTAATATTACTGAAGTGGGCAGCAGCCAGGAAGGAAAATGTCATCCTTATATGAGGCCGACCCTATCATAAATATTACTTGATATAATAAAACAACAAGCAAAAAATTAACTACACAAAGCACAAACAATACCTAGAAATGTCTTGTATTACGTCCTAAGTTTGTCCAAAAGGAATTTCTTATACCTACGCTTAAAAATGTTAAAACTGGCAGAATTCTTTATTTCAGAAGGAATAGTATCCACAGAAATGGTCCTTTAAAAATAATTGATCTTTGTTTTAATGTTGTACGAATAATTGGCATGTGAAAATTTCCAGCATTTCTAGAGTTATAATTATTTACATTACAATTCAAAGTGAACAAATTAAGAAGATAGTCAGGGAGAAGGTGATTATGACATAAATACATAAAAGTACCTATTTGTAATAAATATATGTCTCTATATTGCAACATATTCAATGAGTAAAATATTGGTGTGGAATGGGCAAGAAATGAGGAATGATTTATAATTCTTATTGCACGTTTTTGTAAGTTCAATAACCTTTCTTGATGGATCAAAGTACCATTGCCCCCAAGCAATAATAGCATAATGTAAATAAGGAAATACAATTGCATAATATATCATTTTAAGTATGTTTTGGGGAAGAGATTTTAATTTATACATTATACCAATGCTTTTAGATAATTTGTTACAGATGACATCAACATGATTTGCCCAAGAAAGGTTATCATCAATCACAACACCTAAAAATTTTGTTGATGAGACTCTTCGAATATCTAAATTACCTAGTTTGACTTTTATGGAATCTTTATTGAATTTCTTTTTTGTAAAAATAATAAAGTTTGTTTTACTTTCACTGATATAGAGTTTATTAGAAATAAACCATTGCAAAATTAGTTCTATCTCACTATTAAAACTATTTTGAAGAGTCTGAATGTTTTTATGTGATAGGAAAATGCTGGTGTCATCTGCAAACAGAATACATTTTAAAATATTTGAGGCATGGACAATATCATTTATATACAGGAGAAATAAAAGTGGCCCAAGAATGGAACCTTGGAGCTCCACATCTTATATGCTTCAGCTGGGATTTATTTTTATTTAATAGAACACATTGTTTTCGATTTGATAAATAGCTTTTAAACAAATTTAAAATTGTACCCCTGATTCCATACATTTGCAGTTTTTCTTAAAGTATATTATGATCAAGAGTAAGTATCAATTGCTTTAGTAAGGTCGAGAAATAAACCAATCATTGTTTCTTCATTATCTATTGCACTACCCACTTTATGTATAAAATCTATTAGAGCAGAAGATGTGGAGTGCCCTGCTCTAAATCCATACTGGTTGCTATTCATTATATTGCACTTTGTTATAAAATTTAAAAGTCGAGTATGCACTTTTCAAATATTTTAGAGAATACAGGCAAGACAGAAATGGGGCGATAATTTGACATAATTTCCAGTGAACCACTTTTGAAAATTGATGTGACTCTTGCTATTTTCAATTTAGTAGGAAATTCTCCACATTCAAGACATTAATTGAATATTGCAATGAGGTGTTCACCTTTAAGATTCTGCTGCTTACCTTTCATTGTATTCATGGCACTGCTCCTCAATATAATATTTCACTTATTAAGCGCTACACCCCAACAAGATCACTTCGTTCTTCCTCTTCTGGCCTTCTCAATATACCCAAAGTATCTAAAACCTGGGGGGAACGATCATATACATTCACAAGCCCGACCTTTTGGAATAGCCTACCTGAAGACATAAAAAGTTGCTCGACCTCATTGTCCTTTAAAAAACTTCTAAAAACTTTGCTATTCTCTTCTTAGCTACTTTTCTTCTTGAATGCGCCTTGAGCACTCCACAGAGTGGATTTGGCGCTATATAAATCACATTATTATTATTATTATTATTATTATATGAATATTTTTTTTTATTACTTTGACGTCTATATCATCAAAACCTGCACACGAATTTGATTTACGTTTATCTACAATACTGATTATCTCATTACTGGTAATAGGTTTAAAATATGCAGTTTGATCATTTTGAGTGAGATATTTTTAAAAATTGGTATTGCCTGAAGAAAGTGAAAGATTCAGATTTAAACCGATATTTACAAAATATTCATTCAAGGCATCACCAATTTTAATATCACTTGTAATGGTTTGATTATTGCATTGAATAGCTTTAATATTAGTATTCTTTCTTTGTTTTTCAAGAGCATAGCTTATAACATTCCAAGTTTTTTCATGTTTCCTTTATTCTTCTGAAATTGATTGGCATAATATGATCTTTTAGCACTTTTTATTATAGTATTAACTTTGTTTCGACATTTCTTAGAAACACTCTTTCTATACACAGTTGGATATTTTAGATATGATTTATATAATATATTTTTCTTCTTACTTAATTTACGAATATCATATGTGAACCAAGGTTTTTTCTTAGGTCTATTTTGAAAACATATACAATCAATTGGAAAACATATATTATAAGCATCTAAAAAAATTCTTTAAAAGCCATTATAGCTACTATCAACATAATCACTGAGACACCATTGCTGTAGTTCCAGCAAACAAACAAATCTATTAACATTATTTCCATTAAAACTTCCTCTGTCATAAATAATATTGTTATGATCAACTATATCATTATCACATATACAGGAAAGTGATCACTTATTTCAGAGAGGATAACACCTGCTAGGATATGGCAAGAGTCATTTGAAATTATGTTATCTATTAACGAAATTGAATGTTCATTGACACGAGTTGGGTATTGCACGTGACGTGTTTCTTTGTTTTTCATTTCTTATGTATTTCTTTGTTTTTTAAATTAATGTATTTCATTGTTTTATGATCTACAAGAGTTATTTGTATTCACAAATGACAGTAACTAACAAGAATTCAATGAAAGTATAGTTTTAAAACAGTATCTTTAATATTCATTCCAGTCCCCATTCACTTTGGGGTCATCCCTATAGCTAGAAGGTCCGATAGTTAGCGGGTCCGATAGACCGACACCCAATAGATAGAAGGTTCGATAGACCGAATGTACGAGAGGGTCCAATAGACAGAAGTTTCTATAGACCGAATCGGCAGGAGGGTCCGATAGTCCGAAGGTTCTATAGATCGAATGACCAACGGGTCCGATAGTCAGAAGGTTTGATGGATAGAAGGTTCGATAGACCGAATGTACGAGAGGGTCCAATAGACAGAAGGTTCTATAGACCGAATCGGCAAAAGGGTCCGGTAGTCCGAAGGTTCAGTAGGGGTCCGATAGTTAGAAGGTCCGATAGACCGACAATAAATACGTTAAAAGGGTGAAATAGTGGATAAAAGTGGGTAAAAAATAAGTGGTTAAAATAAGTGGGGCGTTCCAACCAAAGAAAAGAAACGAAATGAAAAGAAGAGAAAAAGAAAAGAGGAAATCAGAAAGGAAAGAGAAGAAAACAAAAATTAAAAACTTCGCTCACTAGCATTATTAGGTTTATTTACCAATGCCCATTATATTTTCATCATTGATATTAATTAGTTATTAATATAATCGCCATATTTATGTATATAAACCAAGTACTACTCTTATGGAAGTTATTTGGTTTGCATCTTGAATCTCTAGCTAATGTTATGCTATTTTTCTACTCAAAGAATGTTAGCAACATAACTGAAAAGAATCGAGCGGCAAGTTGACCCAAAGGGGCTAAAGAGATGAATTTTCAGAAATAATGGCCTGTGACCAATAGTCTCTTCCCAATATGAGAACGGAAGATGCCGATAACATGTTACACAGATTATGAGAACGGAATAACAATACGCTAGAACCTATTCTCAGGATACAAAATTCTTCTATTTTTCTCTTTCTCTCCTTCGCTTGCTTTGCTCGCTCATACAATCAAGAAATTAGGCCTAGATTGTTTCTTGCAGCAAGCACCTCTTACGTCCTGCAGCAACAAGAAGCCCGAATATCATAATATTCGGGCAGTGAGGTATCCGACTATTCTCGAATTCCCCCACCCCCCCCCCCCCAAAAAAAAAATGGTATAATTTACCCGACAGAGTCCACAGACTAAAATTTGCCACAAGGTAGTATGGGCGTAATCTGTGAACATTCAAAAAAAGTATAAAAGCTGACATCATAGCTGGTAGGAAAATATCACATGACAACCCTAAAAAAAAAAAAAAAAAAAAATTTTTGTTACATTTCATGAAAATTCAACTATAAAGTGTGCACCCTATAAGATTTCTTTGTTTAAAAAATAACACTTGTGTTAGAAGGGGACGCCCTTCCTCAGCTTGCTCCACTAGAAAAATATGCTTCGGGCATGATGGGCCTCGGGGCTTTAGTGTGCACCATATAATTAGATTTCCATGTTTCAAACAATGGTCAGCGTTCCCCATTGCCAATACATCGGTTTAGTGGCAAAAATTAACCAGGGGGGGGGGGGGGGGGCTGAGCTGCATGGGTGGACCACCCCCGCCCCACGGTGATGATGATGCTGTGATAAAAATACTTTTAACATGTTGAAAATGTATAAAATAAAACTTTAAAATAAGTTCCCCATTTTCTTTTTTTTTTTGGGGGGGGGGGGTGGGCCTACAGACCTAGTACATCGGTTTATTACAATGCACATAGAAAAATATAAGGCATTACCCTTTTCCTTTTATGAGATAAATCTATCAAAAACGTATTGTATTCACTTATATTACCTTTTTGACGTTATTGTCGGTCTATCGGACTTTTTAACTATCGGACCCCTACTGAACCTTCGGACTATCGGACCCTTTTGCCGATTCGGTCTATAGAACCTTCTGTCTATCGGCCCTTCTGACTATCGGACCCCTACTGAACCTTCGGACTATCGGACCCTCCGCCGATTCGGTCTAAAGAACCGTCTGTCTATTGGACCCTCTCGTACGTTCGGTCTATCGAACCTTCTATCTATTGGGTGTCGGTCTATCGGACCCGCTAACTATCGGACCTTCTTGCTATAGGGCTGTAACCATTCACTTTACACACAAACGAATGCAAAATATCGAATTTTTCTTGACATGCCTTGTGAAAACATGACGTAACTCCATGCAAATTTGGTATCAAAAGTTGCGCAAAACTCTAAAGAAAATAATCATGAAAAAGCAGCGCGAAATCTATAAGCGTTACAAAATAATCGCAGTTTATGTCGAAGGGGGGGGGGGGGGCTTTTAGGCCCCCCGTCTTTTTAGGGTTAAAGGGAATTTTGAGTTCCGGGAAAGGTGAAAATAATTTGTGAGCTTTCTCATCCCTTTTATGTCAGTTTGGAAAAACATCATAGTAGAAACATCCCCTGAAAAGGATTGCTCTTCAAAATGCTCTTATATTCGAAATATGACTAGAAATAGCTAAAATGTTCGGGCCCAACATTCATGCCACTACTGTGTGTAGTCCCATACACCCATTTCTGTGTGCAGTATATGTGAGATTGGGTCAATTTCTTATATATTTTGATGATTCCAAAACAACACAGTATCAAACAATTCTTATGTAGCCATGGTCAAGATTTCCCATTTCCTTTGAGACAGTCTTTCACAATGTAATTGCATGACCAGAACTCTACTTTATCTTTAAATCCGTAAAAATACCCAAAGGGCTTTATCATGTACATGTTGCAACAAAATGGGTTCACACGAAATGTGCTATGATCATCTAACTAATGTTCAAGATGACACGAATGACCACAACACTACATGTGTTGCAGAAATATAGGCTTCTTTGTGTTTTGAGTATCTCAACAAAAAAAAGAAGATCTTAAATTTGTACATTTAAATGTTCGTAGCCGAAATTAAATTATTCTTACAGAGTAATGGAGTCCATGTTCTAGCATTGGATGAAACTTTTTTTAGACGAATCTGTTTCGATAGTGAACTCAATATTGATAATTTCCATTTTTCGCAAAGACAGTAACCGCAATGGCGGTGGTGTGGCTGTGTATATTTATAATTCGTTGTCTTTTGAAGTAATTAATTACAATGTACCGAACTCTTTGGAAGTTATACCGCTTATGATTAGACCAAAAATTGTCTTTTCATACATGCATATGTCATTAAGCAAATCGTTCACTATGATATAAAATTTATGTAATGAAATCCGGTTTCCTTCTTTTCATGGGAATAAAATACTTTTGACATGATATGCCTATTAGAAGTAAGAAAAAACGGGATAAAATCACCAAGGATGAATCCAGATATAATTAGGTCGATTACAGAAAGAGAGAAGATAAAGAAAAAAACATGGACAAATAAAGATGAGGAAAAGATGAGAGACTACAGTAAATTAAGAAGTAAAGTTACACTTGAACATTAGGAAAGCAAAGAAAAAATATATCAAAGATCAATTAACAAAATCAAAGTCAATGCTGGAATTGCTTTAAGGTTAAGTATGACGCTTTTCAGTTATTTGGACGCAAAACTGCACTGTATGTAACAGGGTTGGGTGCTGGGAGGGGGAGTCCCCCCTCCCCCACCTTCTTCCAGCGCGAAGCGCGACAGCTCTGACGTTTTAGCAAATTCGAAAAAAAGGAGAAAGATAAACGGCTCGTAGTAAACAATTTTTTGAGGCGGAAAGGTATAGTTCTGACTGCCCTGACTGCTTTTCAGTGATTTTGACGCAATATTGCACTGTCTGTGACAGGGGTTGGTGCGAGTTTGCAGGCACAAACCCTGGTCAGTCCTTAAAGAGTGTCTGCACTGTAAGACTACCATAGACCATGTACCATAGCTGCTCCTAACACATTGGCACGACCAGAAGGTACCCGAATTAGGCTTCCCTCAAGACGCAATGATATTCTGATAAAGTGTCAAATTTAGGGTCTGTATTTGCAGACTAGGTTGTTGCAGGGAGGGGGGGGGGGGGGGGGGGGAGTTTCCCCCTTCCTGCGCGAAGCGTGAAAGCTCTAAAGTGTTAGCATCTTTAGGCGGAAAGTTAGTTCACCGCCCTGGCTGCTTTTCAGTTATTTTGGACGTAATACTGCACTGTATGTAACGGGTGGGTGCAGGGAGGGGGACTTTCCTCCTTCCAGCGCAAAGCGCGAAAGCTCTGACGTTTTAGCAAATTTAAGAGAAAGATAAACGGCTCGTACAACAGTTTTTTTTTTTTTTTTGAGGTTCAAAGTTATAGTTCGACGATCTGACTGCTTTTCAGTTATTTGGACGCAATACTGTATTTGACAGGGGTTGGTGCAGGGAGGGAAGGGAGTTTCCCCCTTCCGGCGCGAAGCTCTGACGTTTTAGCAAATTTGAGAGAAAGATAACAGCTTGTAGCAAACAATTTTTTAGGCGGAAAGTTATAGTTCGACGCCCTTACTGCTTTTCAGTTGTTTTGACGTAATACTGCACTGTATGTAACGGGGGTAGGTGCAGGGAGGGGGAGGTTCCCCCTTCCCGCTCGAAGCGCCAAAGCTCGGACGATTAAGCACCCATTTTTAGGCGGAATGTTAGTTCGACGCCCTGGCTGCTTATCAGTTATTTTGGACGCAATACTGCATTGTATGTAACAGGATGGGTGCAGGGAGGGTGGAGTTTCCCCCTTCCCGCGCGAAGCGCGAAGCTCTGACGTTTTAGCAAATTCGAGAGAAAGATAGCGGATTGTAGCAAACTATTTATTTAGGCGGAAAGTTATAGTTCGCCGCCAGGACTGCTTTTCAATTATTTGGACGCAACATTTCTCATGCGAGTCCCCAACTTATCTACCGTATTGTAGAAGCGAGGGAACAAAACGACCGAGCGGCAAATTTTTCAATATTTAACCCTTAAAAAAAAAAATTTTCTTGTGCATTTTACCCAAGAAAGTTTGCATTTGACCACCGCAGTTGAGCGGTAGAGAAGCTCGAATTTTATACATTGATAAACCGTTTTCTATTCACTCACCTCTACAATCAGGAGCAGACGAAAACCCTGTAGGCTTGAGAAAGAGTCGAGAAATTCAGTAAGGCGATCTGAAGTTGAGATTTCTTTCAAAAGTTGAACCTTTGCAAATGCTGTCTTATACACTTTATCCCATATTGGGAGCGCAATATTTAGCAGGAGCCATATAAAACTTACATGATATAGCGAGCAAAGCAATTACATCTTTAGTTTTTTTCAAACTTTTTGAACCGTTTAAGCTATTGAAGAACTATTTACTGGGGAGCGAAATTACGAGATCCTGAAAGTAAATAATTATGCGAGGGTGCAAAGCGACCGAGCTTTTGACAATTATCGCATTTCAAACTATCAAAAACTAGATTTCTAGTGCATTACCCTGCGGATTTGGGGGCGCATGATCCGTAAAGATTATGATTTTTCTTCATTTCCCCCTATCTTTCTTTCTCTCCTTTGCGTTTTTTGTGCCCATTCTAGTGCTGCCCGGGGCATGTGCCCCTCTGCCCCCTAGATACACCACTGAGCGAAGTGACCGAGCGGGGGTGGGAGGGGGTATTCCCTCCTACATCATGGAATTTTTCAAAAATCTGTCTATAAAACTTGCATTTTAGAGCATCCAAAAATGGTTTTAATGAAATGAAGGAATGCAAGGATCTACGCCAATGGACAGAACCCCTAAATGGAGAATAACAATGCGAGCGAACGAATTTTCTTCGATATTTTCGCATTGAAATAATGGCATTTCTTATTTCCTTACTTCTAATCATTAAAGAATGTGATGGTATTTCAAGATCAAACATCATGAGTTTGGATAATTATTAGTTTTAAGTTAATGTATCATAATTCTTATCTTATCGACACCCAAGGTAACAGGGGTGGGTGGAGGGAGAGGAGAGTTATTTCCCCCCTTTGACGTTTTAGCAAATTTTGAAATCCAGATAACGGCTTACATAGCGCCTTTTTAGGTCTTTTTCTCTCACTTCTCCCGCTTTTTCGCCTTTTTTTTAGAGGCTGAATAGTGGATACGCCAGTGGTGGTGGTCTTCCATGAGGCCCTGTTAACAATAATAAGAAACAATATTTAAAATTTTAAAAAATGAATATAAACTCATAAACGTAAATATTGATACAAAGTATTTGGTGTCCTCGTAATAAATGTTTTGTTTGTTTTGTTTTGTTTTGTATGAAATGAAATATAAATGATAGTTTCAGTTTTTAATCTATTTGAATAAATAGAATCCAAATTGTGTTTATCAATTAACAAAATTAACCATCAATGGTAATTACCATGGTACACTGTAAAAACTGAAGTGCTGAAACACGAGAGCTAATTGGAAGTTTGCACTTGACGTGCTATTTCTAACACCTCACGTGCCATTTGCGCCTGGGAGATGATAAGGTGCAGAAAATTGAGTGCTAAAAGTAAGTGCTGAATGTTAGGACGCTTGTTTTACACTTCAAGTGCTGACCAACGTCCCGTGATTTAATAAGCGATTTCGTAATTAGGATTTGCGCATGAGCAGATAAAGGTCATTAGACATAAACTGGCATGTTCGTTTACAATGCACTGAGATAAGCGTCGACTGTCTGACAAGCCTCTGGGAAGCTTTCAGGTTGTCAAGAACAACCTTTGTTTCAAAAGTATGCATAAAATCTGAATAACTTAGTAAACAGGTCTATTGACATGAACTGGCATGAACTGGCGTCGACTGTGTAATGATTATTCATATATTCATTTAATTATACTTTTCATTAAATCCACTGAAAAGCAATAAAGTGTTCATTGATGGTTGGTATTTGACAGTCTGCCAAATGATAGCCAACTTGCAAACAATGCGCTTTCCCAAGTGTTCATTGACGTGCTATTCTAGTCACCTGGTCTACGATGTCTTTCTTTCATAGAGTTTGAATTCTTTAGGTTGCTATGTCGGGCAAGCTTACGTATTATCTTTCTTTGAAAAGATGCCTATCCTAATGAAAAAGGGAAAGGTCATTTGCGAAAAGTTGCTCATGGGCCAATAGACCTGTTTACTCAGTGATTCAAATGTATGGATGTTTCTTTCCTGGGGACCTAGTAACGAGGTATCATTAACATGTTATTAATGAATGAACTACAATATTTGGAATCGAGTTTGCATACATTACTTGTTGCTATGTCTGACAAGCCTCTGGCAAGCTTTCAGGTTGTCAAGAACAACCTTTGTTTCAAAAGTATGTATAAAATTTGAATCTTAGTAAACAGGTCTATTCCGAAATCGCTTATTACACAACTGTAGTGCAAGAGCCATCATCTGCTGCACAGGCATGGCGTGGTAAGTAAAACTTTAAGACATTAAATTTAGAACTTCTGTAATTTTATGCGAATAAAAGTATCAAATAATATGATAATTATATTAATTTTTGTGGTGGTGGATATGAAACATGATGAAAAGCAATGAAGTGGAAATGCCATGTTTCAGCGTGTGGCCAACCGTCTACGGTACGCGTTGTCGACGTTGACATGAAAATTGTTGATCAGCCAGGCATGGGGCGCGATCGACCGCACGGGCCGGGATCGGGCCTGGGAAGTTTGGAAGGCAGTGTGTGTGCTTTTTTTCGTCACGATTGTGGATTGCCGAAATGGAACAATTAAACCTCCGAAATTGCCACTTCTTGGTCTAAAGTAATTCTCAGATGATTAAATCCACATGCCATGGTTTTAAGTCGATATCATCTATGTATATAACCAAAATCTAGACCTTAGTGTAGGGCTGTTTAACAGACTATAGAAGAGTGAGTTTTCAGCACTACAGGTGTGATTTTGTGCATACTGTTTGTGTGTGTTCTTTAGCACTATATTGGGTGCAAAAGTGTTAGCACTAGTAGTGCCGTTTTGGGGGCTCTAAAATGAGTTATTTAATGCACTAGAAGTGTTGTTTTTGCGAGCTGCATGCGTCTAATAGCACCAGAAGTGTAAAAGGCTTACACTTAAAGTGTTTATAGTAGCACTTGGACTGGTGTTGAATTATAGCACTTGTACAAGTGCTATTTTAGCACAATTTTTGCACTCCCTATGCATGCCCTTACGGGTGCTTCCTCCAAATCTTGAGGTGCTAATAATAGCACTTTATTTTTTAGAGTGTAACATCACTCAACAGCCAATCAAAATCAAGGTTTCCATGGGAGTTAACATTGATGGCAAAGTTACCGTCAATGGTAAATTTTATGCAACGGGGCCCTCGTCGCCAAGGAAGTGATAGTACTTCTCATCGCCTGAAACCAAAGATAACCAAAGATGATTATTTGCTTTAAAGGCCTATTCAACATCTGAAACATTTAACTGGTATGAGAAAGACAATTATTGTCTACTTTCACAAAAGTTTAAACCATTACATCCCCTCCTGGGTGCGCATGCATGTGTGTTTCACTTAAGGGCAACGCACAATTATTTAAACTTGTTTTAGTACGCTTATGGAGCTATTCCATGAGCTATTCGTAAAGGTTAGCACTTTTCATTCCGAATATTGATTGTGACTCTAGATGAACTGAAGAGATCAGCTAAACACACAAGTACTATGCTTTCAGGGTCCCGAACTTTTCTTCTCGGGTGATTGATGGGGAAAACTACGTTTTATCACGTGATTACCTTTCGACCAATCGGACAGTAAGATTCTTAGTATGTGGAATATAATAAATAAGAAATACTTATGGGCCTAAGCACTTCTCAGTTCAATGAATTATTGTTCAATTTTAAGAGTTATCTCTCTTTTTTTAAATTGTCTATCCATTGACTGATCCGGGAGAGTTTCTTTTTGAGGAAAAACAAGGGAGAGGCATTTTTAAAAAGCAAATTAAAAGAAGAAAAATCATGCCAGAGAGCAACTTCTCCCCCATGATATTCCTCGGAAAATGATGTAGTTACAGAGAGAGAAAGAGAAAAAGGAAATCATCCTTTTCCTTCAAAACATTTTAAGAAAGGTTAATACCTGATCCACAAACGATTTGATGTGCTTTCAAAGATATGCATATATGTAAAATGAACATTGTACATTATACATTATACACTGGTTTATGTAATAGTACTCACTGGATATACATGTTTTTAATCAATAGGTAATGCACAAACAGAATCTGGCGTGGAATATGATCGTGGTATGAGTACTATGCTTTCGTTAGATCCAGAATATCTCCAAACTTCAGTAACCAGTCAAACCGCAATCACGAGTACAGGTAAGAGCATAGAAGAGTCTCATGTTTTTCTTTGCATAGGCATACAGCAGGTAACATCGTTGCTTTTTGAATTTTTGGACTACTGTAAGATTTCATCCATTATTTGATAGGCCTTTACCGTTTTAAAAGTCATAGATACACTCTAAAAAGTGAAGTGCTGAAAGACGAGTGCTAATTGGAAGTTTGCACTTGACATGCTATTTCTAACACCTCACGTGCTATTTGCTTCTGGGAGATGATAAGGTGCAGAAAAATTGAGTGCTAAAAGTAAGTGCTGAATGTTAGGACGCTTGTTTTACATTTCAAGTGCTGACCAACGTCCCATGAATTTAGCACCTTCACAATTCTGGTTTAATAAGCGATTTCGTAATTAGGATTTGCGCATGAGCAGATAAAGGTCAATAGACCTGTTTACTAAGTGATTCAAATTTATGGATGTTTCTTTTTCTGGGGACCTAGTAACGAGGTATTCCATTAACCTGTTATTAATGAATGAACTACAATACTTGGAATCCAGTTTACATACATTACTTGTTGCTATGTCTGACAAGCCTCTGGGAAGCTTTCAGGTTTTCAAGAACAACCTTTGTTTCAAAAGTATGCATAAAATTTGAATAACTTAGTAAACAGGTCTATTGACATGAACTGGCATGTTAGTTTAAAATTCACTGAGATAATCGTCGACTGTGTAATGATTATTCATATATTCATTTAATTATACTTTTCATTAAATCCACTGAAAAGCAACAAAGTGTTCGTTGATGGTTGGTTTTTGACAGTCTGCCAAATGATAGCCAACTTGCAAACAATGCGCTTTCCCAAGTGTTCATTGACGTGCTATTCTAGTCACCTGGTCTACGATGTCTTCCTTTCTTTATAGAGTTTGAATTCTGTGGGTTGCTATGTCGGGCAAGCTTACGTATTATCTTTCTTTGAAAAGATGCCTATCCAAATGAACAAAGGGAAAGGTCATTTCCGAAAAGTTGCTCATGGGCCAATTACGAAATCGCTTATTACGCAACTCTAGTGGAAGAGCCATCATCTGCTTCACAGGCATGGCGTGGCAAGTAAAAATTTAAGACATTAAATTTAGAACTTCTGTAATTTTATGTGAATAGAGGTATCAAATAATATGATATTTACATTAATTTTTGTGGTGGTGGATGATATGAAACATGATGAAAACCAATGAAGTGGAAATGCCATGCTTCAGCATGTGTGGTGTGGCCAACCGTCCACGGTACGCGTTGTCGTTGACATGAACATTGTTGATCATGCGGGGTCAGCCAGGCATGGGTCGCGATCGACTGCGCCGGCCTGGCCGCGAAATCTTTTTTCCTGTACCTTTGGGGCTATCCAATATCAATATTCATGAAAGAGACTACAAGTATCGGACTTATATTTTCTTACTCAGTTTCACCTTATTTTTAAATCAGCAAAAGAAAAGTTCGTAATATATTCCTCTGCCGAGATTCGAACTCGCGGTCCTTTCATCGATAGCGCACCAGATTATCCGATGCCCCACACAGAACAGCTGCTCAATGGCCTTGCTCGTTTTATATCCCTACAGTTCGTTTTCATGAATATTCATGCCGACTCATTACGTAATAAACCGTATTACTTATCATGCGCATACGTACTCTCATCTCTAAGACCCAAGTCATGAATATTCATATTGGATAGCCCCAAAGGTACAGGAAAAAAAAAATTCGCGGCCGGGCCTGGGAAGTTCGGAAGGCGGTGTGTGTTTTTCTTCGTCACGATTGTGGATTGCCGAAATGGAACAATTTAACCTCTGAAATCGCCACTTCTTTGTCTGAAGGTAATTCTCAGAAGATTAAATCCACATGCCATGGTTTTAGTCCACATCATCTACGTATACAACCAGTTCATATCAATCTTAAAATAAAATCTAGACCTTAGTGTAGGGCTGTTTAACTATAGAAGGGTGAGTTTTCAGCACTACAGGTGTAATTTGTGCATACGGTTTGTGTGTGTTCTTTAGCACTATATTGGGTGCAAAAGTGTTAGCACTAGTAGTGCCCTTTTGGGGGCTCTAAAATGGGTTATTTAATGCACTAGAAGTGTGGTTTTTGCGAGCTGCATGCGTCTAATAGCACCAGAAGTGTAAAAAGGCTTGCACTTAAAGTGTTTAAAGCTACTTGGACTGGTGTTGAATTATAGCACTTGTACAAGTGCTACTTTAGCACAATTTGTGCAGTCCATATGCGTGCCCTTACAGGTGCTGCCTCCAAATCTTGAGGTGCTAAAAAAAGCACTTGATTTTTTAGAGTCTACGTATTTGTTTAAATTTACGTAAATGCAGTGCGTTTAACGAGCACCATACTCATCACATAATGCGTCAGTTGCATGCATTCCGCATTCAGTTTCCGAGAAGCAGATTTCTGAGAATAAGCACGATACATCTGCCTTGATACCAAATCCTCAAAGCACTTGCTGTTACGAAGACAGGGAAAGTATTTTTTCACTTGCTTTCTAAAATCAATATAGCAATAGGTCAGTGAGGTGTGATTTACAGATCGCCGACAAAACAAGGAGCAGGATATACAGTGCGTCCCAGAAAAACGAAACCCTAAAACAAAGGGTTATTGTGAACACATTATGTGCTCTATGACAAAAGTTATCTATTACCTATAAACCAGAAGTATTATGTTTTTTAAATGATGCCATGATGACATACACCCGTACATGCTTTACCGAGCAGGATCGCTTTGAGAATGACACGTAAAAACTCAGTAGTGCCGGAATTTGGGTAAAACTGTGAAGACGTTAGTATCACATGTATGCGTTTTACCCACATCCGGTACAACTGAGTTTTTACATTTTCAAAATTCTGCTGCTTTGTAAAGCATGTATGGATGGATAATAATAACTAATTATTATCATAGGGCATATAGTGTGCTCACAATAACCCGTTGTTTTAGGGTCTAATTTTTTTCTGGCACGCACTGTATAGGTATTGGAAATGGGATGATGACAAAAGACCCCATGGCTGGGGATTCATGATAATAAATAGTATTATTTGCAAACTCCCAAACCTTCCACTTTGTTATCGCGATCTCTCTGCGTTCCTGTATGTGATGATCAGTTTTTTGTTAGCATAATCAGTGTGCATGCCCCCAGTTTGCTGGCGAATCCTGCAGCGAAAGATGACTTCTATACAGGAGCTTGGAAACCTTATTCAGGGAAATAACGAGGCAAACAAACCTGCCGTAATTCCGAACAGGTATTTGAGTGTTTTGCCTTTTGAGTCAAAGAGATACGTCGGATGCACGTCCTGCTCTTGCCAAGCCCACAAAGAAATATATACAGGGGGAAATAATGGGATGTCATTATGCTGATTTAATAATGGCAGGAATTAAAATCCAATATTGACTGTCGAGGTACCTGTCCATACCGGAAGGAAAAAAAAGTTTCGTTTCAAGTGTGGCCCAAGGATTTTGTTAAACGGTGCTCCAATTCTCAAAAGATTCTGACAAGCAAATAAATAAATACATATATATATATAAAATATAATAGAACAAAATAAAAAGAACATCAATAAACGCACAAACAAAACAAAACAAAATCAAAACTTTATTATGCAAAGAGGAAGGGGTGGGAGTCCCATTCACGCTAGCAAAAATGGGGGGGGGGGGCACAATCTGCCCTTGGGTAACATGAAAAGGATCCGGGGTCTAAGACCTTCTCCAACGAAATGCTCATGTCCGACAGACTCCACTCAAAACGTGATGACCTTGCAGGCATAAGAGCAGACAGAAAATTTTGCAGCACAGACGACAAAACGTTCGTTGAAATACACGCTCATCAGACGATAACAGTCTTACCACTTACTACTTACCACTCACCACTGACAATGAATCTGTTCTCTATCGGTGGACATAGCACGGTGGAAATCTCTTCGGAGATAAACATGGGGTGAAGTAGGTCATCATGAAGATTCCTTCACAGGCACTTAGGATGGATTTGACCATTCACCCCATAAATAAAAGCTAACATGGCACAAGGTTCCCGGCTTGTATGGCCTAACGGCAGAGGTAAACAAGTTATGAGGTGATATACTCAACCAAAAAACAACTTAGTTTACCCCTGGCACTCTTTAATACCACTCAAGGAATACTTCATGAAATTTGTTTATTCAAAAAGCAAAGCAAACATAATTTTCTTGACAATAATTTGATATGTCATTTTTTTTACTTTGATTATGTTTTTATGATGACATCATAGTTTATACTGCAGTTGGAACATTTAACAAATGTGTCACTTTGAAAGGGTCACAGGCCTGATTGTAAAATTGTGGAAAGAGAAAGTCATAACCGGGATATCTGGAATGTCGACGTCTCCTTGTACAAACGAAAATGAGAGATATCAGACTGTTCAAACTTAGATTGATTGTACTGTCGTCTATTACAGGGAAATTTTTTGCTTTCAGACAGACTAACTCCTACTATTGAGGAAATCCTACTTGAAACTAAGCCAGTCAGGATGCCTCTTAACTTACTATCGGCCTAAAGAAAACCGAAGTGCTGCACCAGACATTCTTACGTGGAATCTACCGTTCTTCACACATCAGCATTTAAAGAACAAAGCTAAAAGCAGTCGATCACTGTACATACATTGGGAGCATCATATCCTACAACCGATGCTACTGCAGACAAGTTGACAACTGTCTAGCCAAATACAAACAGCTTCTTTGGACGCCTTCAGAAACGTGTCTGGAAGATCATTGCGCCTTTCAACTAAGATCCTTGTGTACAGAGCTGTAGTCATCACTTCTCCCAATTTTTGCATCAGAAGGATGGGTTCTCTAGTGGAAACTTCTGAAACAATTCCATCTGTGATGACCCCTTTCCAAACACAAATCAAGTGGCAAGAATGCATGACAAACAAGGAAGTCCCGGAATGGGCCAGTATCAGGAGCATTGAAACGATGCGATTTTCTAAACAACTTCGTCGTACAAGCCACCTGAAGATTGTTCTCGTAAACCGCCGAAAAACAAGAAAGAAAGAAAGAAAGATTAATCAAAACACGTGGCAGTTTTGTTTATTAAATAAAATTTAATGGGAAGAAGAGATGAATGGCGTAACCAACATCCTACTCACATGTGTGTTGTATAAAGGACATTTGAAGCGTAATACGCAAAAAAAAAAAAAAAAAAAGGAAAGGGACTTTGTTATTGTTGTTTTTTTGCGGTGGTTTACCCCGGCATATTTGAACTAACCTTAACAGCTCTTTAAGAGCTTATGGCTGTAAAGGCTTGTTTACACAGTCCGCGGTAACCCTTTGCAAAAAGCGAGGGTTTTTCTTTTTTTCTCTCTCTTTATTTTTATTTTTTGCAGGCGTACTTATTTGCGGCGTTTTAAAACGGCATGTGTGAATAAGCCCTAAGCGTGCAAGGTCAGCTGAATGCCGCAGGTTTCCCAGAAGAAGACTGGGAGTACATCGCCTGGAATAAGAATAGCTGAATGTCAGTCTGAAGTGGAAGCACAGTGCTATGCGCTTCGAGACTGCACTAAGTCGACGGTCATCTTGGAGAATAGTTCTAACCGTGCCTCCCAAAGCAGTCGATAACCGTATACTATGTTTTAATAGTTGCCAGTTAGAGAGTAATTTTGGATTCGTTATACACATAATTCTTATCCACAGAAAACCCCACAAATGATGATGCGGCTCCTCTAAAGTTAAGCATGTATATTGCAGCAGCTTGTTTATCGGTGTTCTTAATAATTGGATCTTCGGTCACCATACGTATGTTCTGTTTTAAAAGGAAGAAAGGTAAGCCCCATGCTACTCTCACTATTGAAGCAAGCAAGACCTGAAAACTCCAGGTTTAAAGATGTTGGAATGTCATTAAATTATCTACGCATCATAATTATCCCTTCAACTTTAAAAATTGTCTTTGTCATTTCTGTTTACATTTGGGGCTTGTACATCTGGCAATAGACCTGTTTACTAAGTGATTCAAATTTATGGATGTTTCTCTCCTGGGGACCTAGTAACGAGGTATTCCATTAACCTGTTATTAATGAATGAACTACAATACTTGGAATCCAGTTTGCATACATTACTTGTTCCTATGTCTGACAAGCCTCTGGCAAGCTTTCAGGTTGTCAAGAACAACCTTTGTTTCAAAAGTATGCATAAAATTTGAATCACTTAGTAAACAGGTCTATTCATGACCAAGGAATTTCAGGGATTTAATTTTATATCCTTTCAATAGACCGCTTCGGTAATGTATGCAAATTTTATGCATACCTATCATAAAAATGTTGTTCTTGACAACCTGAAAGCTTGCCGGACATAGCTACAAATAATGTATACAAACTGGATTCCAAGCATTGAGGCTCATTTATAAAAAGCAGGTTCATATAATAGCTCGTCACTAGGTGCTCAGAGAATATATGTATTCATTATATGTATACATTACAGAAGCGGTCTATTCTGCCGGATCTTTACGTTCATTATAATTTTTTGGGACTTCGTCACTCTGTAATATCTCCTTGGTTAGACAGGCATTGCTGCGGCTATGTGAACGAATAAATGGAATACACTCATACACAGATAGCTATCGTTCATCAATTATTACTTGTACGAGTGGATTTTTTTGTTTGTTCTTGAAATGGCACATGATCTTAGAAGTTTCACTTATGGCATTAGTGTGTTATTTTTTCAGATGAATCACACAATTCATCAAGAGGGGTGATACTTTGCAAAATGTCTGAAACTAATTCAAGGGTCAGAGCAGTGCTTATGTATTCGTTTCCGTGTTTGAACGTGTTTATTATTAAAAAAGGAGAAGAAAGAATTTTCACGCGAACAGGACCATTGAAACCAAATGTTTAGCCCGCAGTCGACATGTAGGAAAATTGTCGAGAAAAAAAAACTGCTGAAGAACTGTCAATATGAATGCGAAGATAAAATGGATATTCTGAATGGGTTAGGATACCCCGTTCCCGATATTTTTTTCAGGTAATCGTTCCGCAGAATCACCGAATGTGACACCGGTAATCGACTCGTCAACACCAACTGATCGAGGGACACCTCCCCCTATACCGTTGAGTTCACAAGAACGTCCTCGCACCCATCGGACGCAAGCCGCGCAACCGACGGGACATTCATACCGACCAGCTCCACCAATTCCAACTCACCTTCCAATTCAACCAACAATAAGTTCCACCGTCACTCGTCGCATGCTGCAAGAATCATGTAAGGAGGGCCACTCTATAGCTTTCACCAGTCTCCAAGAGGTGAGCTGCTTTTAGTACACATTTAACAAAAAGCTAACTAATCATTTCTTTTCCTTTTCTTTCACCTTCCATTCAATCCAAGATTTAATGTAGATCGACAAAAAAAAAATAGATGCACGCGATACACTATTGAAAAATACAATAAGTCGATATTAGAAGTTTAAACATTGCCCAGAAATGTCATGCATACTTGTTACCAGCATGTCACACTCGTTTAAATATGATACTGGGAATAAAGAAAGTTCATGGCCTTCCTTCCTTTATGAAAAAAAGTTTTCTTTAATTCCCTAACACTTTGTATTTAATCGACCTAGATCAGGTAAACTGCAAAAATTCATTTCAGCTGATATCATGTATATCTATGAGTAGGGAATTGTTTTAAAGGTTGACTTAATTGGAGAGAAAATGGGTGCTGTTTCCATGTATTTTTGCCTTCTAATCACGAATCTGGCAATCGATTGTGCAAATTATGTCTCGTTTTGGCGAAAAAGGGGGAAAAGTAGAGGTTTTGGGACCGTTCCTTAAAACTCGTGAGCTGATTGGCTAATTGACGTCACACCCCAAGTGACGTATGGAGAGTAAGAGGCACAAGATATGCAGGCTGCAGCATATAACATTGTACACACAGTGTGGTATTTGACCCCTCTGTTCACCGGGCAATTGATGAAAAAAAAAGGAAATTAATCAATATAATCTTAGGAGTGAATAATCATTATCAATATATTTTCTACAAGATCAGCAAACACTTTTACCCAAATATACAGCTCTTGTTTTGTTTTTTTACCTTTTTTTTAACAATGTTCTCATCCATCTGAGCTTGCCGAACGAAAGTTTTGCATTGGTCTTAAAAGCGTGCACAGCCGTTTTACGCCTCTGTACAATGTACTTCACATCTTTAGTACGGCAGTTACAATGTTCCCTCATACATAGCGACTGGTGAACGATTTTGTTTTGTTTATTTCATTTACGGCTTTTTTTTTACTTCGCTTTACATAGTGCGCTAGTACTGACTTAGATTTTGGCTGAATTCGAGTAACTTATATAGAGAGATGAAAAGTGACCGGGATTCCGAGTTGGAGGACTTTTTTGAGCCATGCAGATACGAACTCTGAATTATTAGATGATTTATCAGATCCGGAAGGCAAAGAAGCTCGAGTGGCAAGGGGAATTCGACAATATTATAATTATGTTTGAACCCCCCGCAGAATACGCGTCGGGGCCTGGTGAAGGGGCCGTGGGTGAATTAACTCCAGGGAGCTACAACGTGTTGGAGCTCCCTCGAGTTACGGGTGAAGTAGACCGAAAATTCTGTCTGTCGTTCGTTAGCTCTTCACTTAGCTAACGAACGAGAGACAGAATTTTCAGTCTACGGGTGAAGCTACTGCAGCTGCTGGAGATGATGTTAAAAAAAAAAGATTGGGAGACTTGACTTCAAGTCTGATCGTTTGAATCAATGGCTGAATCTTTTAGCTAGCTTACCCTTTTCTTCATGCCAAATTCGGAATACAGGCCAGGATCCTCAAAATCATCTGATCACTGCAGATGATACTCCACTCACTTGGCTCGCCCTTGCCACTCTGCCCGCGTGAGCTTCACCTTTGTGACCCACAATTTCCGTAGATTTTCATCTTTGGGAAAAAGAAGTAGGCTTACATCATCTTTAGGGCTCTTGATAGAGCCCGCAACTATGCACCGATTCGGCATTATTGTTGAAACTGTGTCCCCAAATCAACGTTATTGTGAGGAATTAAACATGAAAATATGCAATGGAAATGGTCGATGCGGTGAATATCATGCTCGCGCTCGGCACCGTGACGGGCTGGGCCTGCCAGGCCTGCGGGCATGCACGGTATACAGGTGGGTGGAATATTTTCCTTTACTTTTCGTACGTCACAGATCACGTGATCACGATGTCGCTTCGACTGTTTTTTTTAGAGGCGGGGCTTATGATTGTGTAAATCAGCAAAAATGTACTTTTCAAGTGATTATGAAATACGACTGAATGCACTAAAAAGTGTGTGATAGATATTTTTTGGCTCCTGATGACTCATTCCAACGAAAAATGGGAAATTAATTTTCTATTTTAGTAACCCTTTAAGACTGGTGGAGAAAAGCTGTATTAACCATGGATTTTACATTGATATTCAAGTGATCACTTTTATTTTATGTATTCATACTCAAAGAATGAGGATCAGGAATATGCAGTCGTACATAAAAGTAGAAACGTCGCTGATGCCATACCGCACGTTTACAAATCATCTCTCTCTGGCATGGTAAGTTGCCATATCATCGTGCGCATGTGGGTTTATATTGCGGAGAACAGGTATTATACCTATAAACATATATGTCATATAATCCAGCACATATGACTAGGCTTGGAAAAGGACGCAAAGCCATTGAGCGTGCAGAGAGAGAGAGAGATAGACAAGAGAGAAAGAGAGAAAGCATGGAAAGTGAATTGAGGAAAAATGTGCATTTGTTGTTTTAGTTTTCAAAAAATACTCAGACATTTTTCTTACAATAAAATTAAAAATATATGTTATTATCCTAGTCATGACGCTGTGTAGGCTTCCTCCGCATCCCATGTCTTGTTCGTATTTGAGTCATTCACCGTAGACAATCTGAAAAGTAGGCCTACTTTTATATTTCCCTCATTTTTTCGATTCTTTATCTTTATCAGAAAAACTTAATTTGAAAAATGAATCAATATTTTCATCTATCCTTTTATTTCCTTAGTAGTCGTTCAGGCTAGCAAATTATTTATTCCATGTGCTATTTAATACCTTATACTCATATTACCATTCGATTTTTGACCTTAACCCATCGACGTAAAAAGAAAGGAATATTGTGACATTTCAATTTTGAAGGATATTTTCTTTCACAGGCAGAATATGCTGTTGTAGATAAATCTAAAAGAGACATGCACACCGACCAACGACCGGTGCTTCATATCCAGGTATGATTCAGATATGGACTGTATATTTCAAAGTTACGATATGTACTGTGTACTCTATTCACACATCAGAACTGTCAAGTATGTAGTTAATATTGTAGCCATAATGAGGAGAAATGTTATAGCCTTACGAACTTGAGTTGAAAGTTGATAGTTGATAGAGCTGATATCTTATTATAGTGCATTGATTAAAAGATTAATTATTTGTTGGGAAAGAAAGGCGGGATGTCCTGACGATGTCCGCACGACAATGCAGACAGATATTGTAAATCTAGCTGTACATTATTTTCTTATTTCTATTATTTTCTTATTTCACACAGTTACCTCAAAACCCAGAAATAGAGTATGCTGTAGTCGACACGTCAACAAGAGGAAAATACAGCAGAGGAAAATAAATTTTCCAGTGCCTCGGAGCCCAAAAATATATTTGTGTAATATCCGACTGAACACCAGCAATGCCCTGAAGGCAATTTGAAACAATAGACCTGTTTACTAAGTTATTCAAATTTATGGATGTTTCTTTCCTGGGGACCTAGTAACGAGGTATTCCATTAACCTGTTATTAATGAATGAACTACAATACTTGGAATCCAGTTTGCATACATTACTTGTTGCTATGTCTGACAAGCCTCTGGCAAGCTTTCAGGTTGTCAAGAACAACCTTTGTTTCAAAAGTATGCATAAAATTCGAATAACTTAGTAAACAGGTCTATTAGCAACGCAATAAGCCTGTTTACTTTTTTACGAGGCCGCCATCCATTTCCAGCCTAACCACTCACGATGGCGGTCTCCTGCGTTCTAAATTACCTCTCTAGTTTATTGGAGAAAAATATTTACATAGGTCTATTATATTCCTTAATCTTGTTTGTATGCTTTGTCTTATGTTTTTTATTGTATACTATTATTGTACATGATTTTTTTACTTATGTAATACTTATGTAAAAATTGAATTGTATTGTAAAATATTGTATGTTATTAGAACGCAGAAATAAAAGCAAACAAACTAATTGTATGCATAACTTTGAACAAGGGTTTATCTTGACACCTAAAAAGCTTACCAGAGGCTTGCCCGACATAGCAACAACTAATGTATTCGAAATGGTTCCATCAATAGGGATGCCATTATGCATGGCAGGTGCGTCAAATAGTTAGTAACTAAGGATGCTAGAGATAAACATGCATAAATTGGTATAAATACATTAGTAAACAGGTCTATTGATAGAAACACGAAATCAGTGATTGTAATTATAAACATGGTTGGGAATAAGCACGCACTATTTGTAATTACATACAGGAAGAGAGAGAGAGGGGAGGGGGTAGGGAATCGAAGAGTGATTAACAAGTGAATTTATTATTTGCCTTTTGTAACGTTAAGTGTTTAATTCGACGGATAATGCAAAATCACATGTTTAATTTAAGTTCCGAATGAGTTCGTAACCAGTAACATGATTAGCATTCGTAGGAAAAACGTGGATTACAGTGCTTTTTACATGTGTACATCCATTCATATTAATTTTTAATACTTCATGATGTATGAATATGCACATTAAGTATGCAAACTGTTATGAGGGAGATCTTCTTTTTTCAGTGTTTCATTCCTATATCCTTATTTCCGATGTTTGTTTTCTTTCACTATCTTTAAACCTGGCGTCCACTAGAGCGCGAATGCAAAATTAGTAAATCCGCATTCATTGAGCAACCTATCCACATATTCCGTTCACTGTCTTTTATCATTCCAAAACACTTCCCGCCGTTTCCGCACTTTCGGGAGAGGGCAAAATTTCCGCGTCCAAATTTTAGTCCAGACCAAAATTAGGAAGCGGAAATGAACTTCCTGACCCCTTCGGCAACTTGTCTGCATTGTCGTGCGGACATCGTCAGGCATCCCGCCTTTCTTTAACACTTCCACCTCCTCCGCAAACGCACCTGTATGCCTCCGCGGTGCGGGCAGCTTTGCGAATGACGGCTAGCAGGCATATGAGACCAAAAAAATGTCCGCACCGAAATTTTAACCTTTTATTATTTCCTGATATCGTCCTCTTATCTTAATGGTTGTCGGAAAATCATCCTGATTGTCCTAGTCCGTGATTTGACCAGTCCTGGGGCCTGTAACATAAAGAGATACAATCAATCTTACGATCAATTGTAACTCTTCGTACATTGTTTGCCATAGACTTACGATTGATATCAATCGTAAGATTGATTGTATCTCTTTATGTTACAGGCCCCTGGTGTGATCCTAGATGTGTCTGCGCTGTCCTGCTACGATCAGCATTTTCCGCGGCATTTCGCGACCTTTCCGATTGATACCTAGGACACTCCCAGGTGTAACTGCAGTCAATACGCATAGATTCGTAGTAATGTCACAAGATACAATGATTCACACACCTTTCCCGCGTCTGGCGTGGCAAGAATGCAGAAATGACATTTTTGCTTCCGCAACCCTTCCCAATCTTGTCGGCGCTCTAGTGGACGCCAGGTTTTACCGGAATGTTACTGCGTAAGTCACGACATATTCTTGCGTGTGTGCACGACTGTGTTGTAAATGGACAAAATGTTCTGGCCATTTTAGAAGGCACTGGCGATTATGACAATCTTAATCTATAGAAATATCAAGATGAAGATATTTTGGCTTGAATCACTGACAAATTCCAATTTTTTTCAGTCATTATGTTCATACAATGTTCATCTCAATAGACCGCTTCTGTAATGTATACGCATTTATATATTCTCTGAGAACCTAGTGACGAGCTATTCCATGAACATGCTTTTTTATAAATGAGCCTCAGTGCTTGGAATCTAGTTTGCATACATTATTTGTTGCTATGCGCAACAAGCTTTCAGGTTGTCAAGAACAACCTTTGTTTTAAAGGTGTGCATAAAATTTGCATACATTACCGAAGCGGTCTATTGTCTTATTCTTTCCGTGTAACATAAAAGTCCAGAAAACATGGACAATGAATTTACAGAGGCATACCCTGATAGCAGAGACTGGTCAAAATGACGTCTTAATGACGTCGTGTCTCACGTTTTAAAGACGTCAGATAATGACGTCAATAAGACGTAAATTTGTACCCGCGTTTGACGTCTTGAAGACGTCTTACATTGACGTAATTTTGACGTCTTTCTGGTCATGAAGACGTCTTTATGACGTCCTGAAGACAATGCTTATTACCAATAGAAGACGTCATAAAGAAGTATCTTTTACATCGTGTGCTATTCATACTGACGTTTTAGAGACGTCTTAAGGACGTCTTAAAGACATCTTAAGACGTCAAAAAGATTATCCTTTTTACAGTTACTTAACACACTATGTTAACATTTTGTCCTACAGCCTATGCTATAACATCATATGCTACATCCTACAACAATTTTCTAATCCTAAAATCCTATATGCTATATCCTATACCTAGCTATTATACCGTTGTATCTGCTTTATTAAAAGTGCAATTATTGCATAAACTCCTAAAAATCAAATTTTTGTCGTTTCTGGTCACCATGAATATTCACAATCGATTATTATACTCGCATCACGACGTAAATGTGACGTCCTCTTGACGTCTTTTGACTTCATTAAAAACTAAAATAGTGAGGAGGTATTCTTATATTATAAGGAGGCATTTTAAATCGAACTGGAAAATTGTAATGGTATTAATAATAATAATAATGATAACAATAATGATAATGATATTACATGTGTCTTGTAATATTAATGATAGTGCTTATAATGATAATGACAATGGAGTAATAATTTAGTAATATCTCATTTATCAGCCCCTAATTTTTTTTTCAATATCACGCCATTTCTACGAATTACTTCATATGAAGGTAGCATCAGTGACAAAATATCCCCTAAATAACTGACAATATAAAATATTTACATGTCTGAATATAGCGTATCATCTAATGATCATACAAATGCTGAAAATATCTCGTAATTGATTGAATATCACGAAATAATATTGTCTTACAAAAGTGGCAAAAGGTCGACTTGTAAATTATACTGATGTTAATGTCATAACATTGCCCTACGAATTTGGCAAAAATATTTCGTCATTTTGATGTGTCTATGACCCGTTGAAGGGGAAGTCCACACGGAAAATAGGTTTTAATATAGAAGCAAAGAAATGGGAGGAATAGCTTGGTCATTGAAAGTGTTAACAAATTCCTATAAAATATTAGGTTATTTATCCCCAATCCCCCCATCCTTCCTTTCACAATGAGAAAACATCAGAATATGACAATTTTGTTTACATATTTTATTTATTTTATTTGATATTATTTTCAGTATCAAGTAGGCCAACTGATCACCGCCAGAGCTTCCCAGCTTTTGCAAATGGCTATGACAAAAATTGTTCCCCAAAATTAGTACATTTCCTGTGTCGGAATACAGGATGCCGAATCTTGTCTTTAAAATGTCGTTTATTTGGTCATACACAATGGAAGACGTCATAAAGACGTCGTACTATAGTTGTTATAATTTTTATTACAAAAATGGCAAAGTATTGGGTTTGAAAGACTATAGAAATATACTATAGAAATATGACGTCTTCACAAGACGTTATAAAGACGACGTAATGACGTTGCATACGCGACGTATGACGAGATGACCAGTTTAGACCAGTTTACGACGTCCTGAAGACGTCAGTCTGCTATCAGGGTAGTCGCAAACTTTCTATTAATATGCTGATGACTTATATTAGCGTAGCTCACAGTGGGATTTCGTTCTCAGTTATGTGTTAGCTTATTGCTAAAGACCCTGCATCCTTTACAGAAGAAAATATTGACATGGCACAAAATAATCAGAAATGTGGATATATGTTTGGTTAACAAATGTTAGTTTTATTTACTTCATTGAATATCAAATTATTCACAATTTCTTGATTCCTATAATATTTTTGAGTAATAAATTTTATTCTGTAATTGGCTGCTTTAAACTTTTGTATGAAAAATGTGAAAACACTATTTTCAATAAAATGCTAAGTTCAGGTCATCTGTGATAATATCGTTTATACAATTACATAGAACAATACATCTCGTTATATTTAGAATAAACATGCACTTCGGCTTGCCAAAATTTGCATGCGTTAATACCCATCATTATAGTGGCAACAATCTGTCTGTCACTCACCTGCTCCACTCTCTAAAAAAAATCGAGTGATCACTGAGGTCACTCCCCGGGCGAGTGAAAATAGACTGAAAATAGAGTGATAATCACTCTTTTCTTTTTAGAGAGCACTCGATATTCACTCAATATTCACTCCTAAACAAGTGATCACTGACGTCACTCACTGGGGAGTGAAAATAGAGTGAAAATTCACTCTTTTTTTTTAGAGAGCACCATTTACATCTGCCGTAATTTGCTTTACGGGTAGCAAAGCGATTGCCACAAACTATACTCTCTACTTCTATACAGAAACAAGTAACTTTAATGGTACATAAAGAACTGTTCCACTTTTCTTTCATTAATATTAACATCATACATATAAATATTTGTAATTGTTACCAAAGACCAACTAGTCACCATATGCTCTTATATGGTGCTTCCCAGAAAAAACGAAACCGAGATTTATCAACGTTTAATCATATCTTAATCACAATTATAATTAAAAAATGACATATATTTGTAAAGTTTGGACCCACTTCTTTCATTTGCTGCCACTCACATGATACATACTAGGTGCTACAAAAAAAACATTTTCCCCTTTTGATCCTTAATAGTTCAAAAACAATATATCAGATAACACTGACATTGACATGAGCAATAGCTGAATAGTGTACAATTTTGTTGGAGATAATTTAAAAATGAAAGCATAAATCAGTTTCATTAAATTCCAGATTAATTTTAAGTTAGGGTTCAGATTTTGCTCTATCTTCAACCCTCTGTACAAAACTTTAACTTTGCACAGGGCTCAATTGGTGTGTATGGGAGTGTGTGGTTGGGAGTGTGTGGTTAACACCCAAACAATGGTCCTGGACAATGGCCAGGGTTTGAAGGCTTTATTATTTATTCATGAGGAATTCCACTATCACAGCTAGTCTTTATTCATCCTCTGGCATTAACTGTGTAAAGTCCTTTCACTGAGATGTCATTTTACTGGATTTTGAAGCAATCAAAGTAATGCGAATTGATTTCAGTCATTCAAAGAATAGGAATATTGATGTTGGCCTTGATGATGATGATGATGATGATGATGATAATGATGACAATGAATTCAGACTAGCAGTGCCCAGGGCAATACATCATGAATTATTAATAAAGCATTCATGTGCCTTGGAGCAAGAGACCAAAAGCCTGGTCAGCAGAGCTCTGAAAAGGTGGTATTCATGTCCATTGTTCAGGGTCATTGTAAGCACACATTCACATACACATCATTGGTTCCTGTGTAAAGTTCAAGTTTTGTACAGAGGGTTACAATTTGACCAAAATCTGGAACCTAACTTTAAAATTAATCATGGATTTAATGAAACTTTTTTATGCGTTCATATTCAAATCACCTCCAACTAAATTGTACACTATTCAGCTATTACTCATATCAATGAGAGTGTTATCTGATATAGAGTTTTCGAACTATTAATGGTCAAAAGTGGGAAATGTTTTTGTAACACCTAGTACTTCATGCATAGGTGAATAAAGACAATATGAAGCGGGGCTACCAAAAAGTCGTTTGGCCAACGATATCTGAATTTCAAAGAGATGATCACATTTCTAGAAGGTTCATGTTCTGCCCTTTCATATGACACCTCAATCGGGAAAAATGAGCCAGGGATGACAAAGCTCTGATGATGTAAATTGATGCTTTTCACTTATTTGAAGAATTTACAAACCTTTGCCTGACCAAGCAACAACATGTCCATGCCAAATCCTGCTTAACAAAAGAAACTACCCCACTTATGAAACAGCTGAACCAAATATTTTAACACAATTAGGTTACATGACAAAGTAAAATTATCTTCATTTAAATGTACTTGACAACAACAAAAATGTTTACTATGAGAAAAATCCAACGTAACATAGAAGGAGATAAAGCTGTTTTGTCAATATTTTTCCTTATTGTGTACCAAAATGCAGTACATCATAAGCAGGTGGAAATATTCTTTTCAAAGTGGAAAACGTAACAAATTTATGCACATATACTCTCTGAGCACCTAGTGACGAGCTATT
Source organism: Heliocidaris erythrogramma (assembly GCA_025617745.1). Classification (NCBI taxonomy): domain Eukaryota; kingdom Metazoa; phylum Echinodermata; class Echinoidea; order Camarodonta; family Echinometridae; genus Heliocidaris; species Heliocidaris erythrogramma. The sequence goes on along the minus strand of CM046854.1, from coordinate 14,725,850 downwards.
CCATGAAACTGCAGTTTATAAATGAGCCTCAATGCTTGGAATCCAGTTTGCATACATTATTTGTAGCCATGTCCGGCAAGCTTTCAGGTTGTCAAGAACAACCTTTCTTTGAAAGGTATGCATAAAATTTGCATAAAATTTGCATACATTACCGAAATGGTCTATTTGGGTTTAATTTTTGTCAGTGGTCCATTACACATGTGCTACTTCCGAATAGCGATAACCATGCTCCTCTTTAACAAATGGTTCAGAATCTTTATTCTTTCATGATAAAAAGAATCACTAGGTACGTTCACACGTAGAGCGATAGCATCGATGCTATCGAGGTGTCGATGCTATTTTGGTGAAGACCAGATAGTGTCGAGACCAAACGCTGTCTGAACGCAGATAGTCCCGAGATAGAAGCGAGTTTCCAAACTATTCTTGCAGCGAGTTTAAGCAGTAGTAAATCTCAGGATCCAGCGACAAAGCATCGACGCTTTGCGGTAGACCACCCACCGCGCTTGTGACTATTTTGTAATGTGAGCGCAATCGCTGCTATCTTCACTCGCTGCTATTGTAATTCTGTCTGTTTCATGTGGTGCTATAATATAATGCAATGTATGTATTCATGTGATGTACCCTCTTCCCTACCTTTTTCTATTATCATTCTGTCTGTTTCATCTGGTACTGTAATGTAATGTGATGTATATAGGGGTAAGTAGGCTAATGTGTATACTGTGTGGTAAGGAAGGGGGTTTGTTTTGTTGTTTGTTTGTTTTTGGGGGTTCCTTCTTTTTATCTTTTTCTTTTTTATATATGACCAGGCACCACAAAACCACCCAAAAGTCGCACTGTGTAATTTTCACTTAGAGCTCAATCAATGTGTTTTGGTTGGCATGCATGGTCAAATTTTAGTTTTGGGTATTTCCTGAAAGAGTATACTTTTTTCTAAGTAATCTAAAATGTGGAGGCACCAAACAATCTAGAAGTGGTATTTTTGACAGCTTTTTATCAGACTTATGTGTCTTCTCTGGATTTTGTTGTATTACTTTTCTTTTTCACGACCCTGAATACTTGTCTAATTTTAATCTCCCATAAATCTCCCGGAGTAAGTTCTTGCATTGATACTTGTGCACTATGATAAACAGGATATGTCTATGTAGTATGCCAGGTTTTAGGACAATCTGATAATCCCTTCATAGAAATTTTCATTGAGTTCTAATCCTCCATTTGTCACCTTAGCACAACACTTTGCAAGTCAGAGTGCTTCAATAGACTGCAAACTTTAAACCCTTATTAAGAAGTAACATTATGAGGGACTGTGCATTCTTCTCTTTGTACATTGAGTTATGAACATCCACTGAGTTATATATCATTTTAAAGCTGAGAATCTGCTCTTTCAGAATCAGACCTTAACTAAAGTATGATGTGGTCTTTAGATATTGATTTACATGTGCTTACCAGAGAATATAGTGTGCATGCATGTGTTTTATTTTGGCATAAAATTTGAGTTCAGTCTATTTTGACATGTGCAAGGTTTATTTAAAATTAAGTATTATAACACATGTATTTGCTACTTGATTGTATTATCGATATTACAAATGAATTGTTATTATGTTGATTTATGAAGACATATAAAATATTATTCAAAAGAAAAGCTTCGCATCATATGACCCCTGTACACAAACTTCCGCGCGTTTGACCATGCATACCAATTATACTCGGGTCACTCTGTGTGGCGCAGTAATTAATGTTTTGGAAGCGGGTGAGCGATGAATAGTCACGAGTGGGTGATAGAAGCAAGTCGATCACGGCCTGTCTGAACGTACTGGAAATATTTTTGAAACTTACATAGCATCGATGCTAACATAGCATCGATGCTATGTACTACGTGTGAACATAACTATTGGTAACATAATTAAGCAATTCCATTCACGTTCCATCAGTTATTTCTGAAATGCTTTCAAACTCTTTAACAAAGCCCTTGACAACTCTTCCGGCTTGTCAAGAATTCACTGACTATAATTATAAGCAATTAAGTCATTGTAACTATTGCAATGTACACAATATTTTTTTTTCAGGCGAATATAACACGTAGCAATTGCAGCCAAGAAATTTTGAACCCATGCTCATTATAAAGAAAAATATACAAACTCCTTCACCGACAGCTCCAGGGTGTATAACAATTAGTGAAAAAGGCAGGTTGCAGCTTTTCAAACTGAAACAGTAAAAAAACAACACAGTCAATTCTTAACATATTGACAATCAAGTTCCTTCACGTAATTTCAGTAACATTCAGATCTCTATATTCATCATGTTCAATAACCTCAATTTCGAGTAAGGCAGTATTCTGGTATTGCTGACGCTTATATACTCTAGGCTTGGAAACTGGACTCCATAACATCCCCCCCCCCCCCCCCCCCCCCCCACTGAGCAAGATTTCGAGAGCTGCCGAGACCTAAAAAATACGGGTCTCCCTTTTCCAAAAGTTGACAAACAAACCTAAATTTGTGTGCCCCCCCTGTACCAAATCCTGGATCCGCCCCTGAAATAAGCATCATGTTTACTGTGCTTAACGCATATACTTCCATCAAATTACATTCACATAAGGCTGTGCCATATTTCTATGTCAAGAAATTGTATATTTACGTTCAACTCTAATTGGATAATCTATAATATCTTCATCTAATGCTTAACTGATCTAAGGGAACAAAATATATATAACAAAAATATAATTAGCTCACCATATTCACACCATGACACTATTCATTATATCTTCTCAAAATTAAGCACCAAACTCATCGCTCAATCAGGCCTATTGCCTCTTTTACATCTCCCTGAGTTATGTATTGCATGCATTCGGCATTCATGTTGCACTTCTTCAGATCCGTGATGCCGCCTCAGTTAAACCTTCTCTTTGCACCGGGAACTGTCTTGTTTTCTCCATGATTTCAGATTCAATATCTTGATCTTAAGTGTAACTATCCAGCGACCTGTGTTATCAAGCTGGAGAAATTTTGCTAATTATTATCATTATGATATATTCTTGGCGAGCCAAAACTAAATACTGGATGTAGATTGAGGTTAATTTAACACGGAACTGATTTACCAACGTCCTCCGCTGAAGAATCGAACAAGGTGAATGACGATTCACTTCTTCTCACCCTTGTACCACACCTGTGGTCATTCAACCTACAAATACATTCCTCTATGCAAATAGGGATTAGTCTCGCTCTTCTAAGGAAATACATAAGTCGGTGTCCCCTCCCTCTCTCTGATCTCGGCAGCAACATGACCAATCGCCGCAAATCAAATTTGCATGGACCTCGAAAATTGTGTAAAGAGCACAAATCCATTGTTATTTTTTTTATGTAAATATTTTTTTATTTCATGTAATATGCAAATTATATGCATTATATAGACTGATAAGTAAAGGAAGGCCTTGGGGATCAAATTTTAATACAAAATATTCTTTTTACGTCTTCAAACATTATTACATGAGAAACCAGTTTAAAAGTGATTTCAAGTCGTATGTATTTTATTGTTTTAGGAAATTGTTATGCATTTTCTTGTTTTCCAACTTTAATTGTATTTATTTTCTTTTTCATTCTGCTGCTTCATAGTGTTATCTGATCCAATATTCAGTTAGAATAAATGATAATCATAGCTTAAAGGGAAGCTTGAGTTCAGGGAAAGGTGAACAATAATTTTTGTGAGCTTTCTCATTCTTTTTGTTTGGAAGATTATCATAGTAGATGACCCCTGAAAAGGATTGCTCTTCAAATGCCCTCACATTAAAAATATGACAAGAAACAGCTAACATTGGTGTGTAGTCCCCCCCCCCCCCCCCCAAAAAAAAAAAAAAAAAAAAAAAAATCTGTGTGCAGTGCATGTGACTCTCACCAGGATTGAGTCAATTTCTTATCATTTTGGTGATTCCAAATCCTTCCAGTATACACCAATTCCTATTTGCTATATAATCAACCTTTCCTAATTGGTTTGAGACAGTTTCTTTCACAATTCAATATCATGACCAGAACTCAACTTGATCTTTAAGAAGATATAGGTGATAGGCTAAAGTATAAACATGAGGAAATGCAGTTTCTCGGCACTGTATATAATTATATATAACTCTATTTTGTGTGATGTACAGAGTGCTAAACTTCTTGGAGTCCTTGTACAGTGTGATTTAAAAAGGAAGTTATTATGTAGATGATATTTTTAAAAAGGTGTAATAGACAACTTTATATGTTGAGAAAAATCTAAGAAATTCAAATTCCCGTTAAAAGATTTTCTGTTTATATAATGCAGGTTATATACAAATATCACAATTTTGTGCCACAGTTTCATAGCAATTCTTCATGTGAACAACAGAACATCATTGTAAGCATACATCGTACAGATGTAAAATTAATTTCAAATATAATTTCATTTCGTATTCAAAGGCATGTCAAGTATGCTGTTTACCCACTCTAGAGGACAGAAGAATGACACTGTGCAGGAAATTCGCTAAATCTTTGACAAATCACACTGTCAGATCTGGTTACTTGCTTACGAGAGAAATTCAAGTTATCATTGGGTCAGGTCTCTACGTATCATCAATCCAAGTGCAAAACTAAACGTTTCGAAAACAGCCCGCTATCGTATTTAACAGATAATTGCCTTTGTTATTGCTGTTCTTATTTCTACAATGTTTCTACGGTGAAAAGATTAATGTTAGTTTTCTGACATAGTCCTAGTCTTCTCCTCACGTATACTGTGTATTGGTTTTATCACCTCATTTTGCAATATTTTTTCCCCCCAAATGACCAGGGATTGCTATTTTCATCTGCCCTTCTAAGTAACATGTATGCATCTTTTCAAGATATTATTATGCCAATGTAAACATGTAAGCAGCTTCGGCTGCTTTTCATGGGAATGATGTTCAAATCATGTTTTTGGAATGATTAATAAAGTATTACTTTGAACTTTTGAATTAAATCACAGATATCTCCAAAAAATATGCAATGCAAATCACTATGTTATGAATTGAAATCTTGATATGAATAAATTACAGTGAGGCTACTCTCCTTAGATAGCAGAACCACCAAATACAGTGAAATGAATGTTATTCCATTCAGAATAATAATGTATTTCACTTCCAGCCGCCACAGGACCTGAGTCAGCAACTTCACTGCAGCTGTATACGAGTACGTAATGCATGCGAATATCGGAAATATATGATAAAAGCGCGTGTTTCATTTATTTTCATATAAATATTTAGCAAATCGTAATTTTTGATTTATTTTCAAATTTTTGCTGATTGTAGTGGATATCAAGATTGTTTAAAGCAAATGATGATATGGAGAAACTGTTTAATATAAAGGCGATGTGTGTTGAGGTTCCCTGTTATTTGAATATTTCCAAAAAATATTTATAAAGTTTCCTTTTTGTCACTTTAAATCTTCCTCAGCACAATGCAATATATGGCTGCTCTCTTGAATAAAAAGCAAAGTAACCACGATATAGTAATGAAATTAAAAACGAAATACATCATGTTAATTTGAACGCGATTCAATTTGTTGCATATACTTCAATCCTGACACCATTAGAGATTCTTCCTGAGAATATCCCATCCAGAACACAAGAGCACAACTCAACTACTCCAACGCTTTACAGCGGTAAGGGATACATGCAAATGCTGGATAATATAATTATGTCTTGAAACGAATACATACATGTGATATCGATTGAATATATATATATCTTTTAATGAATCATATTGACCTAGTTATGACTTGACTCAACCAAAAATTAAAAGCTTAATTACTTAGGAGAAAAAGAAAGAAAGAAAAGAAAATCATTCGTCTTTCTAGGAAGTACCCTGTTCTTCAAATAGGATGGTAACATTTGCCAAATCTAAAAAAAATAATTTAACACCATTTCCGGTTCTACATAATGTGTATTAAGTGAATTACTGATTGCTTAGCCGATTTGTCTTTCTATAGTTGCGATTTCTTATGCAATTGTTGTCGAAACAAAATGGGTATATAGATGATTATTTTATAAAAGATTACATTCGAACAAAGCGTTATTAGTTATTAATGTCATCATTAAATCGCCTCGATATAGTCTCAGTTTTGTTTCACAGGGGTTGTCAAAGCAAAGGGGCCATAGTTAGTAATACATTATGTCATTTCTTATTTTTTCCACGCTTGTAGAAATTGAAGGAGGTCGCCATCGTCAGTTTCTATATATTGCTGGGAGTGCATTAACGTCATTCATTATAGGCCTTCTAGCAGTGAGATTTATTTTGTTATACCACAACAGAAATAAAGGTAAGACTTTTCTTCTCCAATATTGTTAAAACAATATAAACAATATGTTATTTACCAAATTATTCCATGGCGATTTGCTGATGATATCAACTCTCGTATGAACCCGTATAGGATAAATAGAATAATTTGAAGTAAACTGATATAGATATCACACCTTAAAATTATTTGTAAGGGGTTTCATCTCTGTCAATCCTTAGGGAAAACATTTAAATAAATAATAAATAAATAAAATTAATAAAATGAAATACATGAAAACCTTTTTTGTTTAATGTTATGTTATATCTTTCCCCTAAAATTGATTAATATTGATAAAAGCGTTCGCTTGTATGTGTAACTATGAAGTGTTATATGATTTACATAATAGCTATTTGTGTGCCTGATATTGATTTCCATACCCTGAACTCGCCTTAAAGCAACACCTTCATCCAAGTTCTATATTGAATATTAACAGAAAATACATCTGAAACTTCAGATTCGTGTATAAGAGCGCTACCTAGTACCGCCATGGATCAACCAGTATCCACCCAAGAGCTCTCACAAGGCAACAGTGGAATGGTAAATAGCTTGCAAAGTGACCCTTCTTTTTGACCTCATATTGGACATAATCGCGAAGACCTTTACAATTAAGCTTAGGCAATTTCAAGAGCCCACTTTGAAGGCTATTGAACACACTACTGAAAACCCTTTGAAATGAGAGAACAATTATAATGACATATAACATTATCCGGACAAGATTTCTTCATGCAATACTTTGCAATATATTATACAAGGTTTAAGATATATCACATATCACATATGCCTATAGAAGTTCGTTACTTCTAATGCCTCAACATCTGCCTCTCTCTCTCACTCTCTCTCTCTCTCTTCGATTCTACCAGTCTGAGGATGGTAAAGATGGATATGCAGAGGTTTCCCGGGAAAATGAAGCAGTCCAAACCGATACTTCCTTTTACATGAAGATGGAGCCCATAGCCCGACCCAAACTCGTATTTAGCACCCCCAACGTTTCCAATTTCATGGCTTCCACACACACTGATGTAAAAATTAACAATGTAAACCCTAGGAAGTTGACAGAAACAGACCAACGTCTTCGGAAGGAACATACATATAATAACACCGGAAGTGCGATTCGGGAGATAGTATTAGCTCGTTCCGAAAGTCTGGACGACGTATACTCAACGTATTTATAAAGGAGAGTGCCATGCATGGCTATGGTACCCCTGTGGCAATGCCATATAGTTACCGTACAGTCCTCTGAATAAACTTATTAACAAATAAGCATTCGTCGTGTTATTTCATTGAACTTTCTAATAATAGTTTTGGGGAGAAATTGATCATTGCTGACATAATAAGTTATGGCAGTTCGTAGTTACGATTTGCGCATATGCAGATGAAGGTCATGTGTACCGAGTGCAATTGACATTTATACGCTTACATTGTGTACGCACCAGTATGATTTTACGTGTTAAACAAGTAGCACGTCGACCAAAACAGATGCGCGTGCGCGAACAAATTGGGGTCATTTCAGGGTGATTTGTAGCATGTACTTATTACGAAGTGGCTTATTGATATGGGGGTTAACCATGTTCAAATGTGAAGTCGGAAATGAAATTGGAAAAATTAGCAGCATTTGTACTATTGCATTCTAACTTGGAATGATCAATTTATGAACGAAATCATCCGGCCTATATGGTAAGGTCTATCTCATAAGATATGATAATTAGAGTTGATATCATAATTATAGATAAACTATAATTTACACATAATTAGTATACGTTCACCAGTCTAGGATAACATAAACTTGATTAATGTAATAATATACTATTAATACATTATTGGGAGTGCGTTGGTGCGATCTGGCAACACAAAGGTTTTTATCGTGGTTTACTATACGCACGAGGCGCAAGCCGAGTGTGTTGGACACCACGATAAAAAACCTGCGTGTTGCCGGATCGCACTCACGCACGAACTCACAACCATGTAGTAATAATTTTCTAAAACGGGTCGGCAATATGATTACGAAGTCTATAAAAATGGTTACGAATTAACCCCATAGAAACGCCAAGAGTCGCACAGTCATGGAGGCTGCCATTTGCTTTCCTGGATGACATCACATAAGCGCAGCCAACAAAAGTCATGCGCATTTCAGTGCGCGCATGCAATCCCTGCGATGAAAGTACAATTAAACTACGCGATTTCATTGCGGTTTAAGTTTGCACTCACCAGAGGTACGCGTACGCGCAGCTCAGCCGTGCTTTAGAGCCTTTTTTGCCTTGCGTTAGTGCTCTTTTTTGCACGGTCACGTGGTGTTATTTGACCAATCAGGATGGCTACATTCTTGAACCCGTATTATAATTACGATTATTATTGTATCAATTATATTCCATAAAATTGTCTAATAGCACAGCATATACATTTTTAGATGAGAAAATGAGTAATAGTGAAATTTGCTTTTTGCATGACTTGCTATAGGACTGTACCGTTTTCATTTTCTTCTTCTTCGAAAGTGGAGAGCACGGATGATATACTGTATTAGTATTAAATGTGGTATCTAAAGCTATTTTTTGGTAAGTATGGTATTTGAATAGTATTGGCAAAGCAATTGTAATCTGCGCACCTGCAAATGAGGATTTATCAGCAGATTATTTCAATATGAAATGTTTACATTTTATAGATATAATTGCTAATAGATTATTATAAAATGAAATCTAGAATCTAACAGCTGAGAATGTAATGTTTATACCATCGCATTATCATGATGTATGCGAAGCGACAATATATGGAATTATGCCTGATTATGAGCATGATGAATACCATACAGAATTTGATTCAAATATGTACTTGATATATCAATAAGATTACTGAATACCTCTTTTGTATAAGTTGTCAAGCAATTAGAAAGAGGCGCTTGTGAAGCATGTTCAGTACATAAGCCACGGTACTTATAGTGATGCATGTGTTTGGCAAGAATAACATTGTTAAGGTTACCATAAATGAAGCAAAAATTTCATGACTGTCCCTGTATTTACAACCTCACATTGTAATGCGTAAAGCAACGTATGCATTAAACTAATACGAAATCATTTCTGCTTGTATCTATTCAGTTGGGAATTTTGGTTGTCATAGTTTTATGCAAATTTAATTGATGTGACAAGTTTCACTTTCTCATAGATAAATAGTGACTGATGAGGGACTCAGTGCTACGGTGAAGAGGCTTTCAATCCACATTTGAGGGTCGCAGCACTTCAAAGAAAGATCACGTGGATATCATTTATTATTCCCCTTTAAGGTTAGCTATAAACTATGAACTTTACTTTTGGTTTTGAAGGAGTGAAAGAGTTTCTGAAGTGGTCAGGCAGATACAAAAGAAACTTCCAAGAACGTTTATAACGAGATGAGTGCATTATGGAGTATGCAGTGAGGGAGACTTGAAATGGCAGGAAGTTTGGGCCTCATTGTAAAGGGCATACGTCAAAGGGGCCTCCACCCACCCACCTCCTCCCCCCAAAAAAGTAGAAAACAGAAATGAAAATAAAGTATAATCAAGCGATTCCTAAAATGTATTTCATTTCATGATTGTCCAATATACAATTTTACTTTCTTTCTCCAAATCTACCTGAAAGTGTGAACAGTCACATCGTATCGGCTGATACAAGAATGACGAGATGATTTTAAAGCCCGCCGTACACTGTACGATCCGACTGTGATCCGACTGATTTTTGATCGGATCGTTACGACTGCAATCCGACCAGTCTCACGACAATCGACAATCGTAGACCAAATTGCATAGATTCGACATGTTGAATCTTCTACGACTGAGTTCTGCGATTTTTATCTTTGGCTAATCAGGATGGAGCAATATGAGAGTAGAAAATAGAAAAGAAAATATAGTCTAATCAAGCAATTCCTAAAAAAGTATTCAAATTCATGCATGTCCCATATACAATTTACTTTCTTCTCCAGATCTACCTGAACGTGTGAATAGTCAGCGCCATTGGATTAGAATTCCTTTATTGGACTACGTTCGATTAGTGTCTCTGTATTAGAGAGTTACGACAACTGGGGATTTGAACGCCATTTTGTTTCCACTATTACGTAACATTTCTATTCAATTCCGATGAGCACCTGGGTGTTCTCAATAGAAAGAATTCGAACGCCATTTTGTTTCTAGAAAAGTGGGACGTCCATGTCGCAACTCTTTAATACAGGGACACTACGTTGGATTGTGTTATACCGCCACCTTGTGGCAAAGTTATACCGCCACCTTGTGGCAAAGTTATATTATAGAATTGTAAACATGCAATCGCCCCTTAGCAGCGCCGCGATTGAGAGTTGACCATTGTCTCATTGAACTGAGGTTACTTAGCCTTTATTGTGATTGGAGTCTCTTCATTTATGGCGTGGTGGCAGCGGGATTCGAATCCTTACCCATGGTACATTAGGTTGACCATTGCAAAATATGCATTCAATCGGTCAGAAAAGTGATGTGATAGGTAAATGCTAGGTTGGTATGTTCATTTTCGGCTACACAATGCCCCTAGTCCCATCCATGGACATTCGCGATGGCATATCCACTTTACATGTACCGGTATGCTCATCGTCCCCAGGTCCAGGAGCGCAGCCTCCCTCCCCCAATCCCCATTCCCTGTTGCCGATAATACTTGTAGATACGTCGATTCTCATGTAGCTTTCCATCAATGTAATCATAAACTAATTAATGGTAGTGAGAAGGAGACTGATGATGAGAGTGATTATGATAATGATGACAGTTAATGACATAATGAGAATGATTTTTTCTGACTGTCAATGTGATAATGATAGTATATGCGGCCTCAGGATAGGTATCCCTACCACCCTTCTTCCCAGGATGATTTGTCGTACAGTGAGAAGTATCCTCGGGACAGGTATCCTTACCAACCTCCTTTCCATGATGGTTTGTCGTACAATGTCAGTGAGAAGTATCATTGGGACAGGTACCAACCTCCTTCCCAGGATATTGGTACCCTTCGTGATAAACCTACTATCCTATCTAATACACACCAACATGCAGATAAGGTTGCCGCCCTAATGCATGACCATCACATTGGTGCTTGTCCGTACCTTCCAGAGGTAGACAAGTATTGCATAGCGAACCATGTTGCTAAGATTTATGGTTGTGCTTCTGTTAACCTTTACAGCTTAGGTGACTATCTGTCTTACATTGATGTTGACATTCCGGCCAGTACTCTTGGTGCTACCGTCTGAGGCGGTACTGGATCTGTGTAGTGCAGATCATGGCAGGATTATTAGTGCTGTTGGTCGTGCTGATGACTCATCAGAGTAAGATGAGTCTCTTGAACATGTGACAGGTGCTTGCAGCAAGTCTGGCAACTCATCAGAGTTAAATGGGTTTCAGGGGAAGGATTCGGTGCCAGATTCTCGAACTATGGCCAACTCTTCCACGTTGCCTGATCGGGGTAACCTCGCTAGTCATAAGGACTGCTATTAATAAGGACTGCTATTAATAAGGACCACTTATTCATAAGGACTGCTATCCATAACGCGTGTTAATAAATATAGTTTTTTATGAATAGCGGTCCTTATGAATAGCGAGCGGACCCGGCCTGATCAGGTTAATCAGCCTCCTTGCGTGGACTTTTGTTGTGATGATCAGCGCGTCCGGGTCACTTTTGTCAGTGGTGCCATTAGGAATTTGATCAATTCATCTACTGTTTCTAGAATAGCGGTTTTGTATGAATAGCGGTTCTTCTAAATATCGAGCAAATCATAGACAAATTACCTCGCTATTCAAATGCACCTCGATTCATAAAGACCACTATTCATAACTATTCATGAGGCCAGCTATTCATAACGCGTGTTAAATGAATAGCGGTCCTTACGAATAGCAAGCGGACCGGCCTGGTCAGGCTAATCAGCCTCCTTGCGTGGATTTTTGTTGTGATGATCAGCAGGTCCGGGTCACTTTTGTCAGTGGTGCAACTAGGTATTTGATCAGTTCATCCCCTCCAACTTAATGAATTTTCCTCCGGCATTGTTGGTGAGACATCATTTTGATTGAACTTCATGACAATGATTTTTTCTTTGCTGGGTGGGTAGTTGAGACTTTAGACGTAGAGGTGCAAGGCGGTATTCCTTTCATAAAGATGCACGATGTTACCCTTCGACCAGCTAAACGTAAGATTTGATGGTCCAGCATTCACCTATGGGCCTTCACACGTTAGCCTGGTCTCTCTTCCGGTCGAGATCTTTCCGTTATGTAAGCATGAGTTCACTCTTATACCACAGCTAGCTGATGACTATTACCAGCTCTACTGAGAGTTCAACCAATCCACCTGTGGGAGATCGGTCAGATTTATATCGGTTGCAGTCCGCTATCAACAGACCATCCTATGCTTCAGATGGTTATACTGCAGTTGTGGACACACTTCTTACCAACTGTCACGATTCTTTAAAAGGACTCCTGTCTCCAGTATTTCCGTCGCACCCTCCCTGGACTATGATCTGTGCCTACAAGACGACACATCTTCTCTTCCCTGTGATATGACGTTCAAAGACCTCCCTCGTCATAGCTGCCATGATACTTCAGTTGGGTCATCGGCCACTGTCACCACTGCCTTCGCTCTCGCAGGTCACCGTCCTTATAGAGTGAAGGTCGACACCCGTCCTGGTCGCCCACCAGATGCTGAACCGTTCACCCCATAGACACATCTGCATCCCTCGCAGATCGAGCCTGGCCCTTCCATGGTAAGGGAGCTGAACCTCCTCCTGATCTTCTACTGGTCACTTCCATGCTGATCTTTGCATGTGACATCGCATCCACTCTACGGAGTCGACCATGCCACCCAGCATGACAGCGTACTGCCCCCGACCCCGACATCGTGAGAAAGACAATCAATCAGTCAATCAATCAGGGCATGGTGTCCAGCTCAGTTGCTTCTTTGCCGCTGCCCTTTTATTGACTTTTTGTCTTATTGACAATCTCTACTGAGCTTGCCCGTATTATTCCATTGTCTGGTTTCTCCGTAATTTCCTTTGCCACCTGTTCCTTCCTTACTAACCTACATTTGTGGTGTCCTTTTTCTTCCAGACAGGTGATTTGGGAGGATTTTCATACATGTATGGTTTGTGTACTTTACGAGATGATTTTCGGTGTATATTTTTATGTTCTTATGTGTGATTTTGTTGATATCAGTTTGTTTTTTCTTATGCTCTATGGTGGGAGAAACAAACTCTGTGAGGAATGATTAACCTTATCATCCATGATATAAACATATCACTTTGTTATTTTTATATGTGAAGAAATACATATAAGTAAACGTGATGTGTTAGATATATTAAAGGGATTCGGTAACTTTGTGGAGGCTTGATTTTAGTAAATTGTTGAATTTTGATATCTGTCTTGTATAATGATTTTCAGAAGGATAAATAAATAGCCAGGCATAGAAAGGTTTTCAAATATATAATGCTATTCTTAAGATATCTGTGACTGAATACTCCCATTTACGAAAGCGTATGGCCATACGCTTTAGTCTAACACCGAGTCTATGGGGAAAATGAGTCTGGCATTTCCGGTCACTTGCATATGTTTGCTTTTGTGAAGGATATGATGATTTTGATCTGTTTTCCTCTCCTGGGCTTCATTTTTACACCGTATTACATACACTGATAACATGTATGCCAGGCAACTCAGATTTTATCAAGCCTCCACAATTAAGTACCAAATCACTTTAATATTTTAGGAATGTTCTTATTTTAGAAAACGGCGTCCAACATGTAAGAATTTTATGCAATATCCTCTTTTGACTTTTTTGTATCCAAAATACACTTTCTTAAATTCACGGCAGACACCAACACGTCAATACATGTCTCCATATTTCTTGTTTTTTCTTCTGCAGTAGTTGGACAGTACAAAAAAGTAGAAATTAATAATTGACGAAAGCAAATCGTTTACTGTCCATGATTTATAATATGTAATACAGTTTAAAATAATGTTTCATAATAATTTGTTTATTCCTTATTTGATTAAAAAAACAAAATTGCATTTGACAAAAACAGATGCACAGTAATATGATATAAGATGGTATTAAAATGGAAGAGTTGTTTTAGTTTGCTTTGGTGGTCGCAATGATTGCGATCGTAGTTATCTTTACAATTATTCATCCTAATGTTTCATAAAATATGGAACAAGATCTCACATATTACATTATAAATGAAACGAAAACAAATGTGTATAAACGTTTAAATTAATGATGGCTGCAAATATAATTGTGGGAATTGTTTATCTATCTATACATATTGTATAAGGCACATGTGTTTTGCGAAATGAAGTATCATAATAAAAAGAAACGTATTTTCTCGAGTCCCAAATATTTTGGTCTCTTTTTGTTTTTCTTTCTCCTACAATTGACAGTCTTTTGTGATATCGTTAGCAAGTGTGTGTTTTATGTGAGGTGCGTATTGGCTTTATATCACCAAAATTTAACTTACTTGACCCTCTTTTATTTTCAACCAAATGTACAGCAAATACTGCAAATATCTAATCATAAAACACTCGAAGAAAAACACACAAAGATCTTTTTGTAAGATTGTTGGTCAGGGCAAATTGAATTACAAACTAGTGTGACCGGATACATGGAAATGTAATAAACTGAAGCAAAAGGGGAAAACAAACTTTAATTTAAACTTTAATGTAAACACATTGTTTACAAAAAAGTCAAACGTCAATGAAAAACAAAAAGAAAAAATATAAAGCTTAATGTATTTAAATGTTTCAACTACGAAAACAAAAACAACAAAATTATTTAAAAACATAACAAATAACACAAACACGACAAACAAATAACAAATTAAAAAAAAAAGAGAAGAAAGAAAAACAAGAAAAAAAAAGTCATTCAAAAAGGTCAAATGGTACAGTGAAAATGAATTAGTTGGGTAATGTCAAACAAGGAAAACGAACCAAAAAACAACAACATACAAACACTTTGTATTAAAAAAGAAAAAAGTTAAGGAGAGAAAAAAAAATTAAAACAACAACAAAACACTAACAAACAAACCAAAAGTTTACGAATTGTCAGTTATAATATTTATACATGTGTTGGTCACAGACAAAATGTCTTTAACAAAAAACAAAACATAAAAAAACACAAGCCCACAAAGAAGGAAGAAAACAAAATAGAATAAACACCACCAAAAAAAAATGAAAAAAAAAGTAGAAACAAGAACAGAACACTAACTAACCAACAACAAAGAAGAACATTACTATCTTTGTTAGGTATGGGAAAGAAAAAAAAAAAAATTTGTAGAATAAGATGCATATAAATTTGTTTACCAAAAAAAGGAAGCTAAAGATAACAGCCGTAACAGAAGAAAAAAATGTAAAACCGTATGCATGAAAAAGTTTAGGTTAAAAAATAAAATTAAAAAAACAACAACAACAGAACACTAACAAAGGAGCAAAAAATTAACAAAAAGAGAAAAGAGACAAGGTTCTAAATTTCACGATGATAATATTTATACATGTGTTGGTCACAGACAAAATGTCTTTAACAGCAAACAAACTTTTCCTCGCCACAAGTTTCGCATTCCCGTTGCAAAGGAAAATCGGCACAGTCACTGCATGCCTTTTGCGCTATGCAGTAATTTGGCACACGCTCACCCGTGTCTTGAGTGCACTCGAAATCAAAGAAAATAAATTTGAACGGTTCATCAATATCGTAGAGTTTACCATTTTCATCATACTCTGATTCTATGGTTATATTTTTCATAACACTTGTGATCTAAACTATCAAACAGATGACAGACTTTGCAAAATATTTTACCACCCACGTTTGACTTCTTATTACTATCTAAGAGAGCTTTGTTACACATAATGTGCTGGGTATATCCCTCGCTGGCAACCGTTGTGTCCCTGGAGTACTGGGTATATCTCTTAGTGCTGTTGTTGTTGCTGCTGCTGCTGCTGCTACTGTTGCTGCTAGAGGTGTAGACACTGATGAGACCACACGTCCATTTCCACCCTGCTGAACATCCATTATATCGTGTACAGAGTCATCTGTAACAATAAATAAATAACGGTATACAATGGACGACATTTGTAAAAGTAGTAGAGGTAAAAGTAGTAGTAGTAGTAGTAGTAGTAGTAGTAGTAGTAGTAGAATTCGTAACAATCTTCAATGAAATTCAAGACAGTTTCAATACAATTCTTCTTTTTTTGCAACGCACCAATAAAAGAACGATCAAATTATGTATCACTTGAAAAAAAAGGAAAAAAATAACTTCACAAAAATAATAATGCATCGGCTAAAAACAAAATAAACGACTTACCTCCCATAACCAACTCTTTGGCAAAATCATCAACGTCGTTGTCATCTTCATCATCGTCATCTAGACTAGAGTGGATAAAAAAACCGTCAGTCTACCAAACATCAAAGCATGATGTTCGGGTGTTAAATAATCATCCAGAGCTTCACGTAATATACGAAGTTCATCCAATGTTGTACAAGCGTAAGCACTTTGCATAATTCACTCGTTGGTACTGCTTTAGCATGGACATGTCATCCAAATATTAATTCAGACTTGTGGAGATTAAAAGTAACACCTAGGCTCGGTATAAAGACTAAAGAGCGATGTGATGTTCGATCTATGTGACCTAAAGTTCCAGTTCTACTACACCCTCCTTCCCCGTTGTTGTTGTTTTTTTCTAATCCAATGTAGTTAATCCAATCTGATTCATTTAAACCATCTCTGTCTGTTTCCTCCCTGTATGTTCATGGCTTCCTGACCAGGACTCGTTCCTACCCTTACATCTCACCATGGTTTCCAAAAGAAAACCATGGTATCCTCTTCAAAACTAACCCCTACTCCGTTACGTAACTTCCGGCCGGAAGTTAATTTCTCAAGTATTTCAAGAAAACTTGTCTATACTGTCTCCAATATTCTTCTTATGTCTTCAGAATTATGTCCGACCAAATTGTGGATAATAATGTAGAAGCAATCTATGATGATATCATTCATTAAAAATTCCAGTTAATATCGGTCACAAAGGGATCAGTTCAAGGTCAAAGTTGAACTTACAGTGGACAGTTTCGGGTCCGAATCTCGTGGTGGTGTTTTTTAGGTTTATAACTCATAATCAGCCAATTAAAGTTAAGTCAAACTCTAATGCATCTTGATCACAGGGTGAGAAGTCTATATGTTTGTATATGGCACAAATGAATGCGAATGAGTTGTCTTCGGCCCAATTTGTTTTATATTTCTACTGGCCCCCCAAAAAAGTTAACTCCAAGTTGCTCTCTTTGGTTGACCATTGGAACAAACAGGGGACTATCACGTTCAGTGTTTGTCACACGTAAATTATCAATAATATAACTCGAAACAATGTAGTCCAGGGTTTTAGTCCACAATTATTCACAGTGATCTATTTGGCGATGATGATGTGGTATAAGTGATGGGTATCACCATTATACAATATCACCATTTACACACTCATTTGTACCCCAAATTGTAGGGATTATCTGCAAACATAGGATATAAAGTATGGATTATGTTTAGTGTTGTCCAATATTTGTCTAGTTAAAAACCGAGAAGCATGGTGCTGGGTTCTAGCACAGGTTTGGTGGTATTTTTCATTTTTATTACACGAGACTTCCCCCAACAATGTTTGTAATAGAATCTTGCTTCATCTGGTTTGTCTGCAGAAATCCAAAGGGTTTATAGGATTACAAGTCTCGGTGTAGACAGAATGTTTTCACGAAATCTTATACAAGGTAAACATTCATGGGTGGCTGTTTCGTTCTACAGTACACATGTACATAATACTAGGAGTTATGTTATTTTGACGGAAACGAAACACCTATTTTGGTAATGACAAAACCATAAAATTCAGACAGCATGGTGGATATTGAGACGATGTTCGGACTTATCTGGCATGGTTAGAAGGCAAGGGTTCCTTAACTACTGATGTCCACGTAAAATTTAAGTGGAGATCGGTGCCCTTAACACAAAGGTTTGCAATCAATCGCAGATTGCATAACGAAATAACCGTTTTGATTGGTCTGTAGGGGTCATAATTTTAAACGAGATGTTCATAAGAGTAGACAATGATCTAGATTGGCTATTGACACTTCGCGATTGATTACAAACCTTTGTGTTTCCGGGCACAGTTCATCAAATTTGGCAAGGGAAGCTCCTTTATATCGTATGAAACTATATAGGTCCTACCTTCCAAACACTACACCCCGTGATGAACACAAGGAACTTCCTACATAGAATAGTCCTAATCTACATGCTAGGTCTGCAAAGTATATCTGAAACTGAAAGTTTGCACTGTAATTGCAACAATCTAGATCAAAGATCAGACTATTTCACACATAGAAAACATACTGACAAATTTCTATTAAGAGTGGCAGAAGAGATCCACAATCATGATATGGCTTTTCAACATGCACCTAGAAATCTAAGAAATATACTGTTAAGGGATTTTTTCGTTCTCGGATAGTGTTAGTAGAGATACATTCCAGTATCATCCATTGGGAAGATTTCCATATTTAGTATCGGAACAATTAAGAGGAAATGCATCATCTTATTATAGTGCCAGATGTTTATTCCTACAACTTAAAGGGCTGTGTTTAATCAATTAGCCGGTGACATATTTGCCTACTTGTACACCATATGTGACCCGCCGCCTCAAAACCTACAATAAGTCGCACGGACCACAACGTAGCAAACAGCCCAAAATAGTAAATTTGCTTGGATCAGTCGATTTTCTGTTTTTGATAGAAATGGGTAGTTTCATTATTATTATATCATGTCTCAAGTTTGTGAGTCGTAATTCGACTTAGAAATATGTTTTTGGGGCATTTTAAAATGACTCCTTTTTTTCACCTGTCTAGCTAATGAATGTTTGGAGAGCTTTTGTAATACTTTCATTCAATGCCAAATTACTACTTTACCTCTAAAGGTATTAAATTGATTTTTGGAGTGAGTAATGAATAGGTCCTCCTGGAGCAGAGTGCCAAATTTCAACCTAATCTGATAATCCCTTCATACTGGTTGTTATGGCCATTTGAATACCCAGTTTTACTTGGGCGCACACAGAGAGCGAAGGTTTAGCACTCTTTTGTTCCGAACTTAAATGGCCATTTTCTTTGAATAGGAGTTATCGATTGCTGGTTACATACTGATCCTAAATGTGATATTTAAAGGTGTTATCATCGAGTAACCTAGGCAAGTGATATACCATTGGAAAGCTGAGAATCTCTACTTTCAGAAAATGTATAAAAAAAAAAATAAAAAAATTTTGGCGACTTATTGTAGGTTTTGAGGCGTCGGGTCACATATGAGCGTGATGAGTGAGGCGTAACTGTACGGCGGAGAATAACCTATGCTGACTTGATGTACAAGAAAAATTATGTAACAGCTTCAAAATCTAAGTAATGACCATTCTTGGTTCCAACGAAGATCATTACCGGTAATACAAGCCTAATGATAATCCAATAGACCGCTTCGGTAATGTATGCAAATTTTATGTATACCTTTCAAACAAAGGTTGTTCTTGACAACCTGAAAGCTTGCCGGACATAGCTACAAATAATGTATGCAAATTGGATTCCAAGCGTTGAGGTTCATTTATAAAAAGCAGATTCAGTGAATAGCTCGTCACTAGGTATACATTACAAAAGCGGTCTATTGTCCTAGTGCATTGCTACATCAACAGTCAAGCAAGACTGTCACAGACATCAGTGCTATGCATAGGGGATATGGTTATCCTGAACTGCAGCACCTCAAGCCATACGACCTAATATATTTGTAGTAATTCAACAGTCAGTGGTTTGCAGTATACCAAACGGTAGGCTATAGAAACAAAACTGAGATGATTTGAAGCGCTACAATTATGAATACATATATTATTCTCTGAGTCCTGACAATGAACTAAAAATGACAGATATTTGAATTTGACCTTTGTTACCCAGGGGGAAGATTGGCAAATCATATCTAAATATAGAAATATCCATTATATCAAGTTCAACTTTGACCTTCAATTGACCCCTTCTGACAATGAATGAAAGAATGATATCAGAGATTATTTCTGCACACCCAAAACCCCTTCATTCAAACACTAGACATATATAACAGTTTAATGACCTAAACGTGACCTTAAATTGCAAAAAGTGCCTTAGAAATGAATTCTACTTCCCTCAAAACTCCTATATACATACATCATACACTAGTATGTGACATGCAGTTCAAAAGTTGGATTTCAATATGGCTACCATGCGCCATTTTGGATTTATGCAAATTATAAAAATGCTCTTTGGGCAACAAAGCTGAAATTGTTCTAGGACCACATAAGATCACAAATCAACAAAAAACGCAACTTTTCTAGGTTCATGAAATGTCAAGCCGACTAAATATTGAATATGACGTTACAAGATTCAAGATTGCAAATTCAAGTTACAGATTTTACAAATTTAAAAGGTCTGTTTGTGTTGTAAGTTAAATAAACACGAGAAGATGGTAGAACTCATGCATTACCAGGGGAATCATCAGTTGTTCTTCCACCAGTCACTGGGAGTTTCGGCCCCTTATGAACAATACTCCCTCTTGGTGGTGGGCCAGCAGTGCAATGCACCACCTTCCCACTGGTAACAAAAAGAATTAAAAAAAAAAAAAACCTTGTTTAAATGCTGCTTGCTCTCTGCCTTTGGACGTCTTGGTCCAAATCCATGCAGAACCCTTCTCTGCTGCCTCAGATACAGCCCTGCAAGCATGTTTACACTCCCTATTTGAAAAACCCAACTCACGGAACCACCTCTGTACTGAACGTGCCACAAACCCGCGGCAGCCGACCTCAAAAGGAAAGCAAGAGACCTTCCATCCTTTGAGCACTCTGCTACCAGCTCAGAATACCTTGCAAGCTTCCGCTCAAAGGCATAGTCAATATTATCTTCCCAGGGAACAGTCAACTCTCCTAGAATCACCTCCTTAACAGAGTCAGCCCACAACACCATGTCAGGACGCAGATTTGTGAACACCACATGCTGTGGGAAACTACCTTTCCCATCCAGATCAGCTCTAACTTGCCAGTCACGAGCTGATGACAGGATACTGGGACGAGTAGACCTTGCCTTTGATCTTGGCTTAGCCCCCTTCTTAACAAAATCTATCTGGAGCCTAGCAACACTGGAGGTACTCTTCTCGGAATTATGAGATGTCACCCTCTTTATAACCGCCTCTTCGATAACCTTCAAAACTTGGTTATGTCTCCAAGTATACATTCCACAGCAAAGGCTGACCTCACAGGCACTGAGAATGTGCTGAAGGGTTCCTCTCCTTCCACAAGCAATACACTTATCAGGCTCGTTATACCACTTGCTAAGGTTAGCAGGAGTAGGCAAAAGATCATAAGTCGAGCGAACAACAAAGGATTTTCGAAGTGGCCCCATCTGCCATAATACAAGCCATGTAAAATTTCTGGGTTCTACCCCTTCCCACTTGGTCCACGAACCCTGTTGAGCCTGACCTACTGCTGAGGCCAATCTCTTCTCCTCCTCGCTCTCTCGAATCTCCTGCATGACAAGGTCACGTCGCTCCTTGACTGTAGCTTTTGACCACCTCTTGGTAGAGGTCCAACCTAGGCCCAAACGACCTGTTTGGGTTGCACCAACTATTTCCTTGTGCTTTAGCCTTGACTCGGCCTCTTCCACGGCCTCATGAGCACGCCACTTTCTACCTGACTTCAAATCTGGCTGATAGTTCCTGATAAAGGGATCGCTAGACTCACGAAGCATCATAAATGATCTAGCTTTCGCTACCTTGACCTCCTCAACCAGGGACTTGACTGGGATGTTCAGCTTAGTCTGACTACCATGGAGGGCAACATTTGTCAGGCACCTCGGAACACCAAGCCATCTCTTGACATAGCCATTGATCTTGCGTTCCATAGCTTCAACATAAGACAGCCCAATCTCATAGACAGTTAATGGCCACATGATGCGTGGCATCAATCCAAACTGAAGGCACCACAGTTTAAGTTTGCCTGGAAAGCCACACTTATCAATTGCCTGCAGGCCTTTCCTGATCTGCTCCTCTGTCTCCTTAATCCTCCCTGTGTCTTTCAGTTCTTCAGTGTACCACCGTCCTAAACTCTTGTATGGATGGGATTTCCTCCCCACACAACAGAAAGTGAAAATCACTCAACTTACCGCGTTTAAGCACAAGGCTCCTAGATTTCTTTGTCTTGAATTTCATCCTACCCCAGTCCATCAACTCCTCAAGTCTAGCCAAAATCCCCCCAGCGGCATTTGTGTTTGGACAGAGAATAGTGAGATCGTCCATAAAGGCACGAATTGGGGGCAATTCCTCTGCGCCGGGGAAAGTCACACCATGCCCAAATCCTTCTGCTGATCTAACAAGCACATCCATAGCAAGTACAAATAGTATGGGAGAAATTGCACAACCCATTGGAATGCCAACCTCCAGGCTCTGCCATTCAGTTGTGAACTGCTGGGTGGAGAACCTCATCTTGAAATCTTTCTAGTACTGCATCACAAACCTAGTCACCTTTGGAGGAATCCACAAGAAATCCATGGCGAACTCTATTAATGCATGCGGAACAAAACCATACGCATTGGCAAGATCGAGCCACACAACTGCAAGATTCCGTCGCAACCTCTTTGACTCTTGGATGGTCTGCCAAATCATGCTGGTATGCTCCAAGCAACCATGGAAACCTGGGATGCCTGCCTTCTGCACAGAGGTATTAACCAAACCATGCCCGACCACAAAGGAAGAAATCCTCTTTGCCAAGATACCAAACATAATTTTCCCTTCAACATTAAGCAAGGAGATAGGCCGAAACTGACCTAATGAAGTAGAATTCTCCTCCTTCGGGATATAAACCCCATCAGCCTTGCACCAGAAAGTTGGGATAACACCTTGTCTCCAAACTACCCTAATGAGATGCCACATGAACTTCCTTAACCTACCACACTTCTTATAGACTTTGTATGGAATGCCATTAGGCCCTGGTGCTGAACCCGCCCTTGCCTTTTTCAAAAAACCTTCAACCTCAGAGAGCCTTGGTTCAGCCAAATCAAAGGGCTCTCCTGGTTCAGTAGGTCTGGCCAGGCCTGACATTGGAGGCATAGAGATATCTCTCCTGTCATCTGAGTAAGTACTTGCTAAATGCTCCTCAAGCTTTTCTTTGGAGACACTTAACTGGCCAGACTTACTCTGATCAAACAAGTTCTTGGAGAACCGGTAAGGGTTCTGGAAAAAAGACCTTCTAGATCTCTCTCTATCTCTCCTCTTCTTGCGCTGAGATTCTGCCCGCCGAAGAGATGAAAGCTTTGTTCGCAGGCTCTCACGTAACTCAGACAAACCAGGCTTCTCGCCTTCACTTGCTTTCTTCCACCTGCCTCTCAATACCCGAATCTCATTGGTCAGCCTCCTGATTTCCCTCTGCCGTCTACTCAACTCCTGAACTTCATGTGCTCGCTTTATGTCAACCAAACCAAATCTCTCCTCACCGATGGAATATATCAACCCACCCATAGCATCTAACTTCTCCTTTGAAGAACCTTTCAACGTATTTTCCAGGAACAACACAACATCTTCATCAAAGTCATTCCATTTCCCATCTTCAGCCATAGAGGGCCATTTCACCCTTCTCTTCCTCTCCATTCTGCCACTATTGCTAGGCTCTGAATATACCCTGGTACTTTGGTTTCCTACCGGACCTGGGTTGTCTCTCGACTTACACGGACTTTGGATATTAGTTCCGGCGCGATCCGCCATAGCCTGTGACTGTAATGGAGAGGAACTCCCACGTGAGAAGTCTGACCCTACTGAAGTGCACTTCATCCTTCCTTGATGGATACGCAAACCCTTGGTGCTGTCAAACACCCTTCCACACCAGCAAACTGGGCACACAGAAACATTAGACACGAGCCGTGGTCTCAGCCATTACGATAGCGTCAAAGTGTGTTGTTCATCATGTTGCCCGTTTTAAATACATAATTATTTTAATCCATTATAAGTTGTCCCTCCTGTCACTCCTGTCACTCCTGTATTTCTAAAATTTTTCATGGAACACCATATGTGTGTTTATATATGCCAGGAAAAGAATCTGCGCAATGATTGGTCCAATGCGCGTCATGTGACAACATAAAATTCCCACCAAATGAGGCTAATGCAACGGGCAATTTATCATCACGGATGACATGTGACGTCACGACGCGTGTAGTCGTAGCATACACGTATACTATATACGGCGTATGGCACACACATGAGAAATGCGTACTTCATTGTGACGACATTATTTCCGTGTATCTATTGTTTTAAGCACCGGCGCGCGATGATCTCATCATTACGTGTTTGATAAATTTGACAAATTCATCCTTTCTTCAAAACTGTTTGTGTACGTTTGCGGTTTACCATAGGCCTACAGTGCAGATGATCACCAGCAGGTCAGTAGATTTAGGCATAAGTTCCAAGATGCCTAAATCAAAACAAATATACAAATAAACTCCTCAAAAAAAGTTTGGAAATCTGAATCGATCTATCATTTCTCCTGAGTCTTAGTGAATATTGATGTTTGATTGATACCACTGAAAAGATCATTTAATTCTCTTTAAAATGATACCCTACATGATATGATTATCGTTCACATGGAGGTGCAGTGCCTTGAAATGTGGGGCAAGGTCAAAATTCAAAAGTTGCAAAATGACACAATATTGAAAGTCACTGTTCTTTTTTACCGTGGTGATGAGTGAGTTTCCCAGTTGTTTCTTTTGTTTTCATGCATCTTAACATCAACATTAACATGGAATCAAACAAACCTCTGCACAAGCAAACACATAACAAACAAACAAACATGCATGCATGGGTATTTCAAAACACGACTCAAACCATGTTATCTCACAGAACCATCACTACATAAACCACAACAAAACATCAAAAATGAAGAGGCAGGGGCTTGATTTAATGGATTTTCATCTTTATTGTCACATACAGAGATCTTTGATTTCATCAATTAACATGATCAAGGCTCAGTAACGGGTGGACGACCCAAGTGCTTGCACCACCGCCTGGCACCGCCTGATTCGTTGCTGTGGAACGGCATTCCATTCTTCAATCAGAATCTGACGCAGTCCTGCCAGTGTCGTTTCATTGGTGACTCTCTTCCGTACAGACTGGCCGAGTTGATCCCAGAGATGCTCGATGGGGTTTAGGTCTGGGCTGCATGCAGGCCACTCCATTCTCGTGATATCCTCTCTCTCGAGAAAATTGCGGACCAGTCTCGCTCTGTGTGGTCTCGCGTTGTCGTCTTGCAGGATTGCGTCGTTCCCCATATTCCTTAAATACGGGACAGCTGTTGGTTGGAGGATCTCGTCTCTATACCTCTGAGCAGTGAGGTTTCCGTCAATGACAACAAGTTCTGTTTTTCCTGCACTCGAGATGCCTCCCGACACCATCACGCTTCCTCCACCGAATTGTGTAACGCGGTCGATGCAGCTATCGTCGAAACGTTCACCCTGCCTACGCCACACCTTCAATCGCCCATCAACTTTCCGCAGGCAGAAACGCGACTCGTCGCTGAACATCACCATCTGCCACTCGCGCCTGTTCCAGCGGAGATGATCGCGGCACCAACGAAGGCGCTCCTGCTTCTGTCGAACAGTCATTGCTGGCTTCTTTGCCGTCTTTCGTGCTCGGAGATTGGCAGCATGGAGGCGGTTTCTCACTGTTTGATCAGATACCCTGGTGTTGAACCTCCTAACAACGCTTCGTTGAATACTCTGTGACGATCGTCTACGATTCTGTAAAGCAAGTACCCTGATATAACGGTCTTGCTGTTCCGTCGTGATCTTCGGACGTCCACTCCTGGGCTGATCCTTGACATCACCCGTTGCTCGGAATTTCTGTTTCCATTTAGTGATGGTCCCAGGGCTTACACCTATAGTTCCCATGAAGTCTCGCTACTACATCTTGTTGAAGTATCCCAGCTTCGATTTGCCCAATGGCGCGGGCCTTTTGAACATTACTTACACGTGGCATAATGAACAACCAACCTAACAGACTGAGCCATTAACACTGCCTGACATGGCACCACCAAAAGCTTGAATATGAAATTCAAACTTCTATTGAATTTGACATTCATGGTTGACCAGTTGATAACAAAAGACATCACTCCGGACAAAAGAATCATGTTCTTTATTGACCCTTCATGACCATTTCTGCTCGTTTTGCAGCTTTTCAGTTCAGACCTTATCCAACACTTTTGAATCCTGCTCTTTTCCTGATAGCATCATCATATCAAGCAGGGTATCATTTTAAAGAGAATTAAATGATCTTTTGAATTTTATCACACATGCATTGGGTTATATTGGGAGATGGCAGAAATTAGTGGCCAAAGTCAGATTTCCAAACTTTTTTTGAGGAGTTTATATACTGCCTACATTCGAGTATCTTATAACTATGGTACCCTCGGTGGCGTGAATAAGACCATTTTCCTCCGGGGCTGCGCCCCTCATGAAAATAGTCGTTGTTCACGTCACCTCGGGGACTATAGATCCAAGGAGACCTTCTCATGGCAGTATATACTTGTATATTAACGCTTTCTATGATGCATTGTAGTATTATATTAATAATTTATGCACATGTATTTATTCTATGGAAGTAATGTCTTTAAATCTTGGATTGTCATCCTCCTAGATAAACTGCGAGGGAAATTAAACTGGAGGTGTGGTTGTGGGTGATCGCTATTTCCCCCCTACCTTTGTTTGCATGAATATGTTGAAATCTAATTCAGATAACTATCATAACTGATTTACGACAAAAAACCAAACTGTATTAGTATATATATATATATCCGGCATCCAGCATCAGGCAATTAAAATGCTAGCAAAACTCATAGAGTATTGAAATCAACAAGCTTAGCGTACTGAAACTGAACTGCGCCACCACTGACGCTGTACATAACGTATTGAAGGTCATGACCTACTTGCATACTAAAACCACATTGGATTATTATGTTTGTGAACTAGCTTGTTAAAGCTTTTATTGAATAGTGAGCCTTCAGTCATGAAAGAGCATTGCACATCAGGGACAATGAATTGTTTGATTCTGTTTCTTGGAGGATTCCTCATTCAGTCAGTGTGTAAGTACATCTTTGAATAACTTATGGGTTTTTTCTACCTCCAAATGGGCAATTAGGCACTTTTCCCATATGAAAATCATCATTCAAAAAAATACTTAAAACGTGGAAAAGTGTCACAGCTTATGGGAAAACAGAGTCATGTCATGGATGAAGGGGGACATGAATGTTAATTTTACTATATTTAAAGGTAAATGCAGGGAAATAGTACTGAAGGTGTCAAATGTAATGCATCGCTTTAATCGACTTAAGAGCCGCCAGAAAAATTTATTGAACGATATAATACCTATTGTAAATGCATCGCGCAATTTAGGTACTTTGTTTTTATAGATTTCATACTAAATTTGCAAAACAATTTCTTATTTATAATAATAATGATATTAATACTATTAATAATAATAATGATGATAATAATAGTGATAATAATAATAATAATGATAATAGTAATAATAAGAATAATTAGATACTGATTATAGTAATAGAAATAATAATTTGCGAGAATAAATACAGTTCACACATGAAATTGCCATTTTCTCAACTTTATTCCACTCGGGACAATTCCCAGGTATTAAAACCAATTTCCATCATATTTTTATTAGCACAAGATTTGTAATAGTGCAATAAGTATTCAATTGACATCAAATGACGAAAGGGGGGAATCCGGGTCACATGACTTGCCGGGAGGAAGACATCCAGCCGGGATCCCAGGACAGGAGTTTCCTGGGGCGCGGATTCCCCTTAAACAGTTATCATCTATTCAATACAAACTTCTCAAATGTGTCAGAATATACACATGTACATGTAGGAGGGAGAGAGGCTTCAAGACCTGAACATGAATTCTAGGAGGGGGACCTGGTCACGTGACCTGCCGGGAGGAAGACATCCAGCCGGCGTCCCGGGACAGGCGTTTCCAGGGACACTGATTCCCATCTCCCGTTTTTCTTTACCTATATATAGAACCCCTCCCCCTACGATTGACCTGAACTGATGGGAAAACAATTAAAACCCATCCAAACCTTGTACCGTCAAGAGCCCTAAACCTTCTTAATTTTCAGTTTAACAAGCCAGCTCTCCTGAAAGAAAATAGAGGGATGTACGTTGCACAGCCATCTTTCTTTTTTCTTTTTTAGTTTTTGTTTTCAAGCCCAACCAACCAACCAATGAATAACTGAAACATGCAATATCCTCCCCAACATCAATGCATCATGGTCCGACCGTATCCGAGACAACCAACCAACCAATGAATGAATGAAAAATATACCGGTAATCATGAATGCACACATTGCCCAGACCAATTTTTAGGTTTTCAAGCCCAATCAAACAACCAGTGAATGTATCGGAAATACAATATCCTCACCAACATATATGCATATAGTTATTATTTCACTTAAAAAAAAAAGAGTTTCCAAGCCCGACCAACCAACCAACCGATGGAAGAATGATAAATAGAATATCCTCATCAACACATGTACGTACATTGTTTAACCTTTCTGGGTTTCCAGCCCAGGCAACCAACCAATTAATTAGTGAAAAATACAATATCCGCACCAACATATATGAATACATTGTATAACCACCTTTTTAGCTTTCCAAGCCCAACCAACCAACCAGTGACAATATCCTCACCAACATATATGCATACATTATATAACCACCCTTTTAGGTTTCCAACCAAACCAACCAACCAGTGACAATATCGTCACCAACATATACGCATACACACAAAAAACAAGAACTCCCTGTTTCGAGTAAAACCCTTAACAAACTCAAATAGTCGGGTGAATGCAGGTCGAAACGATGCATTTTTACACCTAAACTGGAGTATATGACCAAGCATCACATTGTTACCGCCGTGGTGAGTTTCATTTTACTTGGTGTTATATAAACAGAATTCACATTAATGAGTATTCTCAACTGGTAAAGGAAGAAAGTGAGTAAACATGCTCAGCGGATGCTCAGTTCTCGATGAAAATCACGTTAAATGAGTAAATCTACTGCCTAGTTAGTAAAACAAGTCGTTAACGCATCCCTGAGTTTTTATTAAAATGTGGGATATTTACTCATTGACTCGTTCTTCGAAAACTTTCAATACTATGTTACATGTCAAGTGAGTGATTTCACTCACTTCATGTGAGAAAATCCCGGGAGAAAATATTATTATCCACGAATCTGAGTATGACCGCCACGTGCGTGAGCTCGCGCTCGCGATCGCCAATATGCAACGCATCTTGCACTGTACTGATATTCGCCGACATAATTATGGGAAGAGCGAAGAGGTAAGAGTTTGTTTCATTTTGCTTGATGTCTGCGCTTTTATGGGGGAAAAGATACATACTTTTAATTGTTAGATTATGACTTATTCTGACATGTTTTGCTTTGTCCTTGACCTGGTCCCACTCGAATAATACCCATCATTAATCACCAAACCAAATAATTTTATTCACTCATAATGATGTGTAATCTAGATTCACAATCATGAGTATGTTGAAGAGTAGTCATGAAGAATACTCACTTGTGTGTCATTATAGTGTCAATTGTAAAAACTCACTTAGGGTAGGTGCAGGTAATATGGGACCCTTAAGCTCATTTGCATAATTTGCATAAAGACAAATAAAGACACACAGAATATACTTTGTTCCCATGAATCAGTAACGACTAGTCTAACTTTTAATGTAAAGAAAACAAAATTATCACCAGCCCCCTGTCCATTATATGCAAATTATGACATCATCACCAATAGTCCCATATTACCTGCAGTGCAGGTAATATGGGACCATTAATTAAAGACATTAGGTTCACATTAAAACGACTCTATTATGTCTGGTATTTACTTTAAAATGTATAAAAGTCATTAACTGTAAGATGATTTCACATTTTAAGAACCTTTAATGAATATGTTGACTTAAAATTATATAATTTATAGATCGTCTGAAGAAAAGTAAACCTGCAGACCAGTCCTATGCCAAGAATAATGCAATGCTTAGGCTTCCAGCTCAGTGAAATTGACAAAATATGTATGGTTGCTGTGGCTTTTACTGTGAACCTCAGCTCAGGGTCCCATATTACCTGCAGCCCCATATTACCTGCACCTACCCTATCTGCATTACACCAGGAACTAACATGGTGAGTACCAAAAGAAAAAACTAAATTGGATGAGTAAATTTTACTCATGTAATGTGTCATTATAGTGTCAGTAAATTTACACTTGTTTATGAATAAAGTTACACCAATTTTTTTGTGTGTGTACATTTTATAACCACCTTTTTAGATTTCCAAGCCCAACCAACCAACCACTGTTTAACCTTTCTAGGGCTCCAAGCCCAATCAACCAACCAATGACAATATCTTCACCAACATATATGCTTACATTGTATAACCACCTTTTTAAGTTTTCAATCCCAACCAACCAACCACTGAATGAATGAAGAAATACAATGTCCTTACCAAGATATATGCAAGCCCAACCAAACAACCGATCAATGAATGAGTGAAAAATACGATATCCTCACCCAAATTTATGCATACATTTTATGCCATTTTTTAGGTTTCCAAGCCCAGCCAACCAACTACAGAATGAATGAAGAAATATCCTCACCAAGATACATGTATACGCATACAACAATCACATGAAAATGTCAACTTAGGGTGAAAGTGCAGTGTAATTTGAACATTTACTTATGTCACTTGAATAAACTTGATTCAAACTCTTTGGAACAATATTCAAACTTTTGATTATCATGATATTTTGACCAAAAATTACTATTTTCTGACCCATTAATGAAGGTAAACATTTTTACAGTAAAATATGGTAATCACATATTGAGTCATTTTCTGAAATTTCTGCTGTTATGATGATAAGTTAATTAAATCTGGTTAGGGCTAAGGTGAATTTCCGATCTGTTTACAAAAAAGTTCAAAATATAAATTTTTAGATTTAAAGGAGGTCAAAGGTCAGATAGATATTTGTCCCATCTGTCACGTTTTTAAAACTATTTTTTAAATAACTTTTACAATAAACTGGATCCATGATTTGGAATAAAATTTTGCACTCTTGCTCTTTGGTAGGGGGAAGTTCATTTCTTCTGCTAACTTGGTGGAATACAATATTGTGAAGATAATGATCAATCATAAACTGATGTCCCTTCGTCGCGTTTTTCATTTACAGCAAAAACTATATGCGTGGGATTACACGAAAATTTTCTGATGGATGAAAATTAAAATCCTCTGACCTTTATATTTCATCATATCAAGGATAACCAGTTAGCCCCTTTAGAACAGAAGAATAGGCTATTAAATGCTGGAAATTTTGTCATCTTTAAATATTGTATTTCGTGTACAATCTCAATGTGCCCCGACTGTCACGCTCACATTTTTGGCATTTCCCCCCAAAAGCCAGATGAAATTTTAAACGTATAATAGAAGGTTTCAAGAAGGCACAGACGAGTAATAATATGAATACACACATTTCCTATGAGCATAGTTTTGTAATAAGTATCAGCGGGAATGGCTTGGTAAATTCATGTCCCGTCTGACACGTTGAACTTGTAGCCCACAATTGGTGGGTGACCAATTGTGGGCGGGGCTTCAAAAAATTATGATTTCTCTCTTTGTGGACCAAATACCATCGATCACATTATACATCAGTATAAGCATCATATTCAACTGAATTACAAAATATCAGTTAAAAGCATCAAACAGTGAGGGTTGGATGTCCCATTATCCAATCATTTTTTATTTATTAATTTTTAACATTATTATTTAGGTTTCCAAGCCTAACCCACCAACCAATGAATGAATGAGAAAATACAATATCCTCACCAAGAAATACACATACATTGTCCAACAATTTTTTTTAGGTTTCCAAGCCCGACCTTATAACACATACTGCGGTATTTGCCATATGGCTATTTCCCTGAGATTTACATGTAATACTTTTTCCTCCACCTTAACCTTGTTTTGGTCATGTACTTATCCCCTGCCCTACCAGTTACTCTATTTTATACATGGAGGGAGGGAGGACAAATTAACATCCATTGCCCCCAGAGGTTGAGTTGAGACTGAAAGGATGATTCAGATTCGGAGAACCATGTGCGCGTTCCTTCTGTTGATTAGCGCCTTTGATTGGCTACTCTACGCGTAGGGGTGGTGCTAACCCGAGCCTGCGCACAAGTTGATTGGCTGTCTCCAAGGACGCCGTTATATGGCTCTTAATGCGCAGTTGTCCACCAATCACAGGCATGCGGTTGTGGGCGTGTTCTTTGCAGTGCGGTATCCCGCGTTTGTCCCAAAGCGCGCGCTTTGATATTTGGTCGTCTGCAAACGCCGTGGAAACAGAATATAGCAAGCTAATGCAGTGCACAGCGCCCTAACCGTGTATTACCCTGTATTCTCTCGCAAATGTAATTATTCGCTGATTCGAATAATCGTATTGCGAGAATAAATACAATTCACACATGAAATTGCCATTTTCTCAACTTTATTCCACTGGGGACAATTCCCAGGTATTGAAACCAATTTCCATCATATTTTTATTAGCACAAGATTTGTAATAGTGCAATAAGTATTCAATTGACATCAAATGTCAAAAGGGGGGAATCCGGGTCACATGACTTGCCGGGAGGAAGACATCCAGCCGGGATCCCAGGACAGGAGTTTCCTGGGGCGCGGATTCCCCTCAAACAGTTATCATCTATTCAATACAAACTTCTCAAATGTGTCAGAATATACACATGTAGGCCTACATGTAGGAGGGAGAGAGGCTTCAAGACCTGAACATGAATTCTAGGAGGGGATCCTGGTCACGTGACCTGCCGGGAGGAAGACATCCAGCCGGCGTCCCGGGACAGGCGTTTCCAGGGACACTGACTCCCATCTCCCGTTTTTCTTTACCTATATATAATTGTCTAATTTCAGGACGCATTAGTTTATTTCAGTTGAGTCGTCGGTTTTAATGCTCTGCCTAGCCTGGTTCCTCGCTTCGTATCGAGCCTACCATAGGATTTACGAGTACACTTTCGCTGAAGGTACCGAGTGACCTCTATGTAGACTACACGAACAGTGTAATTACTGTCATTGTTTCTTTCATTGCAATTGGAAAGCAGTCCGTGGCCGCGGTAGGCCGGCCAAAGCGGGGACCGATTCTGACTCTGCTCGGATAACTGCGGGCAGAGTAATAACAAAAACCAGATCTAACGTTATGGAGACGGCAGCAGCAGAGGTGGTAAGGCGGCGGCCGGGATCGACGGGGGAGCGACCCACCAGATAATAGTGCTCTTTTCCAAAATTTAGCACTGAATTAAAATCGTTAGTGTTTCAGTATATAATCTATACAGCGATTTGTCTCTATGTTTGTTTGTTTTGTCTGTTTAATTTGTTTAGGGTGCACTGAGGATACTGAGGATAAAGAAGTTATTGTTGGACAGGATGCGATTCTAACATGCAATACATCAAGTAATGCATCGCCAGTAGTGAAGATAGACTGGATCAAGAAAAGCACAGTAGGTAATGTGAAACTTTTCAGCTGCAACCAGTCGACATGTCTTCGGAATTATTCACATCATGTTCTTAAAAAAGGGCATTTCTACACTAGCAATTTAATGTTACCAAAAATATCATTGGACAATGAAGGAATATACAATTGTGACATAAGCCCTCTAATTGAAACAAGGCATTGCATAGTCAGCTTAACAGTTATAGGTAAGTGACAAAGTGTTCCAATTTCAAATTGTCAAAGTACAAGGATAGTATCATCCATGTTTTTATTATTCTTGTGAACTGTGTTTAGAAAAATTATATCACAACTTACACTGTTTTTGTAAAAAGAATGCTGCTTTTATAATTGATAATGATCCAAATGTACGCATAATAAAAACAACCAATGAAATAATGAAAATGAGATAAAACGTAATAATAAAAAAATTATGATAATAATAACAATGAGGATATTCGGGCACCTCGCTGTCCTAATATGAGGTGATGTTTGCCCGAATATCAGTACTTTAAAAATCCTCGGGGTTGGTGGGGGCTGCAGCCCCCGCTCCCAAACCCCGACTCGTACGCCTGTGATTGTGTGGTGAACGACAAAACCACAAAGGTTACTCCAGTTTTAGAAAACAGTCATTGAGGACGCAAATATGACATCATAGAAAAACCAACTGAAATAAGATGTGTTAAAATGTGATGTTTGTACTTATCGTTAAAAACTAACTCAGTAATTGTTAAGACAAGTATGTTTATGATGATTGAAGTTTCATGGTGTACATACTGACTTGTATAATGATTTTAAAGGGACACATTCATGCGAAAAAAGTTGCTTTAAATAAAAGCACAAACATTAGAGAAATAGATACGTGAAAGTTTGAGAAACATCCGACAAAGGATAAGAGAGTTCTGAATTTTTAAAAGTCCATGGAAATCTCAAATTGGCAACTCCGGGTCATGCGACTGTGATATCCTGTGATGTCATGGATTCACTACTTTCCAATTTGTTTTTGTACACGAAATGTCATTATTTTACATTTTTCTTTAAAAAACATCATTTTTATTCCTGTGTTCGAAGTAAAGTGAGGGTAATATGTTTTTGAATATAATCTTGTAAGAAATAGGCATATTCTTTCATTAAATTGACCCCCCTCAAAAAAAAAAGAAAGAAGATATTTCAATATTTAAAAAACAAATTATTAAAAGTTATTAATTTCCATTTTTTGTGTATAACATCTTATTCCTGTGCTCGAGGCATTATTAAGGGTGAATTTTTGGCATGTCCTCTTGTTTAAACTAAATCTATTCCTTTGCTATTTCGTGGGAAAAGAGGATATTTGGGGTCATTTTTGTGTACAAAAACAAATGTAGAGTAGTGAATCCATGACATCACAGGATATCACAGTCACATGACCCGGAGCTGCCAATTCGAGATTTCCATACTCACTTATTCTTATAGGATATGAAGGTTTGCATGGTGAAGTTGTAATTCAGAAAAAAGTTTGCGGTACAACCATGTGAGTTGGAATAACTCCGTTATTCCAACTCACATGGTTGTACCGCAAACCTTTTTCTGAATCACTTATTCTTTGTTGGATTTTTCTCAAACTTTCACTGATCTATTTCTCTTATATTTTGTGCTTTTGTCTAAAGCAGCTTTTTTCTCACGAATTTGCCCTTTTAAACAGATTTTTTTTAAATACGCTGATGAGATATACTAAGATGAAAACACTCGAAAATTGAAGAACTGAATGAAATCATTGGATTTTATACTTTTCTTAAAAATTACTCTAAGGACCGCTTCATAGTTCATATCTCATGATCAATCTAGTCTTCCCAACAAATCATTTTTTTTTAACT
The DNA here is from genome assembly GCA_025617745.1 of Heliocidaris erythrogramma. Classification (NCBI taxonomy): domain Eukaryota; kingdom Metazoa; phylum Echinodermata; class Echinoidea; order Camarodonta; family Echinometridae; genus Heliocidaris; species Heliocidaris erythrogramma. The sequence goes on along the minus strand of CM046854.1, from coordinate 14,690,054 downwards.
TTATCAAATCAATTGAATTATCGTGCATTCCTTGAGGTCAAGGACAGCCCAACTTGGTTATCTTCATTTCGAAACGTACGCTTCTCCGGATGAATTTGTTATTTTGCGGTCAAACTGAAAATATCATTAACATTTTTTGTAGCTGAATTAATTATCTTTTTCTTTGAGTGCACTTTGTCAACATATTTGTTACAAATTCAGGTTTCATTCCAAAAGGAGCTAAATCCACTATAGTCATACAGGATTTGTTCATGTAACCACATACCCTAAAACCTATATGTATCGAGATTTCTACGCCTGCGGTGCGGCTACGAGTTTAGATCATCACTTCAAAATTATCATAAGATTAATTGAGTTTTAATATTTTTTATGAATATTATTGAATTTAGCTCCTTTTGGAATGAACCATCGACAAATCCCTGTCTTTAGAAAAAAAAAATCATAAAAAAAAAATATCAACAAAAAAACATTTAAAAAAAAATGTTTTTCGTGATGAATTTCAATAGTTAAAGGTGTTCAAATGTGCAGAAAAAAAGACAAGCAACTTAGCTTTCATTCCAAAAGGTGCTAAATCGATGATAGCTAAAATTATGAAAAATTCTTAAAAATTGAATTCCATTGGTATTTTTTTAAGAACGTGATTGAACTAATATAGTAACAGTATTTACTCAAAAACGCTCCTTTCGGAATAAAACTCTTCAATTCACTGAATAAGTCAATGCCTTAGAAAAGGGCTCTATGTTTTTAATAAGTAGTAGAGGGATTAAATTTGATCATTTGAATATACATAGTATAATCATGTAAAACTACTATTGAATAACTCTCTAATAGCTTGTATAGCACTCAGTAAGAATCTTTATGTTAAAACAATTAATGATTCGTACTTACGTTTGCGACTCTATTTTCATGCTTTTGTACCATTTTGAATGTTGTTGCTGTTTAATATCATCTGCGTTCAATTATTGATTTATGATTACACTTTTTTCTTTTTTTTAATTGTTATTTTAATGGACCTGTTGTTTATGCTCTTAATAGAATCTGGATATAAGTATTTTCCCTCTCTCTTGATTGCTCATACATATAATACATCTTTTGATGACGTCAATCAACCAGTCCAGTGAGTAGTGGCAACGCTGACATGAACACCTAACACGGCAATTCTCTCTAATTAGCAAAAATCCCCGTCCAAAAACTCTTGAAATTTCAATTCCGTTTGGAAACGGTTGAACAAAATCAAGATGCTTGATAATGACTAAATCAAGTTCTTCGTTCACGCCATGTCATATCTCATAACTATTACACGGATTATCAAAAAGATCAAACTTTAGAATATTTTGCAAAAATATGAATAATTTATTCATCAATAATACTAGAGTCTATTACAATGATTATTTTCTTCCTATAGGATATTGAAGTTTAATCTTAGTACACTGTAAAAACTGAAGTGCTGAAACACGAGTGCTAATTGGAAGTTTGCACTTGACGTGCTATTTCTAACACCTCACGTGCCATTTGCGTCTGGGAGATGAGAAGGATTTGCGCATAAGCAGATAAAGGTCATTTGACATAAACTGGCATGTTCGTTTAAAATGCACTGAGATAAGCGTCGACTGTGTAAAGATTATTCATATATTCATTTAATTATACTTTTCATTAAATCCACTGAAAAGACCCATAGACTACGGGAACCGGGTGGCCCTTGTATCAAGCCTATGGGAGTTAGATAATTCAGTAGTCATCGGGTTAATTATACTTTTCATTAAATCCACTGAAAAGCAACAAAGTGTTCATTGATGGTTGGTATGCATGCGTCAAATAGCACCAGAAGTGTAAAAGGCTTACACTTAAATTGTTTAAAATAGCACTTGGACTGGTGTTGAATTATAGCACTTGTACTTTAGCACAATTTGTGCAGTCCTTACGGGTGCTTCCTCCAAATCTTGAGGTGGTAATAATAGCACTTTATTTTTTAGAGTGTACGATATGGATACTAGGATACATGTATTACGCGTTTGTTACAAAATTGATTAATATTATGCGTACATTTTGACGGAAAATGCCATCAAAAGGAGGGTGAATTTTTAATTACACGACCAATATTTTCTTATAATGAAATCTCCTCTATAATGAGCAAAAAGCATGTCTTGTAATTCGATAAATATTCAATACCGATTATTACGACGCATGTTGGTGTATGAATCTTGCTCTTTATGTACGCTATTGCTACTTCATAGATTACCCAGATTTTCAAAATATGAAGTAATTGTAAAAATGTGAATAATTCATTCATCAATAATACTAGAGTCTATTACATGGATTATTTTCCTCCTATAACTTGCTGAAGGTTAATCTTAGTGAGATATGGATACTATAGCCAGGATACATGTATTACACGCTTGATACAAAATTGATTAATAACATGCGTACATTTTGACGCAAAAATAACTGAAAACATGGTGAATTTCTCATTATGGAGATATGCCTTTACATTGCGGGTAATAATTCAGTGTAGGTGCTTCATCTTCATTTCCATATCAATGGGGAATGTCCGGGCAAACTTTTCAAAATGTCCGCGCGTAGGAAACGTCCATTCATTGTGTAGTGAGCGAACATACGTGAGCTATATATAGATGATTAAATATACGAAACAGAAATTGTGAAGTAATCGCTGTTTTAATTTCTAAACGATTTGAATGTAAGAGGACAGATGATATATATATATAATGAAGATTTGGAATATTTGTTGATTGAACTTTATTAAGCACCTATTCTGATTGGAGCTTGTAATAGGCCTCCTTGTATATATATATGCTTCAATGGAATTCTTTGATAAACGTGATTCTTATTTTGGGTTAGCTTCCTCAGATAACAAAAGTTGGGTTACTATCTAAATGTAGTGAACGAGTGAATTTGTCACTCTACATTAAGAGTTAGTAAACGAAGAAGCTTGATGGGAGGAATTTTAATTTGTAAACAAATCTTTAGGCATTTTACTCCCAGTGTTAAAATTCCTCCCATCAAGCTTCTTCGTTTACTAACCATTGTCTACGGCGGACCGTTTGAATATTAATGAGTCAGAAAGAAGAGGATCTTGGGTATTTGATTCCAGTTCATCGTGACTTGGCCGTGAACCAGAATAGCCTGGTGGTTAAGTCGCTGCCCGGCAAACAGTAGATGACAGGTTCGAATCCCGCTGGTTCCACTTTTTTTCTGACTTGTGTTTTTCATTACAGATCGAGCATACGATCTTTAACACTGTGAGTAAAATACATTAAGAGTGATGGAACTTTCACTCACATTGGAGTGGTAAAGCACTCCCTTTTGAGTGAGCATGCTGATATTCCTTTATCAGTCATCTCACTGACAGAGTAAGCCCGCGTTCCGCTCAATATGGTCACATGCAGACTGAATTATCACTCATGGGCAAACAAGTGACGCTTGAAATTAACTGTCACTCTGGCAAAAGAGTGGTTAATAGTGTAACGAACCAGTGCTAAATATTTTAGCACTATGCTGTGAAATATGATGTCATTTATATCTATGTAAATTCATGATCTACATCATATGCCCATGAGCATTGATATCAAAGTTTGTAATGGGGCTTCACCTATACCTAATAATTGGAACAAGTTGTTCTTAGTTTGAGTTCCTAAATCCAGCCTCTTGACTCTTGATGTTGATGTTACTTCGTGTCCATCATATTACACGTGGCAGCGGGGCAAGGACTTTGCTAGACCGTTTTGTGAGCAGGTGGAGCCCGGATTGGATTTTATGGACACTTTTGACATAACCGGCCAGGCTTAGGGTGGGACTCAATTGACGCGGATCGACCCCCTTTGCTATATTGGCTGTATGCGCGTACATGCGGCATGGATAGTTCTACGAGGACTTTTACAATTTACATGTGTATTACGAATGCTGCGGAGGAATTTCGAAGTGAAAGTTCTACATCTGAGTTTAATAGCGAAACGATGGTGTTTACATGGTGAATGAAGGAAACGTTGCGATTTATCAACTTCGATTTTGGACTGATATTCCGCTGGAAGAATCAAGAGCTGAGAAAAGTGAAGCTCTGAACAGATCAGCGCTATATTCGAGAGACATTTGAATACTGCAGAAAAGGACGCTGATTATTGGGTGAGTCGAAAACGTGAGACTTTGAATGCCGATACGATTGACTTTCATCAGAATTGTGACTGAATCTGAGTGATTATGCAGCAGTGGATAGACGGGGCACCAGACGTGCGCAGACCGAGTGAGACCCAGTCCCAGATCATCGATCCAGGCCTAGTGAGACGGTAATCAACAGGAGATTGACGTCGCTGGACACCGACATCGAGTAGATGAATCCCCTGAGTGAAGTTTTCCGTGAAATCTGATATGAACTTGAGCTGTGAGACATTAGATTTAATCTAAGATGATATGTGCTTGAAATAATGGACGTTTTGCTGAATCCATTTGTCACAGTAACAGGCTGTTTGAATTGATAAATTGAATTACCAAGTGATGGATGCTTTTGCTGAACATGTCTAAATCATTTAGATGTGAGTAAATATGAATGGATAAATATAATAAGATTGAGATAACCATCTTATTAGAGACTCAGTTTGATAAAGCTGGACTGGAATATTAATGAACATTTTTGCAATCGCATAATGACATGATTTTGATTTGATGTACATGTATATGAATGCCATATTGCAGTATGAATGATACGCGTTGGAGCTCCCTGGAGTTCCGGGCGAAGTAGACCGAAAATTCTGTCTCTCGTTCGTTAGCTCTTCACTTAGCTAATGAACGAGAGACAGAATTTTCGGTCTATGGGTGAAGCTCCTGCAGCTGATGTCGTCAGATTGAAGTCTTCAGATTGGAAGACTTGACTCCAAGTCTGATCGTTGGAATAGCTGAATCTTTTAGCTAGCTTATCCTTTTCTTCATGCCAAATTCGGAATACAGGCCAGGATCCTCAAAATCATCTTCGGCAAAGTGATCACTGCAGATTGTACTCCACTCACTTGGCCGGCCCTTGCCACTCTGCCCGCGTGAGCTTTACCTTTGCGACCCACAATTTCCGTAGATTTTCATCTTTAGGAAAAGGATGTAGGCTTACATCATCTTTAGGGGTCTTGCTACAGCCCGCAACTATACACCGATTCGGAATTATTGATGAAACTGTGTCCCCAAATCAACGTTATTGTGAGGAATTAAACACGAAAATATGCAATGCAAATGGTCGATGCGGTGAATATCATGCTCGCGCTCGGCACCGTACCGGGCTGGGCCTGCCAGGTCTGCGGGCATGCACGGTATACAGGTGGGTGGAATATTTTCCTTTACTTTTCGTACGTCACAGATCACGTGATCACGATGTCGCTTCGATGGGTTTTTTTAGGGGCGGGGCTTATGACTGTGTAAATCAGCAAAAATGTACTTTTCAAATGATTATGAAATACGACTGAATGCATAAAAAAGTGTGTGATAGATATTTTTTGGCTCCTGATGACTCCTTCCTACGAAAAATGGGCAATTAATTTTCTATTTTAGTAACCCTTTAAATAGTACTATGCTCTGCAACGCCAAACGCTTCACACCATAATAATCTAACTTGGATAATAAGACTTGATTAATTGAATCAAAAGCTTTTGAAATATCCAATGACAGAGAGAGTGAATGTTTATTATCATCAGTGGAAGTTGTTATTTGATTCAAGAAATGTGTCAAGGCCAATATAGTAGAATGACCAAATCTGAAGCCATATTGAACATTTAACAATATACATAATTTCTTTGTCTACAATCATATTCATAAGATATGAGCTGAAGATATCATTATCACTATCAGTACATGACAGGTCTTTCAAATCAGTATTAAATGCAGGTAGTTGAAAGGACATAATACAGTCCAAGAGACAACACAACTTATGAAATAACACACATTCTAAAAATACAAGAGATGTATAAAAACAACTAGACCCAAGACTAATGACTAATTGTAATGACTTTACGTAATCATTCACTTTAGCTGTAAGTTGATGTAACGTAGCTGAGGTTAAACAAAAGAAAAAGCTTTCTTTTGCATTAAAAGATTTAATGGTATTGGTTTATAAAAATCGCCTTGTAATAAACACTGATATATAATATATTCGTGCAAATGCAAATAAAATAATATCATTCAATGTTTCTGTGAATGGAAAGGTACTGAAAGGAATTAACCTCGAGAAACGCATCGGCGTACTAACTAATGAAGAAATGAATTGGTCAAAACACGTTTACAAAGTAAAGCAAGTAACACAATGAAATACCAGTTTAATAAAACGGGCAACTGATTATTTACCATTAAGCATCTTTAAAGTTGTTTTATAATGCACTCGTTTTTCCTCACTTTCATTGCCTATCGTTCCTTTGCGTGGTCAGGATAATATCAGGAACAAACAAATAAACAGAAAAATTTGAGCTGCTACAGTAAATATAAACAGAATCTACAGGATTTCATCAAGTTGATTGTTTAGTTGTCTGAAATGGATGCCGATTGAGAAATGTTTTGAATTTCAGCGTGTTTCTTTGATTTACAAGTGCAATCATTTAAAGGAGAATTACGCTCAAAAATAAAGACGATAGTGTTCAAAGGTGTTATTTATTCCTACTTGTTAGACTATATGGCTTCGCGTCAAAATATACGAGATCGATACGAATCAAATTTTTCTGAGCAAAATTTACCATTTGCTAGCAATATCTTTCGTTTGCTAGCAGCACATGGGGGCTGCCATTTTGTTTATGTGTACAAGAAGATTTTCTTAATCCAAATGCTCAATTGCCTTTTTCAAAATTAAAAACCCATTTGAGATTAAAAATATAGAATAGATATGTCAATTTATTTTTAAACTGAAGATTTCTTTATATATTTCTGTTGAAAATCGATATTCGCTTAATAGAAATCTATTTTCTCGATACTGGACGTATGGGACGGAGCAATTTAATTCAAATTTTATGGATGCTTCTTCCCTGAGCATCTATAGCGGCAAACTATGCATTCACCTGCTTTCGGATAATGGACTTGAAAAGTCAGAATGCATGCTGCATATATTATGTTCTGCTCTGTTTGGCAAACCCAAGAAAATAAATTTTTGTTAAGCAAAACCAGACAATTTAAAAGTACATTATAAAGATTTAATTTTTATAATACATGTAAACACCCACTTTATATTTTCCGTCACATATGGGATTTTAGGTAATGAAGAAAATCAATTTCTGATTTGGATTCAGAATATCTTCCTGACTGGAACATTTCTCAATGGTTCACGTACAACTCCAAATCAGCAAGAAAATGGCAGCCCCCATGTAAATGAGTAGGAGACGATACCGGGTGTTGGAATATCTTTATTTATACCCTTTTCTGATATCTTATTAGAAAATGATTTAGGTCAATAAGTAGGAATATATTACCTTCCAATATAAGTAAATTTGTAATCAGGGCTTAATTCTCCTTTAATCAAATTACTTGACATTCATCATTATCATACGAGTCAGGCAAAAAAAAATTCACTTTATGTGCAAAAGGATAAAAGAGAATGCTTCAAACATAGCATCTTATCAGTTTTACAGATTAGTGAAAATGGCAAGCTCTGTAAACACCGTTAAATATATTTTCAAAAGATCTTGCAGTATCTGTTCTTAAATAAGATAAAGTGGCAACATGATTTTACTCTGTTTCTTTATTGAAGCTTTACTGTTATTCATTCATATTTATTTTTCTACGCATTTAAATCAAAAGGTTGATTTATGACGGGTTTATGGAGAAATGCAGTTTTCATTTCTATCCTTCTTGCTTCTTGCCTTTGCTTCCCAATCCAAAAATGTGGGAAGATGTGAAGCTATCCATCTTGAATGAGCGACATTATGCAATATCAGTATTAAACTTTTTTTTAAGTTTTACAACTTGTATATTACAAACAATCAACGTCTAATTTATTTTCTGTTCCACGAGTTTTGAACCTAGCAATGGCACACTTCAAACGTGTGTCTTAACTAGTTCATACAATTTACTTGACTTCCTGAAATATGAAAGGGGGGGGGGGGGTCAGCTTTTTAGGGGGTGTTTTCAGGGGCTGCGACCTAGACTAAGCACAAACCTGGTCTAAGCTTCCGTGGTTATCAGGTTTCTTGTGCTGCTAATAAAGTTTCCATAAAAATCTGGGCTCAACTCCCCCTCTCTCTTGGGACTGAAATGAACTCGCAATTTAGCCTCTTTAGATACATGATGATTTTCTTTTCTACAATTACATCATCTTGGGTCATTTTGGAACGGGTCGAGGGGAATCACCTAAAATGGCAGGATCTAATCACAGGCGTGCGGCCTTCACACAGGGTAAAGCGAATCGACTCATATCAATATCTAGGATCTTGTATTACCCACACGTATCCCACAAGTCTGGAATAAGCAATATGTGAATGAGTGCAAAAAAAAACTTCTAAAATGAAAATTATTAAATATACTTGACCATCTAGTTCCACCCAGGGGCCTGACCCTCATCGACAGTGACGACGGAAATGGGACGCTGAATAATGGATCTCTGAGTGTTATAGCTGGGGAGAATAAGACTATTTCATGTCAAACTAATACATCGGTAAAACCAGCCGTTACTTTGGAGTGGGTCATCCCAGCAGAGTTGCTTGTTTTCGATAACTTTACATCAGATGTACCGGATAAAGATGACGGCCGTCAGGTTGTTTCGTCCAGCTCTATTTCATTTACAGCAAGAGCGAACTCGCATGGTCTTGAACCCACTTGTAGGACGGTCCCATCCTTGGATTCTCCAAGTATTCATACATCATTCAAGATCGAAATTAAAGGTAGGTGCCTTCAATATTATTCGAATTGAAGGGGGGGGGGGGGGGCAGTCAATCCACAAATTTAAAGATTAAAGATTCAAGATTCAATATTGTCCATATATAATACATAAATTTGCATTCCATTGGTGTTACATGTAATATGTGAAACATAGACAAAACATGGTATCTTGTGCTGAGTGCCAGAAGGGCGATAACACGATAAGTAAAACCATCCCCCCGGATGGAGGAACATAACATTATTATGAATAACAAGACAATATAAATATTGCTCCAACGATTTACAAATGATCAACAACAATATAGCAGGCTGAACTGTTTACGTTTTTATGGAATTCCCGAATCGGAGGGAGAGGATACAGATGAGCTAATTTCCAAGGTTTCTCGAGAAAATATAAAGCTTTTGATTACAAAGAAATTGGCATCTGAAAATAAAGAATCAACAGATTCGTGATGAAGAAGAGTAACTCGGAGCAACAAGTCAATGGAGTCCAACTAATCTATGAACAAAAGACCAAGTCTAGAGTCATCACCGCAAAGTTCATTTCTTATCGCGTAAGGTCAGATAATGTAGCATTATATTAAAACTTCATAAATTGATGCATTCTTGTAATTATTTTCTTTTGTTCACTTTCAGAAAACACATATTCTAACCATTTTTTTGTTTCTTTTTATATTTTGATTACATTGTAACTATCTTTATTTTACTGTTTTGTACTATTTTTTATTTCAGTTTATAAGAACATCATAGTAGAAACATCCCCTGAAAAGGATTGCTCTTCTAATGCTCTTCGAAATATTCGAAATGTGAATGTACATGTTGCAAAAATATGGGTTCACACGAAATGTGCTATGGTTAGTAATGGTATATATGATGATCCAACACAATATTTATTTGATTGGCAATGTTCAAAATGTCATTTTACATATAACCTTTTTCTGATCTTGACTATCATGACTATGATCATCTAACTAATGTTCAAGATGACACGAATGACCACAACACTACCTGTGTTGCAGAAATATAGACTTCTTTATGTTTTGAGTATCTTAAAAACAAAGATCTTGAATTTGTACATTTTTGATCTCAATATTGATAATTTCCATTTTCTTTCGTAATGCCTAGTTCACATTTGGCTTGCGAGGTGTCTACGGAGCCCGTAAACTGCCCGTATCCCCCTTTCCGCACGGAGGCTATAAGATTTTCGTGCGGATTCACAGGCTCCGCAGCCTCTACGATTTGTTATCGAGAGAAGTTTGACAAATTTTAAAAAATCGTAAGACCGTAGCCCGTAGATATGTCGTAGGTGACATCGCACAATCCTCGCACGGGCACTGTGCAATGGCCAAGCGTGATCGTGCAGCAAACGCACGATTTTTTGTGGACATGGGGGCCAAAAAAAATCGTAAGGAGATTGTACATTCGCACGGCCCTCGCACAGCTATCGCAAGGTTACCGCTCACTGCCCGTGCAGTACCCGTAAAATATGAAATATGTACACATAATCCCTATTGCTGGGGATTGGGATCCTCAAACGGCACCGCGACTGCACAGTCACCGCACCACCTCCGTGAAGCCTCGCCACGGGAGCCGTTCGGGCTCCTTACGATTTCCTCATGGAGGTTGTGGAAACTGTACGGCAACTGCATTGACATCGCACAATGCCCGTACGGAATTTAGACGGGTTGCCCCCGAGCCCCGAAGAACAAATTGCACGATGCTCGTAGACAATGTGAACACAAATGCCGTAGCCCTTAGCGACGTACGATGCCCGCAAAATCGCACGGAAATCGTAGACACTTTTATGGCACGGCGTCCGCGGCAAATGTGAACTAAGCATTAGGACAGTAACCGCAATGGCGGTGGGGTGGCTGTGTATATTCATAATTCGTTGTCTTTTGAAATAATTCATTACAATGTACCGAACTCTTTGGAAGTTATACCGCTTATGATTCGACCAAAATTTGTATTTTCATACATGCATTGTCATTAAGCCAATCATTCATTATGATAGAAAATGAAATCCGGTTTCCTTCTTTTCTGGGACACACTGTAATATTGATGAAGCGATCAGTAAATGGGAATAAAATCCTTTTGACAGGTGTTAATGATTATATGCCTATTAGAAGTAAGAAAAAACGGGATAAAATCACCATGGATAAATCCAGATATATTAGAGAAAGAGACAAGATAAAGAAAAAAGTTTGGAAAAATAAAGACGAGGAGAAGAAATAAAGTTACATTTGAAAATTAGGAAAGCAAATATATCAAAGATCAATTTTCAAAATCAAAGTCAATGCTGGAAATGCTTGGACGGTATTGAAATCATTATTACTTTCTAATAATACTCGCAATGTCTTTAAAATTGACAGAAAAAATGTGTTAGAACAAACTGAACGTTTTAACAATTATTTTGCAAATGTTGCGGACGTTTTAGCATCAAAGATACCGGTCAATTATAATTCTTTCTTTAAGCTATTTGTTTAATAAATCATTGTTACACTCTAAAAACTCAAGTGCTATTTTTAGCACCTCAAGATTTGGAGGGAGCACCTGTAAGGGCACGCATAGTGACTGCACAAATTGTGCTAAAGTAGCACTTGTACAAGTGCTATAATTCAACACCAGTCCAAGTGCTACTTTAAACACTTTAAGTGTAAGCCTTTTTACACTTCTGGTGCTATTAGACGCATGCAGCTCGCAAAAACCACACTTCTAGTGCATTATATAACCCATTTTAGAGCCCCCAAAATGGCACTCCTAGTGCTAACACTTTTGCACCCAATATAGTACTAAAGAACATACACAAACAGTATGCACAAAATCACACCTGTAGTGCTGAAAACTCACCCTTCTATAGTCTGTTAAACAGCCCTACACTAAGGTCTAGACTTTATTTTTAGATTGATATGAACTGGTTGTATACATGATGATGTGGACTAAAACCATGGCATGTGGATTAAAGTGGCAATTTCGGAGGTTTAATTGTTCCATTTCGGCAATCCACAATCGTGACGAAAAAAAAAGCACACACACCGCCTTCCAAACTTCCCGGGCCCGGCCGGCGCGGTCGATCGCGCCCCATGCCTGGCTGACCCCGCATGATCAACAATTTTCATGTCAACGACAACGCGTACCGTAGACGTTTGGCCACACCACACATGCTGAAACATGGCATTTCCACTTCATTGCTTTTCATCATGTTTCATATCCACCACCACAAAGATTAATGTAAATATCATATTATTTGATACCTTTATTCGCATAAAATTACAGAAGTTCTAAATTTAATGTCTTCAATTTTTACTTACCACGCCATGCCTGTGCACTACAGTTGCGTAATAAGCGATTTCGTAATTGGCCCATGTGCAACTTTTCCAAAATGACCTTTCCCTTTTTTAATACATAAGCTTGCACGACATAACCTACAGAATTCAAACTCTATGAAAGAAAGACATCGTAGAGCAGGTGACTAGAATAGCACGTCAATGAACACTTGGGAAAGCGCATTGTTTGCAAGTTGGCTATCATTTGGCAGACTGTCAAATACCAACCATCAATGAACATTTTGTTGCTTTTCAGTGGATTTAATGAAAGTATAATTAAATGAATATATGAATAATCATTACACTGTCGATGCTTATCGCAGTGAATTTTAAACGAACATGCCAGTTTATGTCAAATGACCTTTATCTGCTCATGCGCAAATCCTAATTTTTTTTAATTTTTTTTTATTAAATTAAAACTTGCATACATATACATGTCATAACAAAACGTAACAGATATATTAACTTCAAAGTGTTACAAAACAGTTCGTTTTACATAATATTCAGTATTTAAGTTCTCTCATTTTCTTTTCACATTTTTTCCAGAACACATCCTTTTGAAGATTTGATCTCCATTTTATTTCTTCTATGAATTCGTCGAAAATCCCTTTAAAATTTAATTTTCTTTTTTCTTTAAATATTGTATGTGTGCCTAAATTAATCAATACATTATAAAAAGCAATATGTTTACATTCACTTCCCCCTTGTCTACCTATAACTATATCTTCATAATCTATTACAACATTTTTAACAGTTATTTCGATATCAACACAAAATTTACTAAATTTACTCCAAAAGAGTCTTGACAAAAAACAATCATAAAACAAATGATAATAATTTTCAATAGTATTACAATTATAGCAATGTGGAGATTCAGACAATTTAAAACGAAACATATATTCATTAGACATCAATAGCTTATATAAAAATTTAAAATTAAATTGAGCTAAACGAAGTTCCTTAATCAAAGTAATCTTTTCTTTCCAAATCTTGTTCCAGTTCAGGTTTTTTTTTAATATAATGACCAATATTGTTCTACATTAGGGGTAATGAATTTTTTATTTACTAAAACATTATATAATTGTTTCGAGAGTTTGCAATTCTTGTTTGTACTTTGTTTCATACCTAAAACAGGGTTTTGATTCTTTAAATGAAAATAACTTACAGTGGGATCATTATTTATGATTTTTTCTTGAAGCAAAATGTTTTTCCATTTTTCAGGTATACAACTCCAAATTAACTTCGATTCACATAAGTAATTTCCTCTCTTCTTTAATTTTGCTTGAATACAGGATAAATCAATTAGTCCGTTTTTACTTACAATATCTCCAATGACGAGAATGTCAGCACACACCCAGTGTTTCCAATAAAAACACTTCTTTTTATTTTTAATATGTTTATTACCCCATAATAACTGCTGCCTTATATCTTCAGCCGTGTTACAGAACAAAGACCTGTTGTTACATATTTTCCAAGCTGTTATACATTGACGATAAAATAATGGAAGTTGTTTAATTTCAGGCAATTCACTTTCTTTTTCAAAAGACATTTTAAGAACAAGTGCATTTTCCCCGAAACAATTGAGATGTAGATTTGGAAGAATTTTCCATCGAAAATTATGATCGTTGTTTTCATATAGTTTTTGTAACCAAACGGTTTTTAATGCATTACTTTGCATGACAAAATCAGGCATATTTATTCCGCCTCTTCCAGTATTACCAATCATAGTTTTTCTTTTTATTCTATCTCGTCCGTTCCATATAAAATTAAATATGATTTTTTCAACATTTTTATTAATGTAATCGAGCATGGGAAATACTGACATAATATAAGTTATGTTTGAAAGAATTAAAGATTTTAATATTGTAACTTTCCCGAAAAAAGTTAAATTTCGACATTTCCATAACAATACTTGGTTTTTAATTTTTTCTACTTTTTCATTCCAAGTTTTTTCATATGCACCATACATGTTTTTGCTGAAATAAACCCCTAGCGTTTTTATAAAAGCACTGGTCCAATCTATCTCTTTGAAAAGATTACAATTAAAATCTCCAAAACCAAAACCCTTACTTTTAGAAATATTTAATGATGGTCCAGCTACTTTACAAAAACTTTCTACCTTTTCCATAACGTTTACTAAAGACTGTTCATCAGCTACAAAGACTGTTGTGTCATCAGCGAATTGGCTAATTTTAACCTCAACGATTTCATTTGCTTTCCCAGGTAGATTTATACCTTTCACATCAATACTTTTATTTAAATCAATCGCCAAAAACTCCACAACTACTAAAAATAAAAGGGCAGACACTGGACAGCCTTGTCGTACCCCTCTTTCTAGAGGGAAATAAACCGACTGCCAATTTAAATTCATTATACAACTTTTTGCATCAGCATATAAAGATTTTATATATCCTATAAACTTCTCACCAAAATTAAACTTCTCAAGGGCTTTATAAAGAAATTCTCTATTAACCTTATCGAAGGCCTTTTCTAGGTCTAAAAATAACATCGCCCCAGACTTTTCACGTTGTTGCATGTAATTAATCAAGTCATCTATTAACCGTATATTGTTACCTATAAAACGACCTTTTAAATAAGCATTTTGATCAAAGGAAATACATGAACCAAGGACTGATTTTAACCTATCTGCCAATACTGATGCCAATATTTTGTAGTCAGTATTTAACAGACTTATAGGCCTCCAATTGGTTAATAAATCTTTTCGACCTTTTTTATGCAAGAGTGTTATGACGGCCCTACTCTGGCTAACCGATAACTTCCCATCATATAGGGAATAGTTGAATAGCTTTAACATAATGTCTTTCAAACTGTTCCAAAAACATTTATAAAATTCAAAAGTTAAACCATCTGGACCTGGGCTTTTACCCAGTTTTGAATTCTGAATAGCTTTGTTACATTCATAAAGCGACAGTGTGCTATCGCACATTACTTTTTGTTTTTCATTTAGGACTTTTTCTATATGAATATTGTTTAAATAGTCGTTTAGATTATCATTATTTTTATTATTGTCGTGTTGTGAATAAAGCTCAGTAAAATAATTCACTTCAGCTGTCAAAATATTAGTTTGACTTTTGTAAACTTTACCTTTGTGTTCAACTTTAAACAAATTCTTCTGTTGATAATTTCTTTTTTCAAGACCCAGAAAAAATTTGTTGTTTCGTTCTCCTTCTTCATACCATTTTATCCTTGATCTAACCAAAGCTCCGTGAACTTTATAATCATACAGACTATTCAACTCTCTCCTTATATCTCTTATTTCTTGTTTTTGCTCCTCTGATAAAATTTATCTGCTCATGCGCAAATCCTAATTACGAAATCGCTTATTAAATCACGGGACGTTGGTCAGCACTTGAACTCACAATCGAGCGTCCTAACATTCAGCACTTACTTTTAGCACTCAATTTTCTGCACCTTATCATCTCCCAGACGCAAATGGCACGTGAGGTGTTAGAAATAGCATGTCAAGTGCAAACTTCCAATTAGCACTCGTGTTTCAGTACTTCACTTTTTAGAGTGTAGAGTGTATATTGCCTAACCAATTCAAAATCTCTAAAATAATACCAATGTCAATGGCATAGCCAGGATTTTTCAATGGGGGAGGAGGGGGGGGGGGGGGGGGGGCAGACGTGAAGGATCTCACCGCGTAGCCAGGATAAGACAAAAAAGGGGCTTCGGAACTAGCGTATCATGAAAAGGATGGTCTCCGGAACTACTAACATTTTGGGGAAAAGGGGTCTTTGGAACTTGATTACATTATAAATATGATGCTACGGAACTGGTTGTTATTGAAATATAAGGATCATCAGAGCTATGTGTTCGTATGTTTTGTTTTGTTTTGACCTTTATTCACTCTGTTTTTGGGTGGGGGGGGGGGGGGTGAAAACTGCATGCCTTGGAACAAGTTTTATTTTCAAGGGGGAAATGGAACAACCCTTACGACGGAATGAAAAAAAAAAATTTGGATCGGTTTTCTCTCTTTTTTTTCTCAAAAAGAAAAATAATATGGTATGCTTTGGAACGGAAATTTGAGTGTAAAAATGGGGGTCTTCTCCGCGGCGCATATCCACCACACACTATGTACTGAGTGCCCCCCCCCCCCCTATACATATATTTACCTTTACTACACAGTTGGTTATATATATGTCCAAATAAACTTAGCCTCAATGCTGACAAAACTGTTTGCATGCTATTTGGAAATGGTGCTATGTTATCAAAATGTAATGATTTAAATGTAAACATATCCGGGAAATGCATTACACAATGAAACCATTTAAAATAACTTGGTATGCATTTAGATTCCAGCTGAAAATGGGATATTCATGATATTGACGAAATGTGCCGGAAAATAAGTAAAATAGCAAAGTTTTTAATGCCTCTTCACCGTTGTCTATCCGAATCAAATTTTACATTAGTATATACATGTAGTTCAATAATTCTTCCCCTTTTTGATTAGGCTAATATTGTATATGATTCAGCAAGAAATAAGTATACTGAACGTCTACAAAAATATAAAATGGGGCAGGTCGCATCATTTTAAAAGTTAATCCTTTCAATCGTATTTCAAATAAGGAAATTAGGATGGAAATGCCTACAGTCCAGACGTAATATGCGCTTGAATATGAAAGAATTATGTGACTGTTTACATCCTTAAATAGTGGAAACCCTTATTTATTTATTTATTTCTATATATTTATACAGGGTAACTCATTATTACCAATAGTGGTGGTCTTCCATGAGGCCCTGTTAACAATAATAAGAAACAATATTTAAAATTTTGAATATAAAGTCATAACAGCTGATAGAAAGTATTTGGTGTCCTCGTAATGAATGTTTTGTTATTTTTTTTCTATGTTAAATAAAATGTTGCTGCATATAGTTTTGTATGAAATGAAATATAAATGATAATTTCAGTTTTTAATCTATTTGAATAAATAGAATCCAAATTGTGTTAATCAATTAACAAAATTCACTTTTATTTCTCTGTGCGATAATTAAGGATGAATTACATCTAAAGCTCTACCTATAGCACTATAAAAGAAAGAAAGAAAACAGGAATAAATAAGACAGACATATGCAGAGCAAGATCTCAAATTATACGTGACATGAAATATGTATTTGTTTAGTAAGTAAATAATTACCGTTGGTGAAGGTGATGGGACAAACTATCATTTCCGAGGCGATCTGGATGTAGCTGAGGAAAGATAGCGTTGCATAAACTTACCATCCATGGTAACTACCATGGTAACATCACTCAACAGGTAATCAAAAGCAAGGTTTCCATGGGAGTTACCATTGATGGCAAACTTACCGTCAATGTTAAATTTTATGCCACGGGGCCTTGGTCGCCAAGGAAGTGATAGTACGTCACATCACCTGAAACCAAAGATGATTATTTGCTTTAAGGCCTATTCCACATCTGAAACATTTAACTGGTATGAGAAAGACAATTATTGTCAACTTCTCGAAAAAGACATTTAGGCCTAAATGCACAAAAGAAGTTTAAACCATTACATGAACCCCTTCCTGGGTGCGCATGCACATTGTGTTTTACTTAAGCGCGCAAAGGGGCAACGCGCAATTATTTAAACTTATTTAGTACGCTTATGGAGCTGTTCCACGAGCTATTCGTAAAGGTCACGCACTTTTCATTCCGAATACTGATAAAGCATTGTGACTCTATATGAACACAAGTACTATGCTTTCAGGGTCCTGAACTTTTCTTCTCGGGTGATTGATGGGGAAAACTACGTTTTATCACGTGATTATCTTTCGACCAATTCTTAGTATGTGGAATATAATTTAAAAAATACTTATTGGCCTATAAGCACTTCTCAGTTGAATGAATTATTGTTAAATTTTAAGAGTTATCTCTTGTTTAAAATTGTCTATCCATTGACTGATCCGGGAGAGTTTCTTTTTAAGGAAAAACAGGGGAGAGGCATTATTAAAAACAAATTAAAAGAAGGAAAATCATGCCAGAGAGCAACTTCTCCCCCATCATATTACTCGGGAAAATGATGTACAGTAGTTAATGTAAGTTAATGTAGTTACAGAGAAAAAAGAAAATCATTGTTTTCCTTCAAACTTTTTAAGAAAGGTTAATACCTGATCCACAAACGGTTTGATGTGTATTCAAAGATATGCATATATGTATAATTAACATTGTACATTATACACTGCTTTATGTAATAGTACTCACTGAATATACATGTTTTTAATCAATAGGTAATGCACAAATAGAATCTGGAGTGGAAAATGATCGTGGTATGAGTACTATGCTTTCGTTAGTTCCAGAATATCTCCAAACTTCAGTAACCAGTCAAACCACAATCACGAGTACAGGTAAGACCAAGGAAGAGTCTCATGTTTTTTCTTTGCATAGGCATAGAGCAGATAATATCGCTGCTTTTATGAATATTTGGACTACTACAAGATTTCATACATTATTTGATAGGCCTGTACCGTTTTTTAAAGTCATAGATAGGTATTTGTTTAAATACATGCAAATGCAAAGCGTTTAACGAACACCATACTCATCACATAGTGGGTCAGTTACATGCATTCCGCATTCAGTTTCCGAGAAGTAGATTTCTGAGAATACGCACGATACATCTGCCTTGATACCAAATCCTCAAAGCGCTTGTTGTTACGAAGACAGGGAAAGTATTTTTTTCACTTGCTTTCTAATATCAATATAGCAATAGGTCAGTGAGGTGTGATTTACAGATCAAAGTTCACACACAAAACAAGGAGCGGGATATACAGTGCGTCCCAGAAAAACGAAACCCTAAAACAAAGGGTTATTGTGACTACATTATGTGATCTATGGCAAAAGTTATCTATTTTCTATAAGCTAGTCAGTCTACACACAAACGATGGAGCCGATCTGGAAGAGGTTAAAGACTTTAAGTATCTAGGATCATGGATGGAGAGTACAGAAAAGGATGTCAAACGTACAGAGGAAGGCAGTAGCTTGGAGAGCTTGTCCCAAACTCAACAAGATTTGGAAGTCATCTTTGCCAAGAAAATTCAAGCTTCGACTATTCACTGCAACTGTTGAGTCAGTATTGCTATATGGTTCTGAGGCATGGACAATTACACCTAAGCTTGTCAAGGAACTTGATGGTTGCTACACTCGCATGGTGAGAGTTGTGGAAAATGTCAGTTGGAGGCAACACTTGACCAATGCAGAGCTGTATAGGAAGCTTCCTAAAATAAGCCAAAAGATCAGGACGAGGAGACTCAGGTATGCTGGCCACTGTTCAAGAAGACAAGAGTGTGTTTCGCAGCTGTTACACTGGACACCAAACCGTGGAAAAAGGAAGCCAGGAAGACCAACTCTATCATACCTTCATACTCTGAAGAGGGATACCGGTCTTGAGCCTGAAGAACTAAGATCAGCAATGAGGGACAGAGGTGTTTGGATGGCCTTCGTGAATCGAGGACACCACTCAAATTAAGCTATAAGCTAGAAGTTTTATGTTTTTAAATGATGCCATGATGACATAAATCCGTACATGCTTTACCGAGCAGGATCGCTTTGAGAATGACACGTAAAAACTCAGTAGTGCCGGATTTGGGTAAAACTGTGAAGACGTTAGTATCACATGTATGCGTTTTACATTTTCAAAATTCTGCTGCTTTGTAAAGCATGTATGGATGGATACCAACAAGGTATCATTTAAGAGCATACTACTTCTAGTAAATGGCAAATGAATAATTATTATCATAATATCATTATACTCTTAACTTTTTTTCTTTTTTTTTTTGGCTAGTTTTTTTCTTTTTTTAAGGACGGCCAATGGGGGGGGGGGGGGGGGCCTGTTGCGCCACCCCTTGGATACGCCACTGCACTGTGTATATAGGTATTGAAAATGGGATGATGACCGAAGACCCCATGGCTGGGGATTCATGATAATATACTGTTAATACATGGTTGGGAGTGTGTTAGTGCGATCCGGCAACACAAAGTTTTTTATCGTGGTGTACCTAGACACCACGATAAAAACCTGCTCATATTTCTTATTCTCCTGACGACGGCCAGAGCATTCTGACCGGAACGTGGAGTTATTCCAACTCACATGGTTGTACCGCAAACCATTTTTCTGAATTACACCATGCAAACCTTCAAATCCTACATGTCTTAACAGTTTTATAAAACGGGTCTACAATCTTAATGCTTTCACTTACCTCAAACTGTCATGGCATGTCCTATGTGTGAATCCTGCTCAGCAAAACATCATGTAGTAGACTGTTGCAAACGTACATTGTTTATTTACAATGTTTAGGCCTAGCCTAGTCTTGACCGTTGCGAGCGTATATAGGACACATGTTTATTTACAATGTTTAGGCCTCGTCTTAAACCTAGGCTATTTGTTAGTAATGTGTAATGGAAGTGGTATTGAATCTGGTTCACCGATGTATTTTCACTTCCTTGAGCTTGGCTGAGCATGTTCGAATTTGAGCTTATATTGAAGCCTGAAGATGAAGACAAGGTACCACCAATGGCACTAAGAGTATAGTACCAGTACTAGCACTCGTAGTAGGAACAGGACTAGTAGTAGCACTAGTAGGAGTAGGACTCGTAGTAGGAATCACTAGGCACAGTTGTGTTCTTTGTGTAGTCCGTTCCATCCGCTTTTCTGATATGCCTGCATAGAAATGGCTCAACATTAACAGCGTATCTTACTCACGTTGCGTGATGGTGGATAGGTCCGTGCGACTGAATTTCACTGCTCTTTACATACTCTTTTATCTCAGAATAACCAAACAAGTCTATACCCGGTGTAAGCTATTGTAATCACTCTACTCTATTGTGTACTGTGCCAAACAATAATCCACTGTTCCATTAGGTACGTTCACACGTAGAGCGATAGCATCGATGCTATCGAGGTGTCGATGCTATTTTGGTGAAGACCAGATAGTGTCGAGACCAAACGCTGTCTGAACGCAGATAGTCACGAGATAGAAGCGAGTTTAGCAGGAGTAAATCTCAGGATCCAGCGACATAGCATCGACGCTTTGCGGTAGACCACCCACCGCGCTTGTGACTATTTGTAATGTGAGCGCAATCGCTGCTATCTTCACTCGCTGCTATTGAGGGTTATTAAGAGGGTTATTCATGTTATATCTAAACCGTTGTGAAATATTTTCAATTTATGTATTGAGCATGGTTTTGTACCAGGAGACATGAAAACCAAACTAAACCATTCGTGGTATTATACTTCAGTTATTTCGCAGTTATTTAAATAATCGCAAACAGTTTACTGTTTTCAATTTTCAAAATTCAAGTTCACAGTCTCCTATGGCATACCGCAGGGATCAGTTTTGGGCCCACTTCTCTTCTTAATTTATATAAACGATTTGTTTCCCCACTCTTGAATTTTATACTTTTCGCAGATGGCACTAATATATTTTATAAGCATGAAGATGTGGAATGCCTGATCTTTCAACGTGTCTCACTTTTTAGATGACTTTCAAGAACAAATCCTCCCCAGCCAGATGTTCTTTTAATATACAGTGCGTATGGAAAGAGTATACCATACTTTGATAGCTTCTAATCAAAATGTTAAAGCTAATGTAACTTTGAATTTATTTCATGGTAAAGAGTAACCTGTTGTCTGCCCAGTGGTATCTCATTTATGACACTTCTGCCATGGATAACTCAGCACCAGGGTTTTTAAAAAGTGTTGTCAAAATCTCCTTGTTCCAAGTTTGGGCTGATGCAACGAATGTGAGTCAAGCCATGTGAATATGTTACTTTAGTCTACAATCAGTATAAAAGTTGAATTGTGCTTCAATGCTTCATTTTAAAGTTATCCAGTGTATCTAAACTTTCCAATCACCCTTTTTCAATCCATAAAATAATCTTGAATATATTTTAACAGCCTTCTAACTTCTTGTCTCGTGATAACTAAAAACTCTCTGCTCATTTGTCAATTTCGCCTTTTCACCTGCATAAGGTGCACACGGTTTTTTTCGTGAATAGCACATGAACTCAAAGCTTTACTGACCTTAAAGACTAAAAAGAGAAGAAAAGGAAGGATATGTGCGTTGAGAATTACCAAGGTGATTGATAGAAGACTTTCAAGAATAAAAAAAAAGAAAATAAATGTTGTCCATTTTGAATTACTCAGTAAAAAGGCTTACCTTTAAAAAGGGATGCGTACACTCTGAGAACAGGTGGTAAAATAACATGTGGTTAAACAGTTGTGGTAAGAATATGTGTCAAAATGTACACATATCTGTGTAGAAGCATGAAACAAGGGTACACAGCATGCGAGTTAAACGTTTACACCTGCACCGCGGTAAAAAAGAAACCCGATTCTGGTCAAACTTCTTCCACATGTCAAAATGTTACCCCATTTGTGGTAATCATCAACACACTTGGACACGATGACAAAAGAGAGTGGGCAAAATATACAGCTCCTCATTGTACCCTCCACAATAGACCTGTTTACTAAGTTATTCAAATTTTATGCATACTTTTGAAACAAAGGTTGTTCTTGACAACCTGAAAGCTTGCCAGAGGCTTGTCAGACATAGCAACAAGTAATGTATGCAAACTGGATTCCAAGTATTGTAGTTCATTCATTAATAACAGGTTAATGGAATACCTCGTTACTAGGTCCCCAGGAAAGAAACATCCATAAATTTGAACACTTAGTAAACAGGTCTATTGTTCTGGTATAGAAGAATGTCCCTTCATTGCTATTATGTAAAATAAGTAGAACCGTGAATATGCATGTGACACCTGTTCTACATTTTTTTTACATAATAGCATTAGCAATGAAGGGATGTTCTTTGTCTACCAGAACCAGTGTGGAAGGTACAATGAGGAGCTGTATATTTTGTCCGCTTCTTTGTTTGCCATGTTCATAGTTCTAGTGTGTGTATATAGGCGCGAAACGCGGCCGGGTACGATCACATGCAGTGCAGTGGTGAAGCTACACTACAGTTCATCGTCATCATGGAGTCGTTGCTGAGATCGTGGGGGATGCCAGCCGATGTCATCTCTTCATTTAATTGTAAAACATTCACATTTTCATTATATTAATTTTATTATTGCATCAGAAGCTATTGGAAGTGGATGTTTGATGTTGCGTTCCGCCGCGAAGGCCGGTGGAGGAGCCCCGGGCGGAACTTCCCGATTTACACGTGTGCACCAATACTTTCATAGCCAGCCAAAAATGCCATGCAGTTAGCTCAATTTTTGTCCAGATTTATTCCTAAGTATCTATAGTGTGACGCCACCATTATAATATAATTATGTCTAAATTATATGTAAATCATTTGTTATGTGAAAATCAACCTTTCAGATCATGTTATATAGTTGGAAAGTCTGTTGTAACATTGTTTTGTAGTTTGTTTTGTTTTCCATTATTGAGATGCAAGTTTTAAGAGGAAATGCGTTTGTCAAAACTATATCAAAATGTTTGAAGCTAGTGTTTTTTTCCAACAAATGAACAAAACAAGAAACATACATCCAGGTTATCGCCCTTTTCTTTTGGAAAATTGACCAAATAAAAAAAAAAAGAAGCTCGTTTATTGTTACTTTTATTGTGATTGATCCACATTCCAGCATTTAGAGTATAATTATATGTAAATAATTCAACATTTCTGATCATATTTAAATACTGTAGTTTAAAATCTGTTAACTTTTTTGGAACTTTTTCCATGCTTATTAAAATGCAAGTTTAACAAAACATAATTTTCATTGTGCATTTGTCTTGTAGTCTCAACTCATCCTGGTGTAGACATTTAGTGTAAAAAGTGACACATTGGGGTGTGGTAAAAAGTATGGGGTAAATTCTGTACCACTTAAGGGGTAAAATAATAACACAGCTGCGGGGTGAATTGTTACACAGGCTGGTAGTGGTTAAAAGTTGCACAGCATGGGGTAAAAAAGGGAACATGGTCGTTTTGGGGTAAGATGTTACCCCACCATTCGGTGTAAAACATTTTACACATTAGATGTGTAAAACATAACACATGTATCAAGCAAAATCTAACCACTCATGGTGTGTAATGGTTTACACCACAGACGACCATGTTCCCTTTTAACACATTTTGGTGTTATTTTTTAACACCAATGGGGTAACTTTTTTAAGAGTGTATGAAGCCAAGATTGTGTTATCATAGCAAATAAAATATCATAGATTTAGCTTGTAATAAGCCCTTCCTTGAGTTTGAGTTGACTTTAATCCTTTTTTATTCAAATACACAAAATTAACTGAAAATAACTCAGGAATTGTATTCCAACTGAAGTAAATAATGCATAATTGGTTTGACCCACATTTGCTGCTTCAGCCCAAACTTGGTACAAAAGGATTTTGATAATACTTTTTGAAAAGCATGTTGCTCAGTCATCCATTATAGCAAAGTTATGAATACGATATCATTACACATAATATAAGTTGCTCTTTACTACGAGCTCAAAGAGGTTATAACTTTTTAATTTTCAGATTACATACTAAACAGTTAACAAACATGTTTCGGAGTCATACTCCATCATCAGCCTGATTATTTTACAACAGAGACAGTGCTATATATACATTCAGATTAAATACTAAACAACATAAACAGTTAACAAACATGTTTCGGAGTCTGTAAGTATATAGCACTGTCTCTGTTGTAAAATAATTAGGCTGATAATGGAGTATGACTCCGAAACATGTTTCTTAACTGTTCATGTTGTTTAGTATGTAATCTGAAACTTTTTAATTAGAAGCTGCCAAAGTTGGGTATAGATATTTTAATACGCACTGTATATATAACTTTGTGTGATGTACAGAGTGCTAACATTCTTGGAGTCCTTGTACAGTCTGATTTAAAAAGGAAGTTATGTAGATGATCTTTTTTAAAAGATGTAATAGACAACTTTATATATTATGTTGAGAAAAACTAAGAAATTCAAATTCCCGTTAAAAGATTTTCTGTTTATGCAGGTTATATACAAATATCATAATTTTGTGCCCCAGTTCATAGCAGTTCTTCATGTGAACAAAAGAACATCATTGTAAGCATACATCGTAGAGATGCAAAATTAATTTCGGATATAATTTCATTTCGTATTCAAAGGCATGTCAAGCATGCAGTTTACCAACTCTAGAGGACAGAAGAATGACACTGTGTAGGAACTTCGCTAAATCTTTGACAAATCACACTGTCTGTCAGATCTGGTTACTTGCTTACGAGAGAAATTCAGGATATCATTGGGTCAGGTCTCTACGTATCATCAATCCAAGTGCAAACTAAACGTTTCGAAAACAGCCCGCTATCGTATTTAAAAGATAAATGCCTTTGTTGTTGTTTTTATTTCTACATTATTTCTACTGTGAAAAGATTAATGTTAGTTTTCTGACATAGTCCTAGTCTTCTCCTCATGTATACTGTGTATTTGTTTTATCACCTCATTGTCCAATAAATATATATTTTCTTTTACCAAATGACCTGGGATTGCTATTTTCATCTGCCTTTCTAAGTAACATGTATGCATCTTTTCAAAATATTATTATGCCAATGTAAACGTGTAAACATGAATAATCAAGCTTCTGCTGCTTTTCATGGAAATGATGTTCAAATCATGTTTTTGGAATGATTAATATACTATTAATTTGAACTATTGAATTCAATCACAAACATCTTTTTTGTCACTTTAAATCTTCATTAGCACAATCCAATATATGGCTGCTCTCTTGAATAAATCAAATCAACCAAGATCTAGTAATGAAATGAAATACGAAATACATCATGTTAATTTGAACGCGATTCAATTTGTTACATAATATGTGACCCGACGCCTCAAAACCTACAATAAGTCGCCAAAATATTTTTTTTTGTTTTATACATTTTCTGAAAGTAGAGATTCTCAGCTTTTCAATGGTATATTACTTGCCTAATTTACTCAATGATAACACCTTTAAATATCACATTTAGAATCAGTATGTAACCAGCAATCAATAACTCCTATTCAGAGAAAATGGCCATTTAAGTTCGGAACAAAAGAGTGCTAAACCTTCGCTCTCTGTGTGCGCCCAAGTAAAACTGGGTATTCAAATGGACATAGCAACCGGTATGAAGGGATTATCAGATTAGGCTGATTTTTGGCACGCTGCTCCAGGAGGACCTATTCATTACTCACTCCAAAAATCAATTTAATACGTTCAGAGGTAAAGTAGTAATTTGGCATTGAATGAAAGTATTACAAAAGCTCTCCAAACATTCATTAACTGCTCGACAGGTGAAAAAAGGAGTCATTTTAAAATGGCCCCAAAACATATTTCTAAGTCGAATTACGACTCACAAACTTGAGACATGATAGAATGATAACGAAACTACCCATTTCTATCAAAAACAGAAAATCGACTGATCCAAGCAAATTTACTATTTTGGGCTGTTTGCTACGTTGTGGTCTGTGCGACTTATTGTAGGTTTTGAGGCGGCGGGTCACATATACTTCAATCCTCACAACATCAGAGATTCTTCCTGGGAATATCCCATCCAGAACACAAGAGCACAACTCAACTACTGCAACGCTTTATAGCGGTAAGGGATACATGCAAATGCTGGATAATATATGTTTTGAAACGAATACATACATGTGATATCGATTGAATATATATTTTTTAATGAATCATATTGACCTAGTTATGACTTGACTCAACCAAAAATTAAAAGCTTATTTAAATAATTACTTAGGGAGGAGAAAAGGAAAGAAAGAAAAGAAAATCATTCGTCTTTCTAGGAAGTACCCTGTTCTTCAAATAGGATGGTAACATTTGTATTTATTTATTTATTTCATCCTTATATCGACTCGATATACTCTCAGTCTTGGTTCACAGGGGCTGTCAAAGGAGCCATCTTCAGTTTCTATATATTGCTGGGAGTGCATTAACGACATTCATTATTATAGGCCTTCTAGTTCTAGCAGTGAGATTTGTTTTGTTATACCACAAGAGAAATAATGGTAAGACTTTTCTTCTCCAATATTGTTAATACAATATACAAAATATGTTTTTTACCAAATTATTCCACGGCGATTTGCTTATGATATCAAGTCTCGTATGAACCCATATAGGATAAATATAATAATTTGAAGTAAACTGATATAGATATCACACCTTAAAAGTATTTGTCAGTGGTTTCATCTCTGTCAACCCTCAGGGAAAATCTTTAAATAAACAAATAAAATTAATAAAATAAAATACATGAAAACCACTTATGTTTAATGTTATGTTATATCTTTCCCCTAAAATTGATTAATATTTATAAAACCGTTCGCTTGTATGTGTAACTATGAAGTGTTATATGATTCACATAATAGCTATTTGTGTGCCTGATATTAATTTCCATACCCGAAACTCGCCTTAAAGCAACACCTTCATCCAAGTTCTATATTGAATATTAACAGAAAATACGTCTGAAACTTCAGATTCGTGTATAAGAGCGCTACCTAGTACGGCCATGGATCAACCAGTATCCACCCAAGAGCTCTCACAAGGCAACAGTGGAATGGTAAATACCTTGCAAAGTGAACCTTTTTTTTGACCTTATATTGGACATAGTCACGAAGACCTTTACAATTAAGTTTAGGCAATTTCAAGAACCCCCTTTGAAGGCTATTTGAATCTACTCAAACCCTTTGAAATGAGAGAACAAATATAATGACATATAACATGATCCGGACAGGATTTCTTCATGCAATATACAAGGTTTAAGATATGTTACATATGCCTATAGAAGTTCTTTACTTTTAATGCCTCAACATCTGATTCTCTCTCTCTCTTCGATTCTATCAGTTTGAGGATTGTAAAGATGGATATGCAGAGATTTCTCGGGAAAATGAAGCAGTCCAAACCGATACTTCCTTTTACATGAAGATGGAGCCCATAGCCCGACCCAAACTCGTATTTAGCAGCCCCAACGTTTCCAACCTCATGGCTTCCACTGATGATAAAAGTAACAATGTAAGCCCTAGGAAGTTTACCGAAACAGACCATCGTCTTCGGAAGGAGAATACCTATGTTAACACCGGAAGTGCGAATCGGGAGATAGCATAAACTCGTTCCGAAAGTCTGGACGACGTATACCCAACGTATTTATAAAGGACAGTGCCATGCATGGCTAAGTGACCCCTGTGACAATGCCATACAGTTAACGTACAGTGCTCTGAATAAACTTATTAACAAATAAAGCCTTTGTCGTATTAGTTCATTAAATTTTCCCATAATAGTTATGGAGAGAAATTGATCATTGCTGACATAATAAGCCAGTTCGTAATTACGATGTGCGCATGTGCAGATCAAGGTCATGTGTACGGGTGCAATTGACATTTATACGCTTACATTGTGTACGCACCAGTATGATTTTACGTGTTAAGCAAGTGGTGCGTCCCCCTAACAGATGCGCGTGCGCGAACAAATTGGGGTCATTTCAGGGTCATTTGTACCATGTACTAATTGCTAACTGGTTTATTGATATGGAGGTTGAATTAGCCGGATTTGTACTTTTGCATTCTACATTGGAATGATCAATTTATGTAACGAAATCATCTGGCCTATATGGTACGGTCTATCTCATAAGATATGATAATCACAGTTGATGTTCAAATGTGAAGTCGGAAATGAAATTGGAAAAATTAGCAGAATTTCTACTATTGCATTCTACATTGGAATGATCAATTTATGTAACGAAATCATCTGGCCTATATGGTACGGTCTATCTCATAAGATATGATAATCACAGTTGATGTTCAAATGTGAAGTCGGAAATGAAATTGGAAAAATTAGCAGAATTTCTACTATTGCATTCTACATTGGAATGATCAATTTATGTAACGAAATCATCTGGCCTATATGGTACGGTCTATCTCATAAGATATGATAATCAGACTTGATACCATATATATAAACTATAATTTACACATAATTAGTATACGTTCACCTAAGATAACATAAACAGGATTAATGTAATAATTACGATTATTATTGAATCAGTTATATTCCAATAAATTGTCTAATAGCACAGCATATACATTCTTAGATGGCATTTGAAGTGTATTGGCAAAGCAATTGTTATCTGTGCACTTGCAAATGAGGAATTATCAGCAGATTATTTTCATATAAATGTTCACATGTTTCAATTATCAACTTCAAGCGAATAACAATGTCTTAGGGAAAGGGTATGTTATTAGATATCACGACAAAATTTCTTACAACTGAAATGTGTTTTAATTAAGAAACTGGTTAACATTTAATGCATTCATTTGTCTTAGTATCGGAGATTGATTTTACTCGCACCATAATTGCGGTTGAAGTATTTTCTAGATATAATTGCTAATAGATTATTTCAAAATGAAATCTAGAATGTAACAGCTGAGAATGCAATGTTTATACCATCGCATTATCATAATGTACGCGAAGCGATGAAATATGCATCATATGCCTGATTATGAGCATGATGAATACCATACAGAATTAGATTCAGCTGTGTACTTGATATATCAAGAAGATTACTGAATACCTCTTTTGTACAAGTTGTCAATCAATTTGAAAGAAGCGCTCGTGGAGCATGTTCAGTACATAAGTCAGGATATATGTCAGTACTTATAGTGATGCATGTCATTGTGTTTGGCAAGAATAACATTGATAAGGTTACCATAAAGTAAGCAAAATTTCTTGACGGTCCATGTATTTACATCCTCACATGGTCATACAAATGAATATATAAGTAACATATGCATTAAACTAATACGAAATCAATTGTACTTGTATCTTTTCAGTTGTGACTTTTGATTGTTATATAGTTTTATGCAAAATTAATTTCCACAATGTTCGATCCCCCAACCAAATTTGTGTAGGGAGAGCCTCTAAAACTCCTTAAATGAAGCATTGTTAGAGAACAGCGATAACGGTAAAAACAAATAAAACACGATTTTACATTTGACTAAAGTGGCCGTTGATTTCTTTGCTGTTTTCTGTATGTTTTATTCAAGAAGCATATAGGCGTAGCCATGTACTGTGATGAATTGTGTATCCCGCCTCCCCGTCTGCGCCCTCCGCATATTCGACAGGCCCGGCTACGCCAATATCATGTTTCAAACCATCCGTGTACAAAAGTACCAGTACACATATAACATGTGACATCATGAGTAAATTCTATACGAAGTCTTTCTTTTTCTTGATGTGACAAGTTTCACTTTCTCATAGATAAATAGTGACTGATGGGGGACTCATTGCTACGGTGAAGAGGCTTTCAATCCACATTTGAGGGTCATAACACTTCAAAGAAAGATCCCTTGGATATCATATGTTATTCCCTTTTAAGGAGAGCTAAATAAAGTATAAACTTTACTTTTGGTTTTGAAGGAGTGAAAGAGTTTTTGAAGTGGTCAGGCAGATACAAAAACTTCCCAGAACGTTTAGAACGAGGTGAGGGCATTATGGAGTATGCAGTGAGGAGACTTGAAATATGCAGGAAGTTTGGGACCTCCACGCACCCACACCCCCCCCCCCCCAAAAAAAAAGAGAGAGAGAGAGAGAGAGAGTAGAAAACAAAAATGAAAATAAAGTATAATCAAGCGATTCCTAAAATGTATTTAATTTCATGATTGTCCCATATACAATTTTACTTTCTTTCTCCAAATCTACCTGAAAGTGTGAACAGTCACATCGTATCGGCTGATACAAGACTGACGAGATGATTTTAAAGCCCGCCGCACACTGCACGATCCGACTGTGATCCGACTGATTTTTGATCGGAACGTTACGACAATCGTAGACCAAATTGCAGAGATTCGACATGGTAAATCTTCTACGACTGAGTTCTGCGATGTTTATCTTTGGCTAATCAGGATGGAGCAAAATGACAGTAGAAAATAGAAAATTAAAATAGAGTCTAATCAAGCAATTCATACAAAGTATTCAAATTCATGCATGTCCCATATACAATTTTACTTTCTTCTCCAGATTTACCTGAACGTGTGAATAGTCAGGGCCATTGGATAAGAGTTCCTTTATTGGACTGCATTGGATTGTGTTATACCGCCACCTTGTGGCAAAGTAATATTATAGAATTGTAAACATGCAATCGCCCCTTGTCCCATACATGGACATTCGCGATGGCATATCCACTTTACATGTACCGTTATGCTCATCGTCCCCAGGCCCAGGAGCGCAGCCTCCCTCCCCAATCCCCATTCCCTGTTGTCGATAATACTTGTAGATACGTCGATTCTCGTGTAGCTTTCCATCAATGTAATCATAAACTAATTAATGGTAGTGAGAAGGAGACTGATGATGAGAGTGATTATGATAATGATGACAGTCATAATGAGAATGATGTTTTTCTGACTGTGAATGTGATAATGATACTGAGTATCTGCGGGCTCAGGATAGGTATCCCTACCACCCACCTTCCCAGGATGATTTGTCGTACAGTGAGAAGTATCCTGGGGGGGGGGGGGGGTGATTGTTTTTTATCTGGTAACCAGTCAGATTTGACTATTTTTGCCATATTAAATTCTAGTATAAGTTATTATATACGATGATATTTACTTAAACTGGGTTTTTTCTCTTTCTCTTCTCTTTAAAAAAAAAGTTATACGCTAGGAGATCTTTTATACTTGGATTTACAAGTTCAAGAGGTCTTTCTCTAATTCCTAACAGCTTAAGGGAAAGACAAAGAAATGGAAAAGAAAAATGGGAGAGCAAAATAAAGGAAGAGCTCCAGTTTCCTAATATGTAACGTTAAGGCTGTTTGGCCAAGGTTTATAATTTTGTATACATAGTTTGATATACTTCGGCGAGGTTGGTATAGTGTGTGATAATATAACTTAGATTTCGGCTCATCCTGAAAATGTGCGCCGTTTATACAATTGTGTCTGTATCATTCTTGTTAATTTTTTTTTTTTTTTTGCTTTCTATGTTTATAGAGGATGTTTGTTTTGAGATAATAAAGTCACACCTTCAACCTTAGCTCCGAGTCCAACCTGCTGTGTCAGCGTGTAACCCCCGTAACGCTTCAGTTATATCAGGAATCTCCTTATCAGAGTACAAAAACAAAATAACATAAAGACCGGGGACCAGCAAAATTACCTTGTTATATCAGGAATGTTGTTATAGCAGAGCTCTTTGCAGCCAGTTTCCATTGTCAAAAGAAACTTTTTCAAAGCACGTGGGAAAGGTTGATCACGCGTGCACGTGCACTGCGCGCGGAAATGGGTTTATGGGACTGTACACACATGTGGCATGAATGTTCGGCATGAATGTTCGGCCTAACCATTTCAGCTATTATTTTGAATATGAGGGCAGTTGAAGGCCAATTCTTTTCAGGGAATATTTCGATAATTTTTCATTCCTTTTATGTCGGTTTGGAAGAATGTCATAATGATTATGATTATGGCACTCTTCCAAACTGACATAAAATAATGAGAAAGCTAATAAATTTTCACATTCTAAAACCATGTGTAATGTTCACAGTTGGGACTGCTCATTTGACATCCTTGTATTCTTTTTGCATTACTCAGCTATCAAACATTTTATTCCAAAATCTGTTGATTATGTAGATTATCATTTTTTTGGTAGGGTAAACTGGGGGAATATGGAACCCTTAAGCACAAAATTATAGTTTTGAACATGTAACAAACATTCTTTTCACTTCTCTCTTTTACTGGTGGAAGAACTATTTATTGCCTACATAAAATCACTAAAGTTAGAAAAAAATTGTCTTGTATAAATAAAAGGCAAAATAAACAAAAGTGTCACGGGATCTTGGTATATGGAGATTTCTTTATGGGCTCCATATTACCCCGTTCATTGGGGTAATATGGAGCCCATAAACAAATCTCCATATACCAAGATTTTGGTATACAATTAATTTTTTTAACAAGTGAAAGTTCTCTTCAAACTATAAATTATACATCATGTAATGATTATAACTACACAACAGAACAATACTGCACTAGCCATCCTCTTTTTTTTTCTTTTCTTTTTTTTCATTATGCTCATATTTATTTTTTGTACATATGTTATCCATTGTTTCAATAAAAACATAAATAAAAAAAAAGTCTGTGCATGTACACATTGATAACACTATATCCATTGTATAGAATGCTGCATGTTTACAAGGGGCTCCATATTACCCCAAAGATATTGTGGCTATGTTCACTCAACCATGATCAATACACATGCACTCAACACCAGTATACAACCCACATTATGCACTTATTATGATACAATCAAGATATGATTACGCAAAGTAGGTTTACAACAGCAATCTTTACATTTTCGGGCTTATAAGGAGCCAAAAAATGGCACGAACATCGCTTACCTTTCTCCAATATGTTGGATTTTGTTGTGGATATCCGAGACCTACCAGCTAACTTCGTGTTTACAGAGTGGCAGTGGGTGCAACAGGTCACATAACAGGCATTTAAACCACAGAGGGGGCTATAACACTTTTCTACAGGCAGATGTCTATGCATGGCTCCATATTACCCCGAGGCTCCATATTCCCCCGTTTACCCTATTCTTGAACATTTATTGTCACTGATAATTATGAGAATGTATTTTCCATCATTACCAGAATACCTTTAGGTAGATCCATGTATGATTGTAGAAAGGTGATCTGAGAAGATGTACAAATACCGAGGTCAAGATCAAAGGTCACATCTCATGTCAAGTTATAGATTCATTAAATTTTATTCATGCCATATCAACCGAGCTTTGAAGAAGAAATCTCATGAAGAGTGCATGTAAATTTACTGATACCAAGGTACTGGGGAGCCTCGTTATAACAAACTCCTAGGGACAACGATAATTACCTCTTTATAACGAAACCGTGTTATATCAGGGCTGAAAAACAATAGAATACCAAGAAGTGGGACCAGTAAAATTCCCTTGTTATAATTTGTTATAACAGTGTTCTTTACAACAAGGTTCCACTGTGATATGAATGGGCTGTGCATGTTCTAACAGCAATGCTTTATACAAAATTAAAAGAAGAGGAATAAATGGCTGATTATTAACCTGTCGATATCTGAAATCTTTCAATCTCATATAGACTACATACAGGAACCACACGGTACCAGGAGGCAGAAGGTTAATTGACATGGTGTAGCACTGTACAGTATATTGCCATGTAGGATAGGTTCAATGGTGGTATTTACTCAAACTCAATAAAGCATGTACTGTACATGTACATGTACATGTGTGGACATAGATTTAAGTGAAGTAGAGTTAACTTTGCATAAGTCGAATGGTGGTATTTACTCAAACTCAATAAAGCATGTACTGTACATGTACATGTACATGTGTGGACATAGATTTAAGTGAAGTAGAGTTAACTTTGCATAAGTCGAATGGTGGTATTTACTCAAACTCAATAAAGCATGTACTGTACATGTACATGTACATGTGTGGACATAGATTTAAGTGAAGTAGAGTTAACTTTGCATAAGTCGAATCTGTTGGGACCGTGACTTGTGCGAAACTCGCACGTTTTGCATCTATCTATCGTATCTTCTCCGGGTTTGGAGGTTGATTGCAACATTTTCCCACACATCTCTGTTCTGTGCCATTCTAGTGCACTCTTGCAGTTTTTTTTCCACTCCAGGTCTTAATGTTGTCTTCCCAGCTGGTTCTCAGCTTCCCTCTTGGTCTAGTACCTTCTACTCTCCCTTCCAGCAGATCTTTCATAGTTTGGTAAAAAAAAACCTCATTCAACATATGTAAAGTTAAACTTATGCAAGTTCGAGTTATGAAAGGTTAACTGTAGTTCCTTTGTGTGGTTACATGAGCAGAGGTCAAAGGTCACTGGGTATCAGTATGATATAAATGTAGGTCATCAAGACAACAAAGTCACTTTCTTGTAGTTTTGATTGGTATACCATTCAAAAGTAAAAAAAATCAAGTTTAGAAGCATTCCTTTAATAGTGATAATTTGCTTCCATGTGGTCACTATCTTGTCTTCTTTTTTCCTTTTCCTTTTTTTTTCATGCAAGCTATGTGTACATTCAAAACCTTATAATGAGAGTTATATCAGATATTTATTATCTGACACTACTATTATTAAAATTAATAAAATTGCGTACTGTTTTCTGTTTGTGCATAAACTTGTGTAGCCTTTGGGCTCAAACTCTTTCAACCGCGTAGCTAGGATTTAATTTCAGGGGGCGGATATGAGCACGCAAAGCATGCTTTGCAGTGGGGTATGTGCAGGGAGTGGGGTGGGTGCAGGGAGTGGGGTGGGTGCAGGGAGTGGGGAGTTCCCTCCCGCCCAAAGTGCGAAAGCTTTGACTTTTTAGCATGTTTTGAGAGGAGATTTAATGGCTCGCACCTCTTTTTAGGCGGAAAGTTAATTCAACGCCCCGACTGCATTTTAATTATTTGGATGATATACTGCGCTGTACATGTAACGGGTGGGCGCAGCGAGGGGGAGTTGCACCCTCCCGTCAAAAGATTTTGACGTTTCAGTAAATTTGAAGAGAAGGTAGCAGCTCCCCGCCCCCACCACCCTGGTAGTACATGTATGTGTGTTTCCGTTGGTTTTCCTCTGTCAGTCTGTGTGTCTCTGTCTATATGTCACTCTGCCTTTCTCTCTCTTCATCATTTCCTATTTTATATCGCATTTCTCTTCGGTACTGTTTTATGTCATTGTGCATGCCCTTTCACAGAGAACATAATCTCTTCATCGATTTCCTCCTTATTTTGTTATCTATTTCTCTCTCTCCTGCTATCTGTATTGCTGTCTCTCTATCCTACTGGGCATTTTACCTGATATTACGGGTTGTAACAAGTAATAACGTAGTTATTACCGCGGTAACACCAGTGGGTAGTAACGGGGAAATAGTAGACCAATCTTTCCCCGTTATTACAACCCGATATTACTCCATTTACCATGATTCACCCAATAATACCCGGTATGATGTTACCGATATTTCCCGCATTGCCATGCTATTACTGCATTTACCCAATATTACCTGGTATAAAATTATAATATCACATTGTCTATAACACTATCTATATTTATATTTTATGTATTATTTTTACCTATATCCTATCCTATCAAATCCTACACTATCCTATCCTATTCCTATCCTACTCCTACTCTACTCTTATATATTAAAAGTGTGTGTGTGTGTGGGTTTTTACAGACGTGTATCAATCAGATATGATTATTTACGTCTGGGACCGACCTTTAACGTCACCATCCGAAAGACGTAACTCAGTCTCGAACCTGGGTCCGCTGAATCAGTTTATAACTTCAGTTTATAACTTCCACTGGTAGCTGGATTACAGGCGCACGCCACAACACCCAGTTTATTAAAAGCTAGTATCTACTTTGTTATATAGGGACTATATTATAGTGCGTGTTAAAAATGGTTAAAGATTACAAATTTCTAATTTTGGATCTAAAAATATCTCCACATAATAACATGTTTGAATATGTAGACCTACAACATAATATTTAATGTGAATACATTTTGCAGCACAGTTCAAAGTGCAATCATTGCATAAATATTTAAAAGTTTATTGTAATCTAGCTGTAAATTAACAAATTTTAGTCATTTATGATCGTTCATGAATATTCATGACACTATTAGATTACTGTTATTACTCAAGTTTGCAATGTTATAACCAATTAAAGCCATTCAACATTACCCATATTACCCCTCATCACCCTGTTGTAACTCGGTAAAATGTCGGTTTCATCAGGGTGATAACAGTAATTTTGGGGACTTGAAAATTTCGCAGGGATTGCTATGAGATTACTGTTATTACTCAAGTTTGCAATGTTATAACCAATTAAAGCCATTCAACATTACCCATATTACCCCTCATCACCCTGTTGCAACTCGGTAAAGTGTCGGTTTCATCAGGGTGATAACAGTAATTTTAGGGACTTGAAAATTTCGCTGGGATTGCTATAGGATTACTGTTATTACTCAAGTTCGCAATGTTATAACCAATTAAAGCCATTCAGCATTACCCGTATTACCCCTCATCACCCTGTTGTAACTCGGTAAAGTGTCGGTTTCATCAGGGTGATAATATTGGGACTTGAAAATTTCGCTGGGATTGCTATAAGATTACTGTTATTACTCAAGTTTGCAATGTTATAACCAATTAAAGCCTACGAGGTGCACCGTTTTTCAATTGTTTTCTCATCAGAACAGGTCCTGTGGGCCTGGAGGATCATTTACATCTTATCCTTATCCTCAAAATAACAAATAGTAAGGAATTCATTATTACACAGGTAATATCATTTGGGTAATAACTTGGTAATATTTGTAATATTTGGTCTTAGTCAAATCTTGGGGTGATATTACCGGTAAATCCGGTAATGTCGGTAATCGGTAACAAATTGCCCAGTGGGATATTTGCCCATCTCTCTCTCTCTATGATGTATCCTACGTATACATGTATATAAAGAGATAGATACAGAGGAAGAAAAGCGGGGTCTGCTCGGTATTTATAAGGACCGCTATTAATTTCGTCACGCGTTGTGGATAGCGGTCCATATGAATAGCGAGGTTATTTGTCTATACATTTAGTCACGCGTTATGGATAGCGGTCCTTATGACTAGCGAGGTTACCCCAGAAAAGCAACCCTGCCCTCTAATACTACACGTAAATGTCTTTCCAGATGTGAACTTGAGCCTCAATAACGTGATATTCGAGTGAAACATGCATTAATAGGAAATGCATTTGATACAAAAAGAATTCATCAACTCTTGAGACAGGTTCTGTTTAGATTTGGTTCTTCCCAGTCACACAGTATTCACTGTTGGTGTACAAGATGAAACGGTACCAATGGAATGATGTAGCCATTGTCCAACAGAAAGATTTGCTGATTTGCATTTATTCTATAAATTCTCACATTATGCTTCACTAATACTACAATAATACAAGCACCAGAATAACATGAAATATGTGCATATCAAATAATCACATACAGGCACATGTGTTGGTATAATACATCAGAGATACATATATACTTCCAGACATACATTGATAATACAGTGGAAGCTCATTGTAAAGAGGTCTGATATAACGAGATTCCTGATATAACCACCCGTATAAACCATAAGGTAATTATGCTGGTCCTCTGCGTTTATGTTCTTTGCATGGTTTTTCCCGGAAAAAAAGGAGATTCCCGATATAACAAGATAATTTTTATGGTCCTAAGGTCCTTGTTATAGAGTACCAAAGTGATGACGTCACAAAAAGCTATTTTTTCATTTTGACATTTTTTATACCATATCTCAAAGGAACATGGTGAAAAAGATCCAGAGCTCAAATTTTATGGCAATTGGCTCATTGGGCTCCGAGATATGGCCGCATGAATACCTCCTTAGCCCCATTGAAGTCAGTGTTAAATTGGCCTGGTTCTAAACTGTTAAGAACCAGGCCAATTTACACTGACTTCAATGGGGCTAATTAGATATTCATATAGCCATACCTTGGGCCACCATGAATGATTCATGTCAAATTTGATGTGTGAACGTTTTCCATCATGCTCTACCTAAATATGGTCCTAAAAATACTGAAATACAAAAATCAAAATTTGATGACGTCACACTTCGGTACTCAGTTTTGTTTTTCCGACTGCAACAAACACCATATAATTTCATTATGTTTAAAAAATAAAATCTGGGTAAGATTCTGCATACGCGGGTACTTTGCATTTTGAATGAGCAAATTTCATCGGATATTTCTCGAGCTGTATATTGAAAGGTTGCGGGGAGAAACTAACCAAAAAAGTAATATTAATAATGGGTATTTTTATAGCGCTCATATCCACGACGTATAAGGTGCTCAAGGCGCTGCAATATTACCCCGGCACTAGCTAGGCTACCAAACTCGGTGCTGATAGCATTCAAGGAATTCCTTCCTACCGGTACCCATTTAACACCTGGGTTGAGAATGGCAAATGTAGATGAATGCCTTGCCAAAGAACACTAATGCCGTACCGGGGTTCAGCCCCACGACCTTTGCATCTCCAGTCAAGTGTTTAAACCACTAGACTACGGCACATCTATATATATATATATC
The DNA here is from genome assembly GCA_025617745.1 of Heliocidaris erythrogramma. NCBI lineage: Eukaryota > Metazoa > Echinodermata > Echinoidea > Camarodonta > Echinometridae > Heliocidaris > Heliocidaris erythrogramma. The sequence continues at coordinate 14,650,804 of CM046854.1, read as the reverse complement.
TCTATGTATATATATATATATGCATAGTACATACATGTATACCATAATTATGATTTCCAGTTTACGAAAGCATAGTACACATACAATTAACCCGTTTACTACTGGATTATCTCCTTCCTATGGGCTCGATACGATAATAACCGGGTTACCGTATACAACAGGTTAACATTTAAATCAATACAATATCAACAAGCATAATACATGTACATCTTAAACAGAGCATCAAAATATCAATAACTAAACAATTACAACATGATATTCTATGACGTGACATTCTATTCTACATGTTTGTGGTACATAATAGACACGTGCTCCCCTGCCTTCTATCATAAACATTTCCTGAAGAAAATTACAAGTTTTGTATTTTCTCGTTTTGATTTGAATCAATAGAACACGACTTCAATAAGCATATGATACATTGTATGCTATTAGGTGATATCGATAAATTTTAGTATTTTTCAACTGCAAATATTGCATTTAAGACTACTAACAATGAAAATGAAGAGATAATATACAAAGCCGAACATAAACAGCATTGTAGAGAGATTAAAAACAAGAGCCCCAGGGGGCACGACGCTCATCTGAGGTGGATCAGTTCACATCTGGTACATATTCTCTCTAACACCACCAGGAGATATGTTAGAAATTTAAACAACTAGGAGGATGTACACGAGATGATGTTAGAAATTAACATAATCCCCCACCCACCCCCATGGTCTACAATGTCATGTATTATTTGAATCTCCTACATCTAAGGATGATTCCCACCAAGTGTGGTAATTATTATTTAAACCTTAATGCTCTTCATTTGGCTTTATTTCACCGTTTCTGCACTTTGGTTTCTTCGTCAAATGATTTTTGGGCTCCGTATGTTTGTTTGTTTGTTTTTTGGTTGTGTTTTTGTTTGTTTGTTTGTGTGTTTGTTTGTGTACAAGATAACGAGAGAAGGGTGAAAGGATTTGCACCAAATTTTCAGGGAATGTTCAGAAAGTGACAGGAAAGAATCGATTAGATTTTGGTGATGATTGGTTGACCCCTGCAAATTCTGTGTGACCTTGAATTTTTGACCCTGTAGTAAAGTATAGGAACTTCAGTTCGGACAGTGACAGGAAAGAAACTAGAAAGTTTGATGACCCCAAACTTCGCCTGCCGATGCAGAAATATTTTGGCCAATCAAAACACTCATTACTCCGTCTCACCAAAAATCTATTTCAGGTTTATGAATTTTAGAAGACCATTATTTGCCATTTCACTTCAAATTCGTACGAGCCTGCAATGAATATTCATAATTATCTATTGTTCCCTGCCAATGTATCCCATCAGAAAGGGATTTTTCGCGCGCTTGAACTGCGAAATCGAAAGCGGCTATCGCGCGCGATACTTTTTTTTTTATCTACAACTTCATTTAATTATTTACATTCAAGCTACCCTAGCACGTCTAATTTCTCCTCTATTTCTTATCTTCTGTGCATTTCTGTTTATTTTACCCGGTTTTTTCCACTTTGTTGTGGAAGTTTTTGTGATTTATTTTATCCTGGTGGACGTGTAGTACGTGATTTTAAAATTGTTTTCGGTGAAAATCTGGTGAGTTTGTTCGACGTGAGTGAGTCTATCGTACTTCGCGTGTGTTGTGAATGGGCAGTGTGGTTGTGAGAGTATGGTAGGCTAGGGAGTAGAGTGCCTGTGCTGTGGCTGTGTAGTAGGATTGAACTTTTTTCTTTGGGTTATAACGGTCCTGTCATTTGAGATTTGAGTTAGTTTATAACTCATTTATGTCTGTTTGAGTGGATTTCGTAGTTGTAAAATATATACAAAAACTGTATGTATTTTTTTTTTAATTCGTGTGGATTTGCAAAATTTGGTGGCTGAGGTTCGCCGAATGTACGCCAGTATACACTTTGACTTTGTTGATGGGTGGTGACTGAGCTGTGCCTCGCATGCATGTCATTTTGAAGTCGAGATCCAACTTATTTTGTCGTCATATTTATTTTATCCAAGCCCGATGAAAAAAAACAACAACCCCAATTGCAATGTAAAGATAGAACATGAATACATTTACTAACACTGACATGACTGAACACTGAATACAAATTGCTAACATTTTTTTCCCTCACCACGCCACGCTCTCTGACATGTCTAATCAATTACTTTTAGGGGAGGGATGTTTCAATAATAAAATATCTTTTTCAGAAGAATTTTTTCAAGGGTGGGGACACACAAAGTTATGACCTGGATATGGCAAAATTTATTGGGGGAGATGTGCCTCTTGTTATCCCCTTTGAATGGCTACTGCTTGACAAAAATAATCGCAACAAAACAAAACCTATATTGGGTTTCCTTTTTTTTAAATACACGACAAGGGGAACCAACCAGTAAAAATTTATCTATTTCTGCGGTTTCAAGAATAATAGCGCCGCTAAGGCGTGGGTCGGCCGCCTTTGACGTCCTTTCTAGTTAATTTTACAATTGTTTCTTTGAAAATGAAAATGTAATGCAATAAATCGAAAAACTAATCGGCACTTTCTCCGTGTGTACATATTGCACTTCTATAAATCAAATCACATAAACGAACACGTTACTGCCATTGGAAATCTTCAACATTGTTTCACAAAAAGCGTTAAGAATAGAAGATACTCGACCAATGCTGGCAATTCTCATTATTTAGCCCACACCGATCCTATATTTCATAAGTTCAAAACATTGAAAATTAACGATATTCATACCTACCAAACTGCTATATTTATGTATAAATATTCCACTAACGCTACACCAATATCCTTTCATAATATTTTTATCTACAACAGAGATGTCCATTCCTACCCGACACGACATTCATCAGATCTTCATTTAACAAATCCAAAATTAATAGCTCAAAAAACGATAAGACATCATGGTCCAGATGTTTGGAACAATTTACCTCATGATATTAAACACGCCGTATCTCTTTTTTCTTTTAAAGCTTCGTTAAAGAAGTATTTGCTATCCACTTATTCGTAAACTTCTCACCTGCACGTGCACCCACTTGCACACACTTCACTTCAATCCCTTTCCTTCCCCTTTTTTGTAGTAAATATTTGTTTTTCCAGTTAGTGACATCGCTTTTATGATATAGACATTTATATTAATTATGGTTTCCATGTAGCCCTTTCCACTGGCTGCTATTCATTCAAGCATTTTGCTTAAGATAGCTGGCCCCTGCATTTCTGTTATTTCTACTTGTTCATTTCGATTTATAATCATGTCTTTATTCTGTCGTCATTGTTATTTAACTGTCACACTTTTGAATTTGAACAATTATGTTGTATACTATAATTGTAAATTTGTTATTTGATTTGACAATAAATGCAGAAACTCCTGCAAAAAAAAAAAATGTTATATCATTTTTCTTCTAAAATGATTCTTCGTCTACCCCGGATTATTAGAAGTACGCTAGTCCGGTTACCTCCTCCCCATTCATAAAAAAAAAATACATAATGCTAAAATCTCTTGTTTTCTCTAGGAAACGTCAACACCATTCTCCACACCTTGTTGAACATGTCGGCTCATATCTTTTAACTCATCATCTCAGCTGTTTGCGCCAGATTGGGATTCAGAAGTCATCGTGTCTGCGGTAAGACAAAAATCAGAACAATATTGAAAGAAATGCATACTCCAGTTGATAATCCCTGAGGCTAAGTTGTATTTTTTTTTCACTAAACATAATTGACCACAGATACTTGATGATTACCAAGGTAGTGAATGTTTGACTTAAGAATGCCTGTAAATAACCATGGTCACAGGTAGACAATTGCATTTATGTTAATGTTTCCTGGTTAGAAAAAAAAATTGTCCATGGATGCATATCTCACTATTTTAAGAAAAGTGGATAAACCACAAAAAGGGGGATGCATAAATTCTTACCCTTCAGTTTCACATTCACAGCAAGTGTGATGATCCAGAAAATCACTAATGTGATAAAGCAGCTGAAAAAACCCCCGAAAAAAAACCCAGCTTTTATTCCTGTAAAAATGAAAAGACAGAAAGCAATGCATACAGATGACTATCTGAGGAACAATCTATTAATAAAGAACAATACTGGAATTTCAGAATATCAGGTGATACAACTGTATAGTGTTGCACAGTTGTCAGCGTGCTGACCAAGTATTAAGGTGGACATTGGTCTTTGTTCTCCATATAAAAATGATTTAGGGCTTTCTTTGCATAACCAATGAGATGGGTTGGTAATCCATTATTTTACCATTTCGTTTGTGTAAACTTAAAGCTGGACATTTGCAACCTAAGATTAATTTTTCAATATCACTTGCCTCTGGGTAAATCCTCGCTTGTGGGGTCACTCTCTCTGTAGATTTTAACCAGATCCAGATATGACTTGCTTTTGTAGGTCAGAATTGAAATGGAACATTCCACCGTTATATTGGTGACATCATTCGGCATTAGGACACTTATTGATGTGTTGAATGTTCCATCACCATTTTGTTCCACGGACTTGTTTCCCCCAAAAGAGCCGAGAGTAGGGTAGATTTCTGGATACACAATATCCACTGAGCAGGTGACGAGTATCTGATTGGTGTGAACCGCATACATTATCAACGGAGAGTTCCGTGGTTTTGCTGTAATCAAGAAATGTATTGAGAATGTAACACTCGTAGAATGGGTCATTTGTAGAATATATCGTAGCGTGGATGATGGTGAGTGTTAACTAAAATCACGACATGACGAAGGAGAGTCCACAATGTGGAAATATAAATATATAATACAAACATCAAAGTGGAAGAGTTTTATATATACAGGGTTGGAAATTATTTCTTGTCTTAAACATACCCCTCGTCATTTTAAGTTCTTCTTTGAGGTTCAAATAAAAGATATGTGTCCCTTTTTAACTTTAAAAGCACAACATTAAAAATCAGGCTTATCACACAGTGCAGAGGTCCACTTGGAATTCGGAAGCGTATATTTGCTGTTTTTGCAAATGTCTAACGAAAAAGTTAAATAATCAGATACAGTTTAATTGCTATACCGAAGTCCTCAAAATGACTGCAAACTGCACGTAGCTTTTTCAAAATTCCACGTGAAGTACAGAAATGTATAACAAGATGTTCAAACACAAATAGAGCAAATCTGACAACATGTGGTTCATTGGTCAGCCATTGTAACATGTTTAACTATATTACGTAATCTTTGGTACAAGATGGAACAGTAGACTTCATTCAACACAGTTAATCCGATTTGGATGAATTATTCATCACAATATAGTAGAAACTAGCATTTAAAATCAGACATACTCATCGCCAAAAAAATATTCCAAACTTTTTTCCAACCCTGTAAGGGTCGACTATGAGAACTCGGTACTCCTTAATCAAGGCTTGTCCAGGCAGGAGCAAATGCACATCAGAGAAGTAGACGATGATAAAGTATCACAGTTGAACATATACGGTACATGTACTTACATATACAGTGCGACCCAGAACGAACAAAACCGAAATTTATCGATGCTTAATCATATCCTAATCAATTATGATTAATAAATGACACATATTTGTAAAGCTGGGATCCTCTTCTTTCATTTGATGCCACTCATATGATACATACTTCACTCATGAGTGAATAAAGACAATATGAAGCATTAGTAAACGAAGAAGCTTGACTGGGGAGGAATTTTTAATTTGTAAACAAATCTTTCGGCATATTACTCCCAGTGTTAAAGATCGTATGCTCGATCTGTAATGAAAAACACAAGTCAGAATGACAGGTTCGAATCCCGCTGGTTCCAATTTTTTCTGACTTGTGTTTTTCATTACAGATCGAGCATACGATCTTTAACACTGGGAGTAATATGCCGAAAGATTTGTTTACAAATTAAAAATATGAAGCATGCATACCAAAAATCCTTTTGGCCAACGATATCTGAATTTCAAAGAGATAATCACATTTCTAGAAAGTTCATTTTCTGCCCTTTCATATCACACCTCAGTCGGGGAAAATGAGCCAGGGATGACAAAGCTCTGTTGGTGCAAAGTGATGCTTGCATTTTCATGATTTATGAAACGAATGCGTTTGCACTGGCTGCCTGTCCTAGCAATAAACAAACGAGGCAAAAGACTTCGTGCATGGAGTGGTGTGTACAAAAATGATAAAAGCTCATTGATAGTGAGGTACATTTTCATTATTAAACCTACTTGACCATGCAGTTAACAACAGGGCAACGAGTATTTCTGGTAACAGAATGGAGACGATCTGGGAGCCTTTAATAAATCCCCTATCAAGGCCCACACGGGCAGGAGCACGTGCACGGAGGAAGAAGTCCGAAGACTTAAAAAGAACGACAGAACATAATTTCTCAACTATTTATACTATGAGGGCAAGTCACTGAACATCCAGGAGCGTGAGAACGAGAAGTTATGCTGGTAAGTTTTATTCAGCTAGATCGAACCAAGAGGGGTTATTGTTCTGAGGTGCGCTTACACCAATTAATCCCAGGGAAGGATTACCATGGGAATGTCTTCTTTGTAATTAGTAACTTCTATACCAAAGCTTGGCTATTGGAAGTATCTCATCAAACTTTTCACATGATATTACAAAACTGCATTTATGCATATTTGACTCTTACATTAGATATAGTCCAGGCTAGAGGTCACATGACCTTGTTTTTTTTATATATACAATGTTTTTTGGTGGTTTCTTGTCAATTCGAGGGTGCTGATTCCAAATCTGAATGATGCCACTCGCGTAACCTTGAGCGTTTTCCGCAAATTGGCAAAATCCAAGATGGCCGCCAAAAATGGGAATTTGACCCTGATTATCACAATTACTTGCATTTTATGACGAATTATTATATTTAACTTCATACATTTTTGTTCCTTGAGTTATTCAATATGCAAATACAGGTCAATTTTCATTTTTAGTAGATATGTATGGTAATTAGGGCGCAATTTCAATTCAAAATGGCCGCCGTTCATATAATACTGTACAATATGAAAGCAATCAATATGCGTAGAAATATGAAATTATTTTACTGTTTTTCTTACCTCACACCGACACTCTTATCAAGTTTCCCAAGCTGATTACAATTATCAAGGCTCCACTTACATAAGGCTGTTCTTTTTAAATACGAAAATCCAAAATGGCCGCCAAAATCATGATTGGCACAAAGAACCTCCAAATAGACACATTTGACCAGTTGTTGCGTATATGCCCACTGTTTGGAACATCCTAACCTTCATTTGCTTTATAATAAATCTAATCAAATAAAATGTCCTTTGGACTTAAATCAAATATACCTGTGATAAGTGAAATTGAGCACCTAAATGGAAACAGTGTAAAATATGTTACACATCACCAACAAATCAAAGTGAAAGGCACGTCTTTCGGTTATCTCACCAATTCTGTCACTAGATGCACTTTGGCAACATAAGTTTTATTCAGTCTCGTCTTCAAAGCTTGCACTTTCATCGTCTTCTGAAGGTTTTTTCATTGGGGTTTGGCAGCGGACATCAGCCCCACATCGACAGAATTCAGTGCAGGCTAAATATGATTTGGTGCAGCCACATAGTGCAGACCTGCAATCTCCCTTGCAACCACACATGATGATGTTCAGAACTTCCTCAGGAGCCACTGGATGATCATTTGCCAGGTAGATAGGTTGAAGAGATGATCATTTCATTGACCAACCGTTCTGCCGAGGATCCAAAGTTGAAGTTTCAGGCTTACCAGCAGCCATTCACAAAGCTGTTTGATAACTGGCGCGCTGACAATGTGGTCGAAATGCATCCGTGGTAGGTGGAAGGCTGCAAAGTTTTGGTGGTAGGTGACGCTTTCCACCAGTCTTCTTGCGCATGGTGTTAAGGGAGCCTTGGAAATCTCCGTAATGTAAAGTGCTGCTGCATACTTCATGCAAGATCCCACTGCCTCATCCAGTGCCACTGATGGATCTCCCAGGAGGAGAGTGTCCGAATATGACTCCAGGCTTTCAGTGCTGATGCCTTTCCCACACCTGAGAAGCACGACACTGTATCACATCCGGTCAGAGCATGCGCGGCAAGAAGATTGGGCATGATTTTCTGATGTTTCTTTATTACCTCACTGACGTCGATGACTGTTCGTTTCCGAGAACATGATTCCATCACCATCTTCACTATGCGTGGCAGACCATTAGTTTGGAAGTGTAGATGGTGTGCCAGGATAACAAGCACATCGGTGTCATCACACACAACTTTCACACTTGAGTGCCCATTCTTGGCCTCCCGTATCATGTGGTAAGCCATTAGAACATCAGCTCCTTCATGCGTCACTGCTTCCGGTAGTACTCCAATGCCAACATCTATTGGATGTAGTTCTGGTCCTGTCACAACTACCTTCTTGCCCTCCGGTATTCTCTGGGTGCACAACTGGTCAACGATCAACTTTATAACTTGTTGTTTGTTTGCAGAGATGTTCAGGACGATGTTCTGTTTTGGCAGAGGGGACTCGCTGAAGAACATGTAGACACGGGTGAATCCCTTTGCACGTGTTGTCCGACAACATGACTTGATGCTGTTCTCGTAGTATCTGTCAAACACCACATGAAGAACTGATGGACTTTCAGCGTATTTCATGATTGTACCTCCTGCAGCATCAACGAAGGTGGATACTTTTGCCGGAGAGCTAGGCCATGGAACAGTCCAGAGAAGAGCACAACCATCTAAAATTACGACTTCAGGAACTGGTTCGTTACGTTGACTTTCCACTTTGATCCTTTCCTTCAGAACGGACTTGCTTGTGGAACGTACATCACCATTCTCATCAAATAGAGCGGGTGGGTAGCGGGCCAATTCATACGACAGCAATGTCTTGGTTGAGATTGCCTCTTTTGATGATGCCAAGATCCCAATTACTCGTGCATAGATCATTTCTGTATTCACAACTTGTGATGCGCCGCCTCTTTGTGTCAGTGAAGCTTTTGACATCACCTTAACCTTTTTCTTTATGGTTTCGTGAAACCCCTTTGGCCACTTTCTTTCATACTGCACCATCTGATCCGTTCCGATTCTGATCATTCTGCATCATCAGCGTTTACCTCTCTATTGTCAACAACCTGACCAGTGAAGATGTTGACCAGACCCAAGGATGGGCGTTTCTCGTCGTCCAAGACATCAATGCAAGTTGATAAGGCTTCATGAATCTTCATTTCTGTCAAATGCATCAGATCAGTAGGGCATCATTCTTTTAACTGCTTGCCACTTCGCTGACATCAAAGAATTGACTGATACCATCGTTAGACAAAGCAGGACAACCAGATTGTGGGTTGATTGTCTGGTAAAGCCAATAATCATCTGCATGGCTTTTGTTAGAGCTGAGAGGGAATGTGATTGGTCTCTCCATCTGCAAGCAGTTGAAAGAATGATGCCCTACTTCCTTGCATCAGGACACACAAATTACGCTCGCTATGGATTGTATTATCTTCGCTCCATGCAGTGTCTTCCCCCGGCAATATTCAAGCAGTTCATGGATGGAGAACATGTCATGCGCCATCAGCCATCAGGATGGTCTGTGGAATGGCATCTGGTCTGATATGTTCATTGAGACAACATACATGCGACATGGAAAGGGACCTGCCGGTATCATTGGATCGACTTTGAATGAGACCACTCTTGCAATCTGGGCTTTGTCTCTGAGTGTGGTCGGACAACTGAAGAATGATAGCAAATCTGTTCTGAAGGAAAGGATCAAAGAGGAAAGTAGTCAACGTAACGAACCAGTTCCTGAAGTCGTAATTTTGGATGGTTGTGCTCTTCTCTGGACTGTTCCATGGCCTAGCTCTCCGGCAAAAGTATCCACCTTCGTTGATGTTGCAGTAGGTACAATCATGAAATACGCTGAAAGTCCATCAGTTCTTCATGTGGTGTTTGACAGATACTACGAGAACAGCATCAAGTCATGTTGTCGGACAACTCGTGCAAAGGGATTCACCCGTGTCTACAGGCTCTTCAGCGAGTCCCCTCTGCCAAAACAGAACATCGTCCTGAACAACTCTGCAAACAAACAACAAGTTATAAAGTTGATCGTTGACCAGTTTTGCACCCAGAGAATACCAGAGGGCAAGAAGGTAGTTGTGACAGGACCAGAACCACATCCAATAGATGTTGGCATTGGAGTACTACCGGAAGCAGTGACGCATGAAGGAGCTGATGTTCTAATGGCTTACCACATGATACAGGAGGCCAAGAATGGGCACTCAAGTGTGAAAGTTGTGTGTGATGACACCAATGTGCTTGTTACCCTGGCACACCATCTACACTTCCAAACGAATGGTCTGCCACGCACAGTGAAGGTGGTGATGGAATCATGTTCTCGGAAACGAACAGTCATCGACATCAATGAGGTAATCAAGAAACATCAGAAAATCATGCCCAATCTTCTTGCCGCGCATGCTCTGACCGGATGTGATACAGTGTCGTACTTCTCAGGTGTGGGAAAGGCTTCAGCACTGAAAGCCCTGGAGTCATATTCGGACACTCTCCTCCTGGGAGATCCATCAGTGGCGCTGGATGAGGCAGTGGAATCTTGCTTGAAGTATGCAGCAGCACTTTACGGAGGAGATTTCCAAGGCTCCGTTGACACCATGTGCAAGAACATTTTCACCAAGAAGACTGGTGGAAAGTGTCACCTACCACCAAAACTGTGCAGCCTTCCACCTACCATGGCTGCATTTCGACCACATTGTCAGCACGCCAGTTATCAAACAGCTTTGTGGATGGCTGAACCTCCAACTTTGGATCCTCGGCAGAACGGTTGGTCAATGAAGTCATCATCTCTTCAACCTATCTACCTGGCAAATGATCATCCAGTGGCTCTTGAGGAAGTTCTGAACATCATCAAATGTGGTTGCAAGGGAGATTGCAGGTCTGCACTGTGTGGCTGCACCAAATCATCTTTAGCGTGCACTGAATTCTGTCGATGTGGGGCTGATGTCCGCTGCCAAAACCCAATGAAAAAACCTTCAGAAGACGATGAAAGTGCAAGCTTTGAAGACGAGACTTTGATTTGATTTGTTGGTGATGTGTAACATATTTTACACTGTTTCCATGTAGGTGCTCAATTTATGCCCTTATCACAGGTATTTGATTTAAGTCCAAAGGACATTTTATTTGATTAGATGTATTATAAAGCAAATGAAGGTTAGGATGTTCCAAACAGTGGGCATATACGCAACAACTGGTCAAATGTGTCTATTTGGAGGTTCTTTGTGCCAATCATGATTTTGGCGGCCATTTTGGATTTTCGTATTTAAAAAGAACAGCCTTATGTAAGTGGAGCCTTGATAATTGTAATCAGCTTGGGAAACTTGATAAGAGTGTCAGTGTGAGGTAAGAAAAACAGTAAAATAATTTCATATTTCTACGCATATTGATTGCTTTCATATTGTACAGTATTATATGAACGGCGGCCATTTTGAATTGAAATTGCACCCTAATTCCCATACATATCTACTAGAAATGAAAATTGACCTGTATTTGCATATTAAATAACTCAAGGAACAAAAATGTATGAAGTTAAATATAATAATTCGTCATAAAATGCAAGTAATTGTGATTATCAGGGTCAAATTCGCATTTTTGGCGGCCATCTTGGATTTTGCCAATTTGCGGAAAACGCTCAAGGTTACGCGAGTGGCATCATTCAGATTTGGAATCAGCACCCTCGAATTAGCAAGAAACCATCAAAAAACATTGTATATATCCAAAAACAAGGTTAGGTCCCCTTTCTATGGGGCCTAGCCTGGACTAATATGGCTATCGAAAAGAAACGTCCTCGTTTCAAAGTACTATGATTCTATGATATATTAGATTAAAAAAAATAAACAGTCACATGTGTTTTGTATGAAGCAAAATTTACCCAAACATTAAATTGTCTGAATATGAATTGTATTGGGAATTGTACATGACTAAACCATGACTATGGACTTATGTATGTTAGGGTAAATCGTGTTTTTTTTCTGCCTCGTAATAAAACCAAAGATATGACTATGCTGATAGTAGGCCATCGGGGTAGACGAATCAATAAACCAAAACAATACACTAATTAATTTCAGACAGAAAAAAATAGAGAATAGGACACCAGAATAATGAGAACAATACTGAAAACATACTGAAATAATATGATACCACATGGATAACTTGAAAGTAAAATCACAACATGGCAGCACATACAAAACCCATAAGCAAACTAACTAAACTTGTAAAAGTGATTTTTTTTTTAGAAAACGAAGTAAACATAACAACCATGTACTGTAAAGAACCAAAAATTGAGTATCCAAGTGACAGAATACAAGTGAAATCAGGCTATATTTTTTTTAAAATGCTAAAGGACTTGGATAGGTATTCAATCCCAGTCACTGGCTGAAAAGGTATCGTCACAACCAAGAAAATTATATCTAATTTTGTTATTTACTAGATAAATCTATGTATCTACCTATTTGCTAGTTTCCTAAACTATGCCGTCATTCGAGAAAAACTAAGTCTTAAACGCGCAGCCTCTGCCCGCGCGCGCGTACTCCCCGTCCACCAATCCAATCGCGCCACCGCCATACTCTTCCTCTTCCGAGCAGTCAGAGACAGATCTAGGACATGATGTCAGACAAGGAGAGGGGCCGGAGGGAGGGACATAGGTAGATACATAGATTTATCTAGTAAATAACAAAATTAGATATAATTTTCTTGATTTACAGCAATAAATCGATGTATCTACCTATTTGCTAGAATAGCACGGATAAAAACCCGGGTGGCATGTCCCAGGACGGGAGGAACTAACGCGGGGCAGAAAGGGACGACGAAGCAGCTCTCAACCCAGAGGTTGCAAATCTAACCTCACCCGAAGGAACATCCTTAAGATAGAAGGATGTGAAGGAAGTAGGGGAACGCCAAAAGGCGGCCCTCAAAATGTCTTCCAAAGGAAGACCCTGAAACAGCGCCCAGGAGGTAGCAACACTCCTAGTATCATGCGCTCTTGGAGGATTCTCAGACAGGAGAGCCTCCGAACCCGCAGCTTGGATAGCCTCGACAATCCACCGGGAGATAGTCTCCCGTGATGCTGGGGAATAAGGGTGACGAGAAATGAGAAAGAGCTGATCATCCTTACGAAAAACCTTAGTCCTATCCAAGTACCATTTGAGAGCCCGAACAGGGCACCAAGACTTATCCTCCTTGACAGAAGAGAAATCTGATAGAGGACTCAAGAACACTTCGATTGAGCCAGAAGAATCCGTCTGATTCTTCGCAATAAACGAAGGTCGGGGGACAAGACGTACACCCTGCCTTTCCCATCTGACATGCCCGGGCGCCGTAGAGAGAGCCTGAATAGTGCTTCTCCTCTGCCCCGAAGCGATAGCGACAAGAAAGGCAGTCTTGATCGACAGATGGTGTAACGACGCTTTGCACAACGGCTCAAAGGGCGGTTTGGCCAAGGCGTCCAAAACCAAGGGAAGGCTCCACGCAGGAGTCAGTTGGCGATTTGCTGGCCGTTTCAAAAAGAACGACCTCAGCAAATGAGTCAAGAAGGGAGAGTTAGAAACTCCCGAACCATCAGAAAAACCAAGGTGAATCGCTGCAATAGCAGACCGGTAACCACGGATGGTAGAGAGGGACCTGCCCTTATCGAAAAGGGCGATAAGGAAATCCGCAATAGCACCCACTGGGGCAGAACGGGAAGAAAATCCCTTCTCCCCACACCAAGCATGGAAGGCTTCTAACCTCGAGTTGTAAACAGCTCGGGTAGAATCTCTTCTGCTCTGGACTATGAACTGGGAGGCTCTCTCGGAGAGTCCTGCCGTCCTCGCATCCTCCCCGATAGAGGCCAGGCGGTCAAATGTAGAGCCGCCGGGCGATGGTGGAGGATCCCCGATAGGGGCTGAGCTAATAGGTCTGCTCTCCGGGGAAGGGAGAGAGGCCGACCGTCCAGCAGAGACAGAAGAAGAGGAAACCAAGGTCTCCTCGGCCAGCAAGGTGCTATGAGCAGGACCCACGCCTGATCCTCCTGAATCTTCCTCAGGACCTGAGGAACTAAGGAGACCGGCGGAAAGGCGTAACCCCGGAAGTTCTTCCACTGAAGGGAGAACGCATCGAGGGCCCAAGCTTCCGGATCCCGCACTCGAGAGCAATATCTCGGGAGGCGATGATTGAGGGCTGTCGCAAACAGATCTATCTCCAGAGGGGCGCAGACTGAACTGAGGTAGTCGAAGACCTCTTGATTCAGTGACCACTCGGAGGGGAGACACATGCCCCGGGACAGAAAATCTGCAATCAGATTGTCCCGCCCGGGAACATAGGAGGCGATCGGAATCACTCGGTGCGACCGACACCACTTCCAAAGTTTGGCGGTGAGATCGTTCAGGGTAGTGGAACGAGTCCCGCCCTGTCTGTTGATGTAGGCAGCAACAGTGGTGTTGTCCGTCAAAATCAGGACGGAGCGACCTACAATCATGTTCTCGAAATGGCGGAGAGACATGAAGACTGCCATCAATTCCAACACATTGATGTGGGGCAAGGTGCACAGGTGTGACCAGTCCCCCGAGACCACCTGGTCCGAACAATGGCCGCCCCACCCCAGTAGGGAAGCATCCGTCGAGATGGTGATAGACGGAAGGGGCGTGCGGAGAGACTTGCCTTGAAGAAGGAACGACTCTTTCGACCAGGGAATAAGCAGGCGTTTGATTTCCTCGGTGAGAGGAATCCACACCTTGAGCGAGTCTACACTGGGCTTGAAAAACTTCAGAAGATGAAGTTGGAAGGGCCTCATATGAAGCCGACAGTCTTTGAGGACATCCACAAGGCTCGATAAGTGGCCCAAGAACTGGAGCCATCGGCCTGCCCGAACTCGACGTAAGAGACGAAGAGATCGAGCTAGTAAGACAATTGCCTGAACTCTCTCCCGACTTGGGCGGGCAAGTTGGTTCACGATGTCTATTTCCGCACCCAGGTAAATGGGTCTGCGGGTAGGAGTCAACTCCGACTTGTCCCAGTTGACTATGAATCCTACTTCTTGTGTAGTACGGAGAAGTAGGTCCATGTGAGACTGAAGGACGGACACAGAGCTCGCCACCAGGAGCCAGTCGTCCAGGTAAGTGAACAGTCTCAGACCGCGATACCTGAGGAAAGCGGCTAGGGCAGAGACTACTCGAGTAAAAACTCGAGGAGCCGGTTTCAGGCCGAAAGGCATGGCCTTGAACCGGAAAGTTTCGCCTTGAAAGGCGAAACCTAGGAGGTCCCTTGAAGAAGGGTGTATTGGTACGTGAAAGTAGGCATCTTTCAAGTCTACCGAAATGGCCACATCCGACGGTCTGATCGCCGGAAGAATCGAGGCCAAGGTTTCCATGCGGAAACGCTCTCTTGGTATGAAGGTATTTATGACCTTCATATTCAAGATCATTCTGAGCTTCCCCGAGCGTTTGGGGATTATGAAGATAGGGGAGAGACACAGATGGGGGTGGTCTCTTACCCGTTCGATCGCTCCCTTTTCCAGCAGTTCTTGAATCTCGATGGAGATGTGTTCTAGAAAAGGGGGCGATAGAGAAGGAGGGTTGCGGCGGATGGCTCCGTGCGGGAGGGGCTCTGCGAGCTTTATGCAGAAGCCTCCTCGCACAATGGAGAGCACGAATTTGTCGTCTGTAATTTCTTCCCAGGCGGGAAGAAAGTACTGAAGACGGCCTCCAACCCTCTCCCCCAACGCTCGGGACGCACCATCAAACTCGCCGCGAGGCCTGGGCCGAACCACGGCCCCGGCCGCGACCTCGGCGCCTCCCCCTACCTCGGGGAGACGGCTCCGCCCCGGCTCCAAGCGTGCGTGGAGTACTGGGCTGACCTTGCGGCGCGCGAGTGGGCTGATAACCAGAAGAGCCACCGCGCCTAGGTCTAGGAGGAGGAAAGCTAGCCTGAGCCTGCGACTTAGGAGCCGAGGACTTAAGGCGTTTCAAAAGCTCTGCCGCCTGCTTGCGTGAATCAACTTCCAGCTGAATCACGTCCGAAACCTTACCTCCAAAGAGGTGTTGACCGGAATGGGGAACACTGGCCAGAAGGGCCGGGATGTCCGCATCCGCAATGCCAAGAGAGGAAAGCGCAAGCTTCCTCCTAGCATTGGTGGCTAGAGCTGCCGACACAGACAGCTCCGACCACAGGGAGCCTGTCAAAGACAAGAGAGCTTCGTTCAACAAAAGAATGTCCGAATCGGACATCTGGAGCTCCTGGCTCCTAGCCCGAAGGGAAAGGAGCGTGCCCAAGTAGGCAGTCAGCCTTAGGCCGGTTCTGGTATGAGACTCCATCATCGCCGGGAACCTCTCCGCTTTGACGTAACCTGCACTTAAGAAGTTGACACCAAGCCTACCACCTACATGAATGAGGTCCCTGGAACAAGATTTCCTCGCAAAAAAATCGAGAGTGTCTTGTTGGGAGAAGGAGAAGTCCCTGGCCAAGGGGCGAGCCTTACCAAGAAGGGAAGGAGGTTGGGAAGTGAAGTCATTATAAACTTGCTTGAAATCCTCCGTGAGAGGGATGCCCCTAGAGGGACGCTCACCTTTAAAAAGGAGAGACTGTTGTCCCGAATCCACCCGACTCGGTGTATAAGTGTCGGGAAGATATTTCTCCAACAGGGCTTGAGTATCTACCGCCAGGGACCGAAAGGTCTGGGGCGTAACCTCAGCCTGAGAAGTAGCATCATCCTCCGAGAATCCCGACTGAGAAGCCTGATCCCAAGAAGGGCGGTTTAGACAGTCCCAAGATTCCTCCCCAGGCGGGGCACCAAGCGCCGCTGGAATGGGAGTAGCCCCGACCGGACGATCAAAAGCTGAACGTGGTCTGGAGATGCCCCGAGAGGGGCGGCAAGACTCTTGTGTGTTGGAATTCAACAGCACTGAGCCGGATACCTGAGCAAAGGAACCGGATCCCAGACCACTGGGAAACACAGTGTTCCTAGCCGGATAACCGGTAAAACCGATATCCGGAACCGGATCCGATATTCGAACCGGATCCGGTATTCGAACCGGATCCGGTATTCGAACCGGATCCGGTATTCGAACCGGATCCGGTATTCGAACCGGATCCGGTATTCGAACCGGATCCGGTATCCGAACCGGATCCGATATCCGAACCGGATCCGGGCCGGGGCGGGTGCAGGTATCCCCCCTTCCCCCAGGGGGGGAGGGGTTGGAGTCATGCGTGGTGGGGGGTACAGACCCAGAGTCTAACCAACCACTCCTCTCCACAATGATCTTCAGATAACTAAGAAGTTCATGGGAGACGCTCGACTCAGAAGCAGTCACCCCTTGGGGGGTAACTCGCTTCTTCTTGGCTTCCCCTGACACAGTCGACGAGGACTCGGTCGACGTCGAGGGGAGAGAGTCCGCCCCGCCTACTGGCTGGGCAGTACTCTGACGCTTACGTTTCTTGGGCAGGGGAGCAAGCTTAATGCTCCCTTTTCCCTTAGAAACGGGCGTCGCTTCCGTAGTAAGCCCTGTAGCGGGCAGCTTAGGAAGATCACGACTCTTTTTGCTCTTTCCCGCCTTGCTTGGATTAGAAGCGTGCGGAGAGCCAAAAGGAGCCGACCCCTGAGCGAACACATCTATGGCTAGTGAGCGAGAAGTGTTGCTCGAGCGAGACGAACCGTGGGTCGGGGTAGTACCCACAGTTTTATCAGTGAGAGGTATTGGGCGTGTTAGGCACTCACTCTCACCGTTATACAAGTCTCTATCTTCGAGAGAGGTATTGGCCATGTTCCAGGACTCACTCTCTCGGTTTATCCCGCATGAGTTGGTCGTCAGAATAGACGGCGAACTCATAACGGGGCGAGCCGTACACGAAGTAGGCCCTAACTTACCTACAGTCGAAGCTCCAGGGAAGATAACGGTGGTGCGAGAGGAACCTCTCGCAGCCAACCCTCCCAAAGCTAGTCTAGTTCCCACAGGGGAACCACTAGTCGTAGACGGAGACTTCGACATTGCTGTAAATTAAAAAACAAGCAAGCAAACAATTGAACTAAGAGGGCAACAACCAACTCACAATACGGAGTGGGAATAAAACTCCTGTATACGGAGACTAGTCAATCGTAGTGATAAACCGCTTGTCTAAGCGCGTTGAATCAACCACCTACAATACACGGGGAAGATGCCCTGACACAGTGTACTAGTACACCGTCTGTGTAAAGCTCAACAGAGGAAGAGAAAACGGCGATCGTTTTTGATTAAATTTACCGTGAAGGCGGTTGACTTATGAAAAGTCCGATACACCAAAATGAGTATTAGAATTTGGTGAACGGGATTTTTATTATGAACAGCAGCCAAAAACGCTTTTGGATGTAAATATCTCGCACTTTAGGCTAAGACTTAGCTCATAGATGTCACTTCACTGACGGGCGAGAAAGGAAGAGGAAGAGTATGGCGGTGGCGCGATTGGATTGGTGGACGGGGAGTACGCGCGCGCGGGCAGAGGCTGCGCGTTTAAGACTTAGTTTTTCTCGAATGACGGCATAGTTTAGGAAACTAGCAAATAGGTAGATACATCGATTTATTGCTGTAAATAAAATAATACATGTATTGTGAAAACTTAAAATTTGATGAAACAAAACTAAAATAATCGATATCAACAATGCAAAAATGGCAAAGATGCATTATAGGAAGACTAGAAGGTTAGGTAACATTTCATAGACATTTTAAAAAATACAAAAATATTAAACATGACATAAAAAGCTAATTATGACTAGCGCATTACAGAAAATTGAGAAGGGGGGGGGGGGGGGGGGTCGTGACTTTGTCGATTCTACGCATGGTACCACGGGTATCATATATACGATATCTTAAAAACTGAAATGATTCCGTAATACTCAAAGGGTGTGGGGAAGGCAGAAGTAATTTAGATGGTGGCCAGGCATGTAAATTAATTTAACTTCCTGAAGGGCTTTACTCACTAAAATGAGGATTACAGATATGGAGAAATTTGACTATAATAAAGTATCAAGGAAAACAAATGACAAAATCGAAGCTCTAAGTCGAACCACGTTTCATGAGAATTATGACTACATGTACACAGTTACAACAGAGTAAGGGTCGAGAGGAAATTGAGATCATTATAGCGAATTCTTTATGATGAAATTGTAACAGGGGGACCCGGACGCGTATTTTTTTTCTGGAAGGACTTGCGCCATTTATGTAGGGCTCTGGTCAAGAGGCCCCGTTTTGAAAATTTTGAGAGAGACTACAACTTTAAGACTTGTATTTTCCCAAAGTTTCACCCTATTTGTATTTCAGCAAAAGAAAATTTTGTCAATACTGAATATCCAATCTGATCCTGACGAGACTCGAACTCGAGTCACCGACATGACAAGCGCATCGTTTATCCAAATGTGCTATGCAAGCAACTGCAAGTCAGGTTCGCTCGTTTTATTGTATCCCTACAATCCCTACTAGTCTTGACGGAATAAAGCGTATTGTCAGTTCAATTTGGCGCTCAAATACTGCCCTCTCTCGTCGTTGGTGCAAGTCCTGCCAAAAAAAAAATATAGCGACCCGGACCATGAGGCAATGCAGGAGAATGAATGTGAGAGGGACTAACATTCCTACATGAAGGGTATGTGATAGGTGCAGAGGGAAAGTGACAAAGGGAGAGAAATCGGGGTCCATCAGTCTTACACGACGAAAACACAGACTGATGTTGGATAGTATGGATGTGGAGGACGAAGGGGTCTCCTGATGGCAGAGAGGGATGGGGGTGTCCATCATTATTGTGTCTAGTACAGGGGACTGAAGAGTTGGAATAGTAGTGGTGAAGCTAAAAGAGTCAACATGATTATTGAGCCCATCAGGCTGGTCACCAGCGGGTAGGGGGAAAGATAACGGGGTGACATTCAATTAGCCAGGAGAAGGGTCATCGTCGAGAGACAGAGGTAACGGGATAATATTCAGGTCATGAGAAGGGTCATCCGTCATGATCGTCGAGGGATAAAGTTAATGGGGTAATATTCAGGTCAGGAGAAGGGTCCTCGTCGAGGACCGTAGGAGATGCTGCTACATGTACATATGTGATGTCAAGAGGAGATGGAGCGTCAGTGAGAATTTCTGTATGAGAGAGAGGAGTGGGGGCAACTGCCGTGGCATCACACAAATGAGCATCATTTGAGGGTGCACCAAGATGGGTGGTATCATCCAGGTCCTCAAGGAGAGAGTCCTCTGAAGCAGCACCTTTCGAGGGCAGAAGATAAGTGAGCAAAACTGAATCCAACCGCATGTCATGAAATTGATTCTGGGAGAAGAAAAGGGGACAAGACCAGGCTGGACACAATCAATCCAAAATGGTACCCGACGCTGTAAATCTACAAGACAATCCTGGCCTACAATAATGAGGGGGTCAATGTAATCAACGACTTGAAAACTCTATGATGTGTGATCAAGATACAAACTAGTTGTGACGAAAGCGTCTACGTAGCAATGGGGTGGACAACCGTATTAGTAGTGGCGGCAGGGGGACAGGACGAAAAGATGGACAGGACGAAAAGATGGATGGGCGGAGTGGAAGGTTAGAAAGATAGGGCAATAAGTCCACAAGCTTTTTGCTATAAAGTAAAACTGCTGCTAGGTATAAATATTACAATATATGAATGATGTGACGGACGACGAGCGGTTAGATACCAAACGCTTTCACTTTAGTTAAGCGACAAGACAAGACAAGGCAAGACAAACACACCGACAATACCATTGAGATGAAGACAGTAATATACAGAGACTTACATATAACTGACCAGACCATAGCGAAAGCTAGCCAGCGGGAACGGCGGAAAGATAGCTGATGATGAAGAGGATGTAAGTACGAGCGAGCAACTTCCAATATTCAAAATTTGTGAGGTCGCAATTACATTGTAATATAAAAACTGGGAAACACAATTCTGATGGGGTTTCATTTGCAAAATTTCACAATGAAAATTTATTTACTAAGCTATTAAATACTTTTAATACGAGCGAGCCTAGCGAGTGAGCATTTGGGAATATTGGCTCTGAGTCACTTTGGATTAGGGGCACATGTTATGGAAAAGGGAAACGTGGTCCTTATCATGGGGAAAAGGACACTTATTAGAACAAGCAAAAGATACGACTGCGTCTTCAATATGCCTCCGCTTGTATTCAGATAATTCCTGATCACCTACAAGTATAATATAGTTCATGCGCATTCATCAAATGGATATTGCAAAATTGTGATTTAAAACACTAAAATCGCAGTAACGGTGCTAAAAACCAGTAATTCCATGTAATTTCATGTAAATTGACCTCTGTGACCTCTGAACTTTGACCTACCTACCCCAAAATCTAATCAGTTCCTCTTTCTATGGGGATACATACTGGTACCAAGTTTGAAGTTCTTACCTCAAACAGTTCTTCAGAAATCGCGGTACATAATGGTTAGTAGCGCGCATATGGGTGTCCGAAAGTTGACACACACGCTTCAACACACGAATAGCACCACAAAATGTACCTAAGTTTGCAAAGAATTGGACGTATATTCATAACTGGTGAATGAATCACTCTGGGGTGATCGGTTTATGAAAATTCATTTCAATAGCTTTCATTTGATGTATATATTGTCAACTTTGCTTCAGTATCCAGTGATCATTTTTTCTTGAAAGTTAGTAATGTTCAATATTTTGTCTATGGCAATCCATCAAAAACCCACATAAATTATAGACACTGCCACCATTATTCTTCGACTGAAAAAATTCCAAGGGTCAACGATGTCAAGGGTGATTGGTTTCAGAAGCTTGGATAAATTACCTAGATCCTGATATAAGACATGATGTGATTGGTCCAAAATCCAGTGATCATTTTTTGGCAAAGTTTTAGATCAATCAAGCAGAATGTTGCAAAAATTTCTAGTCAAGAGTCACGTGACCAGCGTTCGCCTTCCGCGCCCAACTACAAAACGAGCTTTTCTTGCGGGAGATGGTGAGATTAAGACAAATTTTGAAGTGCGTTGTATCGCCTGAAATCTTTTGAATGTGACATTACTTCTTGATAATTATTCGTACCACTGTTAAGGTTCATAATAAATAAAATATCTGATTTAGGTAATTGTAGATGTCTTTTTTGAAGGAGTGCATTCTGCTGGCGTATATGATATCATTCGAATCATCCGTTTGGGACCTACCACTATCATTATAGGTGCGTACATAATGTGATGTGAATAAGCAACTAACAATGACAATGTACGTGTGATAGAGAGAGAGAATGCGAGATGAGTGAATGTTTACATAAAGGGTCAATTATTGCGGAATGTAGAAAGTACCGACAACAAACATAATCTTTGTGCACACAAAAGAATAAGGAGTGATGTGCGAAAATGTGAGCGTACGATGTCAGAGGAGAGAAAGACGTGAAATAACACTAGCCCTGATCCCTCTGTGCATGATTTCCCCCGCTCACTTGAAATGTTTTAGCCCGCACCGATCTCTCACACAAGCGAC
Source organism: Heliocidaris erythrogramma (assembly GCA_025617745.1). Taxonomy (NCBI): domain Eukaryota; kingdom Metazoa; phylum Echinodermata; class Echinoidea; order Camarodonta; family Echinometridae; genus Heliocidaris; species Heliocidaris erythrogramma. Next base: position 14,628,340 of record CM046854.1, on the reverse strand, counting down.
GTGATGTTCGCTCATGCGTTTCGCTATACACACAGAGAAGGCAAATGATCGTTTCACCCCGAAAATGACCATTATGCGGTGCTAAAAACCAAGAATTTCATGTAATTTCATGTAAATTGACCTCTGTGACCTCCTTATCCCAAAATCTAATCAGTTCATCTTCGTATGGGGATACATTCAGTACCAAGTTTGAAGTTCTTACCTCAAACAGTTCTTGAGATATCAAGTTAACCCATTCGCGACATTGATTTTCTAAAAATGGATCATGACGACCACTCTTCAAAGACGGCAACAAGCGCAGTACATGCTCTTGCAAGTCTAGGAACACGACACTCACCAAAAGGGACATGCAGTTTGAGAGGGACTGTTCCCAAGCTAAATATGCCTGTGATTTACACCATTCAATTGAAATGAAATCTTTATGAAAGCTATCATTTAGTAAAGTAATCTGTTATATTCTGAAATAGTGATACAATGTACTTTTTATATTTTTATTTATTTTCGTTTGTCTGTCATTCTTGAAAGTGCATGCCCATTTCAAAGTGGAATCATCTATTCTAGTCATTCATGCTGGCACAGCGTGATTTTGGATTCGTCGACTCTGTACAGGGGGGTTGAAAAATGACACCCCAAGCAGTAAGGGATCGAGTCGGATAAAGTCACAAAATGAGAGAAGTAATATCTTTACTTACATGCAGAATCTGAAAAGTTTCGTATTATTAGCAAACTGACCTTGCTAAAAAATTTTATGAGTCTGTGATTTTGTCCCCAATTTATCATTCATCCTGTCCCAAAATGGTATAGCTACTCGAAGGACCACAACTATCGATAGCTTGTGTTATTTTTAGCCCAAGGAAAAAATAGCGTGGGAATTGGAAAGGGAGGTATGCCAGGAATGTGATTCATCGCGCAGTACAGAGCCAGTGTGTACGTGTGTATTTTTGCCTGTGTGTGTACTGTGCAATAGTCTGTCATCTAGTCATTCATTTGGAAATTCTTGAAAATAGTTCTTTGATTATCAGATTGAACGTGTTGGAGTTGAATATTATGGTGTTATATTATGTAGCAATAATAACAATTGAATGTTTGAACTACCAGAAACCTTATATTACAACAGAAAATACAAGCAAAAAATAAATATAGTATTACCCAGGACTGGTAATTCTAAACTACTGCAGCCCACTGGTAAACGTTGCCTAGTGACCAAGAATGACTCATTTACTCAACAACCTTTCTCGGTAATGTAAACAATAACACTGTTGGAAATTGATAATATTATGCTGAATCGAGGAGTTATCACAGACCTCCTTGCTTGGCTGAATAATGACCCCAAAGCACAAGATTTACGTTGGTGAATAAATTAAATTGTAGCTCTTACTTGATTATTCTTGAAACTGTAGAAATAAATATTTTTACTGGTTGGTTGGTTCCCCTAACTGCCTAAGCAGTAGCAGTGGCCATTCAAAGGGGATATCAAGAGGCACATCTCCCCCCAATAAATTTTGCCATATCCAGGTCATAACTTTGTGTGTCCCCACCCTTGAAAAAATTCTTCTAAAAAATATATTTTATTATTGAAACATCCCTCCCCGAAAACTTGATTAGACGTGTCAGAGAGCGTTGCGTGGTGAGGAAAAAAAATGTTAGCAATTTGTATTCAGTGTTCAGTCATGTCAGTGTTAGTAAATCTATTCATGTTCTTTCTTTACATTGCAATTGGTTTTTTTTTCTTTTTCATCGGGCTTCGATAAAATAAAAATGACAAAATAAATTGGATCTCGACTTCAAAATGACATGCATGCGAGGCACAGAGCTAACTCACTCAACCGCGCTCATATTCGGCATGCATCACAGTCACACAACAAAGTCACACTCAAACTTATACTGGCGTACATTCGGCGAGCCTCAGCCACCAGACAAATTTTGCAAATCCACACGAATATTTAAAAAAAAAACATACAGTTGTTGTATATATTTTACAACTCCGAAACCCACTCAAACAGACATGAATGAGTTATAAACTAACTAAAAGCTCAAATCAGTTGAACAGGACCGTAAGTAACCCAAAGAAAAAAGTTCAACGAAATGACAGGCATGACTACCGTACGGTAGTCCGTATTCTTCACAACATAGACAAATGCCATTCACAACACACGCGAACACTTGCGAGCGCGATAGACTCACTCACGTCGAACAAACTCACCAGATTTTCACCGAAAACAATTAAAATTACGTACTACACGTCCACCAGGATAAAATAAATCACAAAAACTTCCACAACAAAGTGGACAAAACCGGGGGAAATAAACAGAAATGCACAGAAGATAAGAAATAGATGAGAAATTAGACGTGCTAGGCTAGCCTGAATCTAACTGAAAAGTCTGAAGTTGTAGATAAAAAAAGGATCGCGATAGCCGCTATCGATTTCCCCTTGTTGCTAGGATACATTGGCTAGGAACAATAGATATGAATATTCATTGCAGGCTCGTACAGATTTGAAGTGAAATGTCCAATAATGGGTCTTCTAAAATTCATAAACCTGAAATAGATTTTTGGTGAGACGAAGTAAGGAGTGTTCTGATTGGCCAAAATATTTCTGCATCGGCAGGCGAAGTTTGGGGTCACAAAACGTTCTAGTTTTCTTGTAAACAAGGCAAACCACATAATGTGGTCACTCTGTCGCGAATGGGTTAACGGTGCTAAAAACCAGTAATTTCATATTATTTCATGTAAATTGACCTCTGTGACCTCTGATCTTTGACCTACTTACCCCAAAATCTAATCAGTTCATCTTCGTATGGTGATACATACTAGTACCAAGTTTGAGGTTCCTACCTCAAATGATTCTTTAGATATCGCGGTAACGAGAAGTGGGACGGAGGGAGGGAGGGAGGGACGGACAACCCGAAAACATAATGCTTTTTAAAAGTTTTTAAAAAATATATACCTTCATATCCCTCCCAGATCAATTAACATCCATTTTATATAATCAGATAATTTGAAGTACATGGTTTTCACTTTCTATAGTAGTGTAAAATATATCGGGAAAATCAGAATCAACGACAGAATTGTAGATAAATATTAATAACTGCATATAAATCTACAATATTGTACATAAACAAATAACATCTATATTGAAATAAAGAATAAAATATTAACTAGAAATGTGCATTGCTGGTGCCGCGCAATGCGAAATGTATCCTCCGGCACTGGCAGCGATTTGAAGGAGGGACAAAGACCCTCCCCCATCCCCTCCCTCAAACAAAAGGATGGTGTAGAAATTGCCGCCAGTGGCCCGGAATATTGTCAACACTAGGAGCAGCATTACCAAAACGATTTGTGCAGATTAGACTATAATGCATTTTTATAGAAAATTCGGAAGAAATATGACCTCAGAGCGCACATAAGCCATCCACTAAAATATGACCTTTGATCCTACGAAAGACGGAACACTAGAGGCAGCATCACCAAAAACTGTAGAGGTGTAATCTATAATGGACCTACATACAAAATCTGAAAGAAATGAGTTAACAAATGTGTCCTCCAGAATGCATGCAACGAAAATATGACATTTGACCCTAACAACAACCTGAATATGACATTTGACTGTATAGAAAGTGGTACAGTGGGGGTAGCATCAGCAAACAATTTAGATGTGTAGGTTTCACTAAGACACATCTTCATATAAAATTTGAAAGAAATGTGTTGAGAGATATACCAAGATACATCTCCATACAAAATTTGAAAGAAATCCATCAAGAAATGTGGCCTGCAGAGTGCACTCACGCCATGCCCTGAAGTATGACCTTTGACCCTATAAAAGACGGAACACTGGTGGCAGCATCACCAAAAACTATAGGTTTTTAGATTACACCAAGAGACACCTTCATGCAAAATTTGAACGAAATCTGTCAAGAAATGCAGAAGTAAGAGTGCAAGAAATGGAAAAATGACCTTTGACCCTATAAAGGACGGAACAATGAGGGCAGCATCACCAAACAGTAAAGATGTGTAGATTATACCAAGATACATCTCCATACAAAATTTGAATGAAATCCGTCAAGAAATGCAGAAGTAAGAGTGCACAAAAGGGACAAATGAGCTTTGACCCTATAAAGGACGGAACACTGGTGGCAGCATCACCAAACAGTAAAGATGTGTAGATTATACCAAGATACATCTCCATACAAAATTTGAAAGAAATCCATCAAGAAATGTGGCCTGCAGAGTGAACTCGCGACATCCCTTGAAGTATGACCTTTGACCCTATAAAAGACGGGACACTGGTGGTAGCATCACCAAAAAGTACAGGTTTCTAGATTACACCAAGAGACACCTTCATGCAAAATTTGAACGAAATCTGTCAAGAAATGCAGAAGTAAGAGCGCAAGAAATGGAAAAATGACCTTTGACCCTATAAAGGACGGAACAATGAGGGCAGCATCAACAGTAAAGATGTGTAGATTATACCAAGATACATCTCCATACAAAATTTGAAAGAAATCCATCAAGAAATGTGCACTCACGCCATGCCCTGAAGTATGACCTTTGACCCTATAAAAGACGGAACACTGGTGGCAGCATCACCAAAAACTATAGGTTTTTAGATTACACCAAGAGACACCTTCATGCAAAATTTGAACGAAATCTGTCAAGAAATGCAGAAGTAAGAGTGCAAGAAATGGAAAAAATGACCTTTCACCCTATAAAGGACGGAACAATGAGGGCAGCATCAACAAACAGTAAAGATGTGTAGATTAAACCAAGATACATCTCCATACAAAATTTGAATGAAATCCGTCAAGAAATGCAGAAGAGTGCACAAAAGGGACAAATGAGCTTTGACCCTATAAAGGACGGAACAATGAGGGCAGCATCACCAAACAGTAAAGATGTGTAGATTATACCAAGATACATCTCCATACAAAATTTGAAAGAAATCCATCAAGAAATGTGGCCTGCAGAGTGAACTCACGCCATCCCTTGAAGTATGACCTTTGACCCTATAAAAGACGGGACACTGGTGGTAGCATCACCAAAAAGTACAGGTTTTTAGATTACACCAAGGGACACCTTCATGCAAAATTTGAACGAAATCCGTCAAGAAATGCAGAAGTAAGAGTGCAAGAAATGGAAAAATGACCTTTGACCCTATAAAGGACGGAACAATGAGGGCAGCATCACCAAACAGTAAAGATGTGTAGATTAAACCAAGATACATCTCCATACAAAATTTGAATGAAATCCGTCAAGAAATGCAGAAGTAAGAGTGCACAAAAGGGACAAATGAGCTTTGACCCTATAAAGGACGGAACAATGAGGGCAGCATCACCAAACAGTAAAGATGTGTAGATTATACCAAGATACATCTCCATACAAAATTTGAACAAAATCCGTTGAGAAATGTGGCCTGCAGAGTGCACTCACGCCATGCCCTGAAGTATGACCTTTGACCCTATAAAAGACGGAACACTGGTGGCAGCATCACCAAACACTATAGGTTTTTAAATTACACCAAGAGACACCTTCATGCAAAATTTGAACGAAATCCGTTGAGAAATGTGACCGCCAGAGCGCACACAAGAGTACACACAAGACATCTATCAAAATATGACCTTTGACCCTATAAAAGACGGAACACTGGGGGCAGCATCACCAAAATCTATAGGCTTCCAGATTTTACCAAGAGACACCTTCATACAAAATTTGAACAAAATCCGTTGAGAAATGTGGCCTGCAGAGTGCACTCACGCCATGCCCTGAAGTATGACCTTTGACCCTATAAAAGACGGAACACTGGTGGCAGCATCACCAAACACTATAGGTTTTTAAATTACACCAAGAGACACCTTCATGCAAAATTTGAACGAAATCCGTTGAGAAATGTGACCGCCAGAGCGCACACAAGAGTACACACAAGACATCTATCAAAATATGACCTTTGACCCTATAAAAGACGGAACACTGGGGGCAGCATCACCAGAAACTATAGGGGTCCAGATTTTACCAAGATACACGTCCACAGGAAGTCTGAAAGAAATTCGTCGAGAAATGTGACCGCTAGAGCGCACACAAGAATGTGACGCGGCGGCGGCGGCGAAACGCTGCTGAATCCAAAGTATCCTCCGGCATACTGCCGGGGGATACAATAAATGTGTGAAGTTATATTTATCTACAACATACAATAGAAATGGATATTTTCCACCCTTTTTTGTGGGGGTGAAACCTGGGGGGGGGGGGGGGGTGTGTTTGTACACACCATCCCCCCACCTGAAAAGTTGGGGGATGCATACCCCATCCCCCTATTTACGCCCCTGTTTATAAGAAACAGTCATTATGATTAATATTATTAAAATCCTGTTTATTATACTTTCCAATGACATAATGATGTTAAAATGTCATCTTGAATGGCCTATAAAGAAAACATATAAATATAGGAGACTAATTAACTGAATTCTAATATTGGATCGTATATTTTCAAAACCACAACAAAAATGATTATAATAATAATAATAAGAAGAAGAATCATCGTCATCACCATAATCATAATCATGAATACATATTCATATTTATGTACAATATATCATTTAATTTTTTTTACTTTTCTATCGTAAAAACTGGGGGGATGATTGTACACAGCACCCCCACCTGAAATTCTGGGGGGATGCATCCCCCCCCCCCCCGCTGTCTACGCCCCTGACTACAGCTAATTAGGGAGTGAGGTGCATCCAATGCTGCCGGTACCTGTTTCAGACCAGGGAAAATGAGAACAATATGTGGAGTAGAGGGATAAGAGGAAGAACATTTTCTAAACTTGCGACCATTTAAATATCTGCACAGCAAATGAAATAAAAGCTTTGAATCGAATGAAGAAAAATGGGAAAAATGGACTAAAATGAACTGACTTACTCATAGTGTTGCACCTGTTAGGGCACGTAAAGACACGCTGACACAAATTTACAAAACTATAGTCATTGTAATACAAGTCCACACGTAAAAAATATCAACAGATCAAGCATCGAAATCAGAGCGTGGTTGGAACAGCCAGAAGAATCAGTGGTCCCGGCCGATGTAGAGGTGATATGGAAACTGAATTTTTTTTTCTTTAAGGAATGTCTCTTGTTGATCTTATTATGCTGAATGAAAGGAACATTTAGATAAATTTTCTGAGCTAGGAGCTTGTCAATCATTGGGGTTTAATAGATTAATCCGATCAAAATCTAAAAGGTATTATGAAACTTGGTATGATAAGAATGTCTCTGTAATTTCTGATTTACTGAACCCTCCTCTTCCTGGGCATAAACTATTTGAGTAGTTAATTTTAGATGTTGGTATCCCTCAGTCAGATAGGAGAAAATTCAACTTTTTAATAAAGCATATTCCAGAGGAATGGTTAGATGATGCACTGTTCGATAATTTAGATGTTCAATATATTTTGATTACTAATTTAATTGCTACCAAAAAAGTAGCTCGTCATGATTACAAAATATTAAATGTTCAATATATTCCAGATAAACGATACGAATATTGGAATGACAAAATAACAGTCGTCCCCATACACACTATTTGGGAAAACGTACATAAGGTTAATTTTAGTTTTACAATAGACACTAGGTTAAGTTCATTTTATTTTAAGATTTTTCAGAAAACCATAGCTTTGAATGGATTTTATGTAAAATTAAAAGGATTCACCAAATTGTGCTTTTTGTGATAAAAAGGAAGAAACTATGGTTCATCTATTTTGTGAATGTGACAAAGTCTTCTCAATTTGGGAAGTTTTATTAAATCTATTATTACAAAATTATGATCAAAATTGTACTTTTACCAATTTTGACAACTTTTTGGTGTAGCCTACCTACAGACAAATTTCTAAACCTATCTTATTCTACTGGTGAAATACTACATTTATATATGCAAGTTCAAAAATGAGTTACCTAATGTTACTGCTTTCAAATCATTTGTTAAAAAACAAAAGGAAGTAGAATATTATTTGGCTAAAAAGAAAAATAAACTTCCCGTGCATTTTAGATTTCTGACAAGAGGGAATATTTTCATTGAGTCTGTTTTCCAGTAAACGTATCTTTGGTATATTATGGAAGTTATGCCTAAGCTTTGCTTTTTTATTTATATACAGTGCATTGTATAACACAATATTTCCTGTACGGAGCCACTGAGGTATTTTAATGGGAGCAGATAGCGGTCTTTTCGTTGATTTTATCGTGCCTTGGCCTGGGATGGATACGATGCGGCTGATTTAGTTTAGTGCACATAAACTATGTTTCTTTGTCCAGTTCGGGGTCGGTGGGGTCGGGACGCACACCACAACTGACTTTTTGTTTGGACCTGAAACTGAGAAAGCGAAATGAGAAATTGATGTACTGGGATGTGGATGGAATTATGGGGTGTGAAGAGGAGCGATCATATAGTGAGAAGGTTATGATCCTGAAGCTACTTGTAGCTGTTATTATGATCTGGTAGGTTACACAGGCAAGGTTTAAAATTAATAGTGATGGACTGACCATGTGGTATTCATCATGGGCGTTAATCGTGACGTAACTCTATTCATCATGGGGGGGGGGGGGGGGGGGGAAACGACACAATAGCCGTCCTTCCCCCCCCCCCCCCCCCCCCCCATGATGAATAGAGTTACGTAACGATTAACGCCCATGGTATTCATGGATGGAACATGCGCATTTTTGTGGAGCGTGTCCAGGCTTCGGTGGCCCTTGACAAGATGCCATGGGTCTTGGCAGCTAGGGCTCCCCAAAGCGCAATTTTAATAAACAGTATATATTCTATTTTCTTTTCTCGGTGGCTTCGAACTGCTCACTATAGTGACTATAATATGTTATTGGTTTAAATATATCTTCTATTTCTTGTCACTTTTTTATTTTTTATTTTTATTCATTTAGTTTTTTTTAGTCTTTTTTGTTGTGTATATACCAATCATTGTTGATGACATGTAAATATTTTGATTTGTGTCTTTTGATTTAATAAAACATACAATTAAAATATATATATATATATATATATGCATATTTAAAAATAACGAAACGACACGACGTAGGGCAATGTTCCTACCATATATATTGAAATAAAAATGATAGCGGGCAAGGGAAAGCGGTAACCTAAGAATTCTTGATAAATCGTAATAGGTTTAATAGCATTTGGAAACGACCCTCTTCAAATAACTCTTTGAAACTGTAAAATGAATGTAATGATAAATAAATGAGTAATAATTATGATAATAATAATAACTAGAGCACGCGGAGGGGGGACCAGCCTGAGTACATGTATCCCCCGAACCCGTCTCCCACCCCCCATTTGAATCAATGTTATGACTGAAATGGATAAAGTGGCAATTTGGGACCTCGGGTATCACTCCTGACAAATTTGACCTTTTTGTACTTTTCATTTTTTAGTTGTTTTGAAACTGAAGGTGATCCGACAAAAACTGGTGCCGGTAGAGCGCTCACAAGAAAATCTTTACCATTTCTTTAAAAAATATGGTTACCATGGCAACAATGTCGACTCCGCCCACGCCAAACACAATAGACGTCTTCATCTTTATACCATAATGCAACTCCATGCGAAATTTGAAGGTGATCCGACAAAAACTGGTGCCGGTAGAGCGCTCACAAGAAAATCTTTACCATTTCTTTAAAAAATATGGTTACCATGGCAACAATGTCGACTCCGCCCACGCCAAACACAATAGACGTCTTTATCTTTATACCATAATGCAACTCCATGCGAAATTTGAAGGTGATCCGACAAAAACTGCAGCCGGTAGAGCGCTCACAAGAAAATCTTTACCATTTCTTTAAAAAATATGGTTACCATGGCAACGATGTCGACGATGCCAAATCCATAGTATCCCCGAACACTAGTTCAGGGGATACAATAATGATAATTCTAATAATAACAATACTGATGCTGATAACACTATCAATGATAATAACGACAATAATAGTATAATAATAATGATAACACTTTTGATAATAATAATTATAATAATAATAATAATGATAATAATAAATAATAATAATGCCTTGTTTACCCAGGATAGAAAATACTGTTCTATCTATATTATTTACCGTAAACCATGATATTTCGATCAAAGGCGTGCGCTGCGTCTCCAGTTTTCTGCTGGACGATACATCTGAAAATTCCTTGGTCTTTCTCTCTGATTTTGTCGATTTGCATAGACAAATCAAAAGATATATTGTAACCCTCCGTAAAAGAGATGATATTGCCGATAAGTGATGCAATAACTCCGGGATCGCTCTTGTTGTTAGGGTGCATCGTGGTCTTTATCCAGTAAACTCCCAATATTTTATTGAACGGGACGTCGTGATTACAGGGTAGACGTCCAGCTGAACCATAGTCTAGTACAGAAAGCTCAACTTTCTTCCTGATATCTATATCGAAAACAAGGGAAGACAAAGTATAAGAACTCAAAGTAAACCTTAATTGAATCACCCCCTTTTGAATACACTCAACTTGCATACAACTTATATTTTCTTATTCAAACATGTTTCATAATTTTTTTTAAATACATTAAAAATCATTTTCTCAAAAATGCTAAGCTTCACCCCCCCCCCCCAAAAAAAAAAATGCCCCAGATCTAATTCCTGCAATGACATCATCTGTCAGTCATTAGTGAGCCAAGGAGAGACAGTGCTATGTAACTTTGCGAGAAATGACCCTGTTCTAATAGACCATACAATGCCTACATAAGAGTTGCTATGTCAGACACGCTGTAGCCACGTATGTTTGCACAGCTCACTTCGTGGGATGGGCCATTTTGAAATGTTAATGTGAGAATCACTGAACCGGTTCAGTGAGCACCGCCGAAGTGACCTGCATCTATAATTACCACCTATAACTATAATTACCCATGCGATAATGAGCCAAAACATCCCTCGATATATTGTTTTAATCAATGAATGTTCTGGGGAATGTCTTAGATAAATTAATATGTATGTAAATGTATGAATCAAGCTCTTTCATTAGAGCTAACTTATGTCACCTGAATATGATCAAAAGTAGTTATAATTCTGGAAATAAAAAAGTTTTCAAACTTTATGAATAATTATTTCTGGAAGCAGTGGAAGGTGTTTTTCAAACTTTATGATTGCCAGTGGTGCTACTAAGTTTGCGGAGGAACGCCGTCGTGCCGTGTTATTACACTGCTTAGGACCTGAAGGGCAGCGGGTGTACAATACACTACCGTCTACTGTTCCGACGGGGAGTGCTCAGGCGCAGGGTGATGCTGGTGATGGTCCTACTCCAGTGGGTTCGTATGAGGAAGCATTTGCACGCCTTGATAAGCATTTCAGTCCTGCAGTCAATGTTGTAGCTGCCAGATATCAATTTCGCCAACGAGCTCAAAGACAGGATGAGTTGGTCGATGATTATGTAAGTGCCTTACGTGAACTTTCCATTAACTGTGACTTTGGTAAATTCAGCGATGAGTTTATTCGAGATCAGCTTGTGGAAAAGACTCCTTCTGATCGTATTCGTGAACGTTTGTTGAATGAACCAGCTCTTACCTTACAAACTACACTTACAATCACAAGGCAAATGGAAAGTGCAGCTAGAGATGCTCGAGTGATTGACTCTGCTTCAGCTCCTAATGAGCCAGTTCATGCTATTGGCCGTGCACAAACTCCCAAGCAACAACAGCAAGAAGCATAATTTCGCTTCAAAGCAGCAGAATGTGAGCACACCAACCTCAAGTGACTTTACTGCATTACCACTGTGGTAAGAAGTCTCACAAAGCGAATGATGCATCATGTAAGGCAAGAGGGGCTACATGTAATGCTTGTGGGATAAAGGGACACTTCGCGAAAGTTTCTAGATCCCGACAGCAAGCTGTTCACCACGTCTCTACAGGACAGTCCCATTCAGAGCATTTTGAGGTCTTGACTATTCGCCCGTCAAAAGACTCATTCTTGTTTTCAGTCACTTTGAATGGGTCAGTGAAGCTCGACAAGTGTTCGACACAGGTTCGCCTGTGTCAATCATTCCAATTGACATCTTTGACAGACATTTCACGAGAGAGGCTCTTCTTCCGCCGAGGGCCATCCTTACTACTTTCCTCCGTGATGAAATTCCGGTGATTGGCATGTTAGCTGCCAATGTTTCCCACGGTGACCTCGCAGTCAAGGGTGATTTCTTCGTAGCAGAGAGAGGGAGCTGTATCATGGGCCGAGATCTCATGAAGTTGCTGCATGTGTTACCAGAGTTGCCAGAGGAGATCAGTACTGTCAACACTGAAATATGTGGAGAGTTTAAAGAGCTCTTCAGTGGCCGTGTTGGACTTGCAAAGGGGTATGTGCATCGAATCAAGGTTAAACCAGAGGTTCAGCCAGTTACTCAAAGATTGCGTCGTCTACCTTTTGCTCTACGCGACAAGGTATCTGCAGAGCTTGTTCGACTCGAGAAAGCAGATATTATTGAGAAAGTGGATGCTAGCGAATGGGTCTCTCCTCTTGTGGTGGTTCACAAGAAATCTGGTGATATCCGCCTTTGCGTTGACCTTCGGGAAGTCAACAAGGCTATTGTGGACGATAAATATCCACTTCCCAACATGCAAGAATTGTTTGGAGAGGTGCGAATGTATTCAGTTCTCTTGACTTGGCTTCGGCATATCATCAAGTTCTACTGCATGAAGATTCCCGTGATATGACTTCCTTTCAAAAGTTGATGTCCTCTGTCCTGAGAGGTTTGGATGGAGTCCAGTGTTATTTGGATGACGTTATCGTGTACGGATCAACGCAATCTCAGCATGATCTACACTTACGCAAAGTTCTGGAGCGTATACAGAGTGTCGGTCCTTCGCTGAATTTGCAGAAGTGCCAGTTCAACCTTACGCAGATTCGCTATCTGGGACACATAGTGTCTGCTAGAGGGATGGAGCCAGATCCAGCTCACGTGGAAGCGATTCGCGATGCTCCAGTGCCTACTGATGTTTCGGTAGTCAGATCATTCTTGGGGCTTGCTTCGTATTATTCGCGCTTCGTGCCCCATTTCTCTACAATCACTGAGCCACTCCGAGTGCTGACAAGAAAGGACGTCACTTTCGTATGGACACCAGAAGTTCAGCATGCCTTTGATAAGGTGAAGGAGATAATTGCCAGCAGTGACACTCTGCACCTCTTTGACCCAGACCTACCAGTCGTCATAGCTACAGACGCATCTGCATATGGTTCCTGTAGCGTTCGCATCACGTACATTGAGTGAAGCTGAAAGGAACTATTCGGTTGGAGAAAAAGAAGCATTGGCCTGTGTATGGGCCGTTGAAAAATGGTTTCAATACATATGGGGACGCCATTTCATACTGAGGACGGATCATCAGTCGCTGACTACTTTGCTCTCATCGCGAGGATCAGGCGCGTTATTAGATTCAACTACACCGTTCAGTACAGTCCTGGTGCCCAGAACTGTGCTGCAGACGCGTTATCGCGGTTACCCCTACCTACAGATGATGTGATTGTGGATGATGATGACGAGATTGTCATCCAAGCCATTGATATGCTTATCGCAGGGAATCCATGTAGCGTTACTAGAGCGGAATTACGACGAGCAACTGCGGAAGATTCAGTTCTGTCCCGAGTGATCGCGTACGTGGTGAAGGGATGGCCAGGTAAAGTTGATGATGAGATTACGCCATTTAAGAAACTTTCTGGTGAGTTGTCAATTATTGATGGGTGTCTCTTCAGAGGGGAGCGAATCGTCGTCCCTACTCAACTTCAGTCAAAGCTCATCAATTTCGCTCATGCTGCTCATCAGGGTATCGTCCGTACGAAACAGAGATTGCGAGATCTCTACTGGTGGCCTGCCATGGATCAAATGGTAGAGGAGGCCATCAGAAGTTGTTACGCATGCCAACGTAGTGATAAAGTAGCACGTACGCACAACACACCACTGCAAAGTGTGCCATTGCCTTCTGGTCCATGGGAGAAAATCGGAATCGACATAACAGGTCCTTTCAATTCGCATGAGTACACGTACGCGATAGTTGTGATTGATTATTATTCGAAGTGGCCGGAAGTCGCATTCGTATCTGAAGGTCTTCCTTCTGAGATTGTGTCAGACAATGGAGTTCAGTTTGTGTCTTCTGAGTTCCAGCAGTTCCTCCAACAGCTGAATATTCAACACTACAGATCTTCGCTGTACTACCCGAGAGCGAACGGCGAGGTTGAGCGATGGAATCGCGTTTTGAAACAGACGTTACAGATTGCTACTACTGAGCACAAGTCTTGGAGAGAAGCAGTTTCTGAGCTTCTCATGTCTTACCGAGCTACACCTCATCCAACTACGGGAAAATCGCCAGCGTTGTTGTTGCACGGTAGGAAAATGATCACCCCAGTCAACATTCGCATACAATGTTTCACAGGTGTACCAAGTGATACCGATTCAGAAATTCACGAGCGAGTGCACAAGAAACAAGCAAAATCAGAAGCGTACACTGATAGCGTTCGAGGAGCTACTGTCCCTCGATTCAGGATTGGAGATACCGTGAGAGTGAAAAGACCCGTAAAATCTAGTAGTTCAAAGTACCCACCACAGAGAAGCGTGGGTAAGAAAGGTCGTTACACATATGTCTTAGAAGACAATCGCATTTGGAACGCGTCTAAGCTAACACCATGTTCTTCAGAGTCTGTTGACATGTCATGTCATTGCCTTCTGACAATGCACCAAATGAGTGTGACTCTAGGAAAGCGTGGGAGAAAACATCCCAAATGGATAAAAGACTATGTTAAGTAAAATTGTAAAATGTCTAATTATGGTGGACCCTTGATGTTTGCAAAGCTACATAGTAAAGCTTTGATTTGATGGGAATTGTTCTTTATGCAATACTTAACTCAACTTTTCAATTTTAATGATCCAGAATTTTGCTATATTTGCTTTACATTCATTACCCACAATTACAGTCTGCAACCCAAAAACGTAGTTAAAAGAAAATTGAAAAAAAAAAATGAGTCAAACATCAAGTCGTTTACATGTACGTTTTGACTTATGTTTCACATGTATCAGACAGTTATTGCTGTATATATTTTCTATTGTGTATAATCATGCATTCACAGAGTTTGTTGGTTTTTATACAAACAGAAATTTTGAAGTACATGTATACATTCTTTGTGCTATAAGTTTTAAGAAAAGAAACAAAACTTGTGGAATTTGTAAAGTTATGCATGCAACTTTTGATGAAAGAATTTCCCAAGAGGAGGGGAAAATGTTGTGTTAAATGATACAAAAAAGAAGAGATTGTAAGTCTGGAAAGAAGACTACGGGATTGCAAGATGGCGAGAATAAAGTTACGTTGAGTTTTGATCTCGCAAAAATATGGAGTCAGTTTTCTTCATTTCATTGTACTGCATATAACAATGATGAAAAGCAATGAAGTGGAAAAGCCATGTTTCAGCATGTGTGGTGTGGCCAACCGTCTACGGTACGCGTTGTCGTTGACATGAAAATTGTTCATCATGCGGGGTCAGCCAGGCATGGGGCGCTATCGACCGCGCCGGCCGGGCCGGGAAGTTTGGAAGGCGGTATGTGTGCTTTTTTTGTCACGATTGTGGATTGCCGAAATGGAACAATTAAACCTCCGAAATTGCCACTTCTTGGTCTAAAGTAATTCTCAGGTGATTTAATCCACATGCCATGGTATTAATCAACATCATCTTTGTATACAACCAGTTCATATCAATCTAAAAATAAAATCTAAACCTTCAGTGTACGGCTGATTAACAGACTATAGAAGGGTGAGTTTTCAGCACTACAGGTGTGATTTTGTGCATACTGTTTGTGTGTGTGTTCTTTAGCACTATAATAATAATAATAATATAGACACTTATAATGCGCTTACAATTCAATTGCATATAAACTTAACCTAAAATACAATTACAATGATAACATTACAGGTTAGGGTATAAAGACATTGAAATTCATGTCAATGCAAATTACTACAATAATATTGGGCCATTAGATGAGTTTTCAGACAGGACTTGAAATGTTCTACTGATTTACAGTCATTCAGTTTAGTTGGAAGACTGTTCCACAAACGGGGAGCTGCTGATATAAATGCTCGATCTCCCATGACCGTCTGGTTTTAGGAATGAAAAGATCAAGAGTAGATGTATTGGAAGACCAGGACGACCAGGCTTGTGAAAGTCAAGAAGAGATGAAATGTACTGTGGAGAGGAGAACGTCAGGGCACGATACGCAATCAGAAGGGTTTTATACGTGAGACGATGTTCAACAGGAAGCCAATGAAGGAACTTAAGGACTGGTGTGATGTGAGAATACTTGTGCGTACATGTAACTAGACGGGCAGCAGCATTCTGAAGAAGTTGGAGCCTCCTTACTTGAGACTGAGAGATGCCATATAACAACGAGTTACAGCAATCAATCCGGGATGTTACAAATGCATGCACAAGCTGCTCAGCTGCTTTTGTAGTTAGATACTTGCGAATAGCACGGAGGTTACGGAGACTGTGGATAGCGAGTTTAACACACGATGATACCTGTGAATCCATGGTCATATTTGAGTCAAAAATAACTCCTAGATTCCGAACTTTATCCACTGGAGTAATTGATGAAGAACCAATATTCAAATTAGGAATTGTCAATTTGTTGAGCTGCTGCCTCGAACCCAGCATAATAAACTGAGATTTC
This sequence comes from Heliocidaris erythrogramma, assembly GCA_025617745.1. Classification (NCBI taxonomy): domain Eukaryota; kingdom Metazoa; phylum Echinodermata; class Echinoidea; order Camarodonta; family Echinometridae; genus Heliocidaris; species Heliocidaris erythrogramma. The sequence goes on along the minus strand of CM046854.1, from coordinate 14,611,654 downwards.
TTATCATTGAGCTTCAAATAATTATCATTCATCCAGTTCCTAATTTCAAGTATACAGACTTCAACACGAGCAATACAGGCATCAACTTCACATTGTGTAGGAGAACACGAAAAATATATTTGCGTGTCATCGGCATACATATGGTGATTGAGATTATGCCTCTTGATGATATCATGGAGGGGAAGAGTATAGATATTGAAGAGTTGCGGCCCAAGCACCGATCCCTGGGGCACAGAGAAGGGAAGATGAACTTTCCCAGAAACAGCTCCATGAACGCAAACCCTCTGGGATCTGTTTGAGAGATAAGATGTTAACCACTGGTGAGCCTGTCCACCAATTCCGATCGACTTGAGTCTCTTCAGCAGTATGGCGTGGTCTACTGTGTCGAATGCACTACTTAGATCGAGCAGAATCAACCCAGTCACTTTTCCACAATCCATTCCGGCAAGGATATCATTTTGCACTCGTAAAAGTGCAGTCTCAACGCTGTGCTTTCCTCGGTAGGCCGATTAGAAGTTATCTTGAAGGTCATTGTCATTAAGAAAGGACTGAATACGTATTGAAACAATAGTTCAATAACCTTTGATAAGAAACTTAGATTTGCCACAGGTCGATAATTCGAAGAAACTTGCCTGTCCAGATTTGCTTTCTTGAGGAGAGGCTTCACGAGAGCCTGTTGCATAGACGCAGGAAAACTCGCACTTCGAAGAGACTTATTAACAGATTCTGTAATGTATGGTGCAAATACATCAATGCATTCTTTTATCAAGGAAGTAGGAACTGGATCTAGCTCACATGATGATGTTGGAGAACCCATGACAACTCTCTTGATCTCACTTACAGAAGCTGGTGCAAAGTCAGTCATAACTGGAACAGGTAACAACTCGTAGTGCTGTACATGTTGTTCTACCCGGAGCTCGGCTTCAATGTCATCACGTATCTTAGTGACTTTGTTGAAGAAAAACTGGCAGAATTCATCAGCGAGTATCTGGTCTGAAAAGTGTTAGCACTAGTAGTGCCGTTTTGGGGCTCTAAAATGGGTTATTTAATGCACTATAGAAGTGTGGTTTTTGCGAGCTGCATGCGTCTAATAGCACCAGAAGTGTAAAGAGGCTTACACTTAAAGGCCGGTATTCTGATAGCAGGTTTAATTTAACCCCAGACTAAAGTTAACTCTAGGTTAACTAAACTACACTTAAACCTCGCCTTCAGCCTAAGTGTAGTTTAACTCTATTGTGGTATTCTGATAGCCAGGTTTAGTTAAACCTAGGTTTAACATTTAACCCTGGGTCAGATGCCCCGCCCAGGTTTAATTACCGTGGAGAATCTACTGCACATGCTCAGTAGAGCTCGTTTGCTCATGAATATTCATACCATCCTATAGAGGATTGTCAAGGGGATTCTTAGTGCATTAATTTATTGTGGCCAATTGGAACAGTGGCAATCCGAAAATTTATGTATAGAGTGTAGGCTATCCCCAGGAGGCTACCTGTGCTCTTTTGAACTGTATGTCATATAGTTACATGATGTAATTGCTGCCTTTCCTTGTTTTTTATTTTTATTTTATAGACTGCAATAATTTTTATAATTGTTTGTAAATGTGAATATGTTTGATTCAATAAAAATAAATAATCCCCCTGAAACAACCACACACACAACATATTAGCCTATTGATGAAAGTGTTTCTTAAATTAAAAAAAACACAAACTAGATCTAGGATGGAATTTCTTTTTAATTAAGTAGGCCTATTTTTTCTTCTTTCTTCTTTCTTCACATGTATCGCCGGGGCGACCGGGACGGATTACTACGCGCTGTGTGTGTATCGTATTGCTTAAAGTGCGCATCTGCGAGTCATAACATTCTTTATTTTCTTTTAAATTCTACATACGGTAAGTCTGAGATCTAACGTTAAATTTAACAAGTTTAATAGTTAGGCCTAGATCTAGGGAGTACAGTAACAATTAACATGGCAGGGGGTTCTAAAGCTACGCACCACTTTTAATACGCGTTGTCTATGGGAGAATACGCGCTTCACATCCAAAACAAAGTGCGTAGCTTTAGGTCCCCCCCTCATAAACATCCCGGTACGGTGGGAGATGGTTTGTTAGAGTAAGTTAGACCTGCACTGGCCTAAACATAAGGCTAAGCCTACGAATAGACTTAGAAGTAGTAAGTTTGAGATCTAATTCTAAAGTAACAAGTTAGGTCTAGATAAATAAAGTTACAGTTATTGGCCGGTATTCTGATAGCAGGTTTAATTTAGACTAGGCCTAGAGGTACATGTAGTAATGCCTAACTTAACGAGTTAGAATCTAATTACGCCCGAGATCCAACTTTCTGTTTGAATATTAGTTGGAGATTGAGTAGGCCCTAGATCAATGAGTACGATGAACTTGTAAAAACTTGTGTCTTTAGTCTAGCCTACTGTTAGTTCTAAAATAGGACCCGCCTAGATCTACGTTAAAACAAACAACAACTCTAAAGTCTAACGGTTAAATCTAATTTTGTTACCAAAAAATGGTATTATCTAGGATCTACCGGGGTTTTTTTCTCTCCGTAATTAACAGCAGTAAAAAAAAAGTTAGAATTTAGGCGTTGGATGACACGCAAAATCGTGAAGCGTTCCATATTTTTTTTTTTTTAACCGATGTGTTGGCTCAGTCACTAGAGCGTCCGCCTCACAATCGGGAGGTCGTGGGTTCGAACCTCGGCCGCGTCATACCAAAAGACGTTAAAAGATGGGAGTTGCTGCTACCTTGTTTGGCGTTCAACAATTGCAAGGATAGAGCAACGGTCGATCTGGCGCTGCACAGTGGCTGCCGGGCCCACGATCAATTGGGGAAAAAGAATTTTCATTTCGGTTAATAAAATTTGGAATGGACTATAATTGGATTATTATAATAATAATAATAATAATTATTATATTATTATTATGTTGGTCATTTCAGGAGCGACGTTTACGTGCCAGGTCTGCGAGAATCTCGTATCGCTAAAGTCCCTGCCTACATACGATATGTACAGTAGGGCTACGCGACAGAGTTAAACCCGACTTAAACTACCCCCTGCGCGAGTCTTAAATATTGAGAGAGTTATTACCACACTTATGGGGTGTTGCAAGAAAGTTCTGAATGGTTCAGGGTCTGCCAATTCAAGAAGATGCGCTTGCAACAATGATTTTGATTGGTCAGTACCGATCAGTTGCAACTTGCAATCAATCGCAACTTTCTTGCAACACCCCATTAGGCTGAGGTTAGACTAAACCTCGCTATCGGAATACCAAATTTAAACCCAGGTTTAAATATGGCGACTTAAACAAGGCTTATTAATATTACCACACTTAGACTGAGGTTAAGTTAAACCCGGCTATCAGAATACGGGCCAAAGTGTTTAAAGTAGCACTTGTACTGGTGTTGAATTATATGCTACTTTAGCAAAAATTTGTGCAGTCCCTATATTGCGTGCCCTTATAGGTGCTGCCTCCAAATCTTGAGGTGCTAAAAATAGCACTTGATTTTTTAGAGTGTACGAGTGTCTATCAGCGAATGAGCTTTCAGTGAGCGACTACCTGAATTAACTATATTACACTAAAGGTTTGGGGACAGAAATACACACATCTTGAACTATAGCATGCCTAACCAATTTAAACTATTGAATTGGGATGTTTAAACGATTTTTTTAGCTTTGGAAAGTAAAAATACAAAACAAAACGTTTGCGCCCTCTTTTGACCGTACTACGTAGAATCGGCAAATAATTAGCGGCCTCTCAGGGGGGGGGGGGGGGGGGGGGGGGGTTTATGAAATATCTTTTATGTCATGAGATTTTCATTTTTGTTTCGTTTCTTATGACTGCACTGAGTTCTGAGATACCATTTTGAACATAAAAAACATCTCTTCCAAGGTATTGTAATGACAGCTTACTTGGGAGGGGGTTGGTGTCTGTCCTGAGATAAGGGGTTGGAATGAGAGCTCACCTGAGATAGGGGGGTACATTGAGCAGTGTTCTGAATTTAGGGGGGTCTCCAAGGCAGGAAAAGTCCGCGCAAAGCCCGCGATAGGGGGGTTCAGAAATTTTGGCAGCCCCGAGATAGGGGGTGCTTTCAAAGGGAGGGAACAAGCATACGCGTACCCTAAATAATACTGAGTGTGGGGCCGGGCTCATGCCCAAGCTATATACAATCACTCAAAATGTCCGCGCCCGCGAAGCGCCTACTGGTGGTGTAGTTAACGAACATAGCATCACCAGGAAAAGAATGGTATGGAGGAGGTATTGTTTGAAAGCATGCAATTAATGTGAGCATGTGCTGAGCTGGGGGAAGTTACATTCCACTGTCTTTTGTAGAATGTTCGTGTAGCTGACTGATGATTGACAGATGATGTTCATTATAATTACAATCACATAATTTCTTCCCTTCTCAGTAATCGCATGCCTTAATAAATTTACTGACGCGGTTTGTATCAATATAATGGTAACCATATAATATGCGAATGGATTGTTCAAACACTTTTTTCTCAATATGGCAGGCACAGCTTTCCAAACATAATTTGATTTGATTTGATTCATTTGCTTCTGCAAATAATGTAAGTACAACAGTTTTCGGTAACATATATAAAATAAAATACAAAAGTACTTCTCAACGATGAATCATGAATAAATAAGTGTATGTAACAATCATTACAAACACGAAATGATACATTTCCAAATTATTGTAATTCATCGAATATAAAATCATTTGCGGAAGAAGGACTGCCATTGTAAGCAATAGCAATAATAGCAATAATATAAAGCTCTTGTGCATAAACATCTTCTACTTAACTGGCAAAAAGTTAATCTTACCGTATACAAGGAGATATGTATCATGAGAGGTGGGAGCGTCATTTGAGAATGTAACCTTACATCTGTAAAAGCCGTTATCAATAGATGTTGCATTCAATACTATCAGCGAAAGATCATCTCTTATATCATAATTAGCTGTTGGACTTGGAGTTCTGACTCCCTCGTAAAGCACTGCCAAAGCTGGGTTTCCATGGACAAACGATGTGGGGTCAGAACTTTTAAACCACTGAACGATCAGGATGTTTTTGGCACGTAGCTGGTTCATGCAGGGAATTTTTCCTGTTCTGTAACGTTCTACCATTGCGGTATCTGCAATCTCTCCATTTCCTGTTAAAGAGGTATCTATGAAGAGTTTAAAGTTTCAAGATATGCTACATCCACAAAGTAACATTTGAGAAACACACATCTTTTTAAAATAATAATCAATTTTGCGGTATCGATTTGACGTAATTTTTTTCGTATTGCTATAAATACCAAATAGATGTAAAATTGCTCAGAAGGCGAGAAATCCATGTACCTCATGAGAGATCATATACATGTGTAACTGAAATTGGATATCCCATGTAGGCTTACTGGGCGTTAAAAAAGGAAAACCAAGTTTGAAAATTGACTGTAAGTGAACTATACATTTACCAGCGTTTAATTTCATATCATATGAAAGAGCAATTCATTTGCCTTGCAATACTTATGCTAAGAGTTCACTGGCCGGTGCCATTTGGTGCCAGTTTGCGCCAATGCAATTTGCTGTGGCGCCTAGTGTCGCCAGTAAGGTGCCTATAGTGGAGTGTAGTGGCTCAAACTGCCTCCCAACTCCCTGGCTAGTGGTGGCACGAAATTTTAATTTGGCGGCAAGAAAATGTCAAAATGTTTGAAATCTTCCAAGTGGCACCAAATGGCGCAAACAATCCTCCTATTGGAATCCACTGGAATGTAATGGTGCGCGCCAAGTTGCGCCAATGAGAATTCGCGGCACATGGCGCCAAGTGGCACCTTGTTTGCGCCACTACGCGCCAAATAATTCCAACAGAGGCGGATAGCCCGCGCCAAAGCGCGCCAAATGTGCAGTGGCGCGAGCCAAACGGCACCCGATTGGTGACTACTTCGCGCCAAATGCCACCTGGTTGCCCGCCATTCAGCGCCACTTGCCGCCTATAAAAGCAGGGCGGCATCGCAGGACTTTCTCACACAACTTGCAAGATTTTCAACGAAGATGCCCCCAAAAGGCAAGAAAGGCAGTAGGAAGGGGAAGAAGGACAAGCCTGAGCAGTCCAAGAAGAAGGACCCCCAGCCCAAGAAGCTCAAGCTGAGCTCCAGGGCGAGGCCCCCTGCAAGCGAAGATGACGACGAGGCGCTGGCTGAAGCTGGTAGAGGCTCCGCTCCAAGACCTGCCACCCCTGTCCAAGAGCAAGACCAGTCGGCAAGTAGCGCCAAGTGGCGGCAAGTTCAAACCAATTTGGCGACTTTGGCACAAACTAATCACCAAGTGCCGCAAAGTAGCCGTCAGGGTGAATTTTGGAATCAAATGGCCGTGTAATGGCGCAAACTGGCGCAACATTTTGGAGCAAGCCGGGTGGCATTTGGCGCACGCCATATGGCACCCAGTTTATTCCACTTGGCGACACATGCCGAGCGGACATTAATTCGGCGCCACAGCTAGCCACTACGCGCCAATCACATAATCTTTGGCGCGAACTGGCACCAACCCTCGCCGGCCCAGTGGACTCCTAGCATAACTTGCTTAAGTTTCCAGGGTCACGCATCAATGTACACCATTGTCTTTAAAATTTTGTGCAAAATTGTAGTTGGTTCACTTTCTTGTAAAACACAGTAGGCATGGTTTGGGTTGAATGTTGTCTTTGATAGGCAATTTTTTGTTATATTGCAAACTGTTTGGTTCGCACTGTCCCTTCGCCATGCAAAAGTTGGTAAAATTCATTGAGACTGTCTTCTTCGTAAAATGTCTTCCTTGCAAAATGACTCATACGTCTGAAAAGGGATTTATAGAGGAAAAATCATGATTCATAGGTACATATTAACACAAATTTGAAAAAGAAAATCATCCACAATGAGAATTGGAGCACACAGGCCATTTCACAAAAGGTATCTCCTTAACATCATGCCTTTGTGCTTTACAAGAAAGTGAGCCAACTAGATTTGGCTCATTGGTGTTCAGTGATGCATGACCCTGGAACCCTAAACAAGTTACCATTGGAAAAGAATATGCATTACTCTTTCATATCATATGAATTTCATTGTCGGTAATCATATGGTTCATTTACAGGAATTTTTCAAATTTGTGTTTCCTTTTCTTTTAAACGCCCAGTATGTTGCCTTTACCTAATACCGACCTCTTAACGATGTTTCCAACGACTACGGGAAAGATTCTTCATGAAACGTAATGAAAATTCATCAGACTACTACCCAAATACTGGGAAACAAGATCCAGGTACTAACGAGCGATAATACTAGCGCGTTCTTGTAGAAATGACGTTGCAATAGAGTCATCTCATTTTACGCATAGAGGGAGAAGTACGTCTTATTACCGAACCCTGCACATAAGTCAATGGCAATTTATGAAAAGAAATTATTTTAATATATGAAAAATTAACAATAAATTGATAATATTTACGTTTCTATTCCTCATCCTGCTCTATTTTGGCTGTTCTCAACGTTGCTAGGCATTCTACGCGTAGTCCCATGCGTTGATTTGCAAGACGCCCGCTATGACTGGTCGGTATTAGGTAAAGTGATCATACATGTACAAGAATGAGCTTTGACAATAATAGCTAGCTAGCTATTATTGTCAAAGCTAGTTTTATAGCGCGATATATAATTTATAATTATTCGGGATCGAACAGTACAGCTACGTTTTACCATGTTTGCGACGCGATTTCAATATTTCCCCCCTTTTTCCTTCTTATTTCCTGGTCCAGTTTGCCTTGATTCTGCCTCATTACATAATTTTACATTGATAAATATTCTTACAAAGTCAAATAATTTAACCAGTTTGTGGACGGCGGAAGTGTAATATGAAATATGTAGGCTATCGTATGTTCGTTCACAAAACCATAGCACAAACCCCAAACCGTGAAAATCTCGCCAAAACCGGGGCGAAAACCTGTGTAAAAACAGAAATATTTCATGAAATTCGAGTGAAAACAGCCCAATCCCGCGGAAAATAGACCAAACAGACTACTACTAATTATGAAGATTCACAAGATTATTGACAACGGACAGCTGGTTAAAGCAAGGGTTACACCGGAACCGAATCAGCTGCGAATACACCCGAATTTTCGAATTCGGGTGTATTCGGGAGCATTCTGTTCTCCCTCCCCGAATGGGCGAAAATTCGGGAGGTATTCTGAAACATTCGTGGAGGGCTTGTTTTAAAATGTTCAAAACCATCCGAATACGCTAAAAAAATGGTCCCGAATGTGGCCCCGACAAATTTCATTCGGGCCATATTCGGGATATATTCGGATGGAATTCGGCCGGATTCGGTTGCATTCGGGGCATTCTAGGCAGATTCGGGCTTCAACCCGAATCATCTAGCCAAATAAACCTGAATAACACGAATAGAGCCTTTTTCATCCCTTTCCCGAAACCAAAGACAAATTTGGACAAATGTACAACCTGGATAAAAATGTGTGGTCGAAAGGACTTTGGAATAGACCGAATCACCAAGGATACTTACATCCGTTGCAAACATTTTGTGGGAGGAACGTAGGCCCGACCATCGAACATCCCTTCCCCATTCCAGCTGCAGTCACCGAGCTTGAGCCCGGGGCTTGAGCGACAAATTGCCACAAAACCTCTGCGGTCTCCGCCCGAAAGCGGTTGTTGGAAACTCTGCCTCTGCCTCCGAGTCCAAAGAGACATCATGCAGTTCAAATAGAAGAAATTAAAGACATGCAAGATGTTCCCACGAATGTTCCCCCTGATGTTCCCTTGGATGTTCCTGTCTACAATTTTGTGGATCGTATAAGTAATAAATGTGTATAAATCTACCCCCGCCCCCCCGACAGAAGGAAGCATGAGTCATTGTTCTTATTGTCTTATACTCCCTTATGTCAAGTGGGGAAGGGGGGGGGGGGCAGTATATGAATCACAGGATCCATGCTTTATAACTTTTCATAACTCTTTACTTTTACTGAAAGTAGTTTGTACTTAAAAGTTTGAGGCAATAGATCAGTTCAAAGTATGAGTGAGGGGCCGGGAGAGGGGTGTCAAATCTCTGACTGTCCAATCCTTCACTGACTTCCTTGACGATGAACTGGAAGTCGATGCCATTGTAAGAAATTATGACATAGTCACTATCGTCGATAACAGCTAGGGAGAGACGCGCATTGACTTTGCATGGAGATCGGGCAAAATCCAAGATGGCGATCGGTCAAAGCTTGCCCGAGTTAGTAACAGTAACTAGGAAGTAGGGGGTATTGACGTCATCGCGTAAACCGCCCTATTGCGACCGATCTATATCGCGGTAAGAATACGCGCGTGCCATGCTAGTTTGCATTATATTGATGCATTGATGACGAGTACGTAACAGTACAATACAGCTATTTGTGCAGACCTAAAAAGAGAAGAGTGTACATTTGGCCTGCTGATAAATTTCAGAACTTGTTAAATTGTTTAATTTTAAATCATAAATGACCGTAGGTCTATCATCTACATGTAACTTGTAGCCTAACTTCTAACTTAAGTGTCTGTCACAGTCAGTGTGAGTGTGAGGGGCCCTTTTTTTGAAGCACTAAATGATAATCTTGAAGCACAATTTTTTCACAGGTTCATTTAGACATCCCATCAGATATTCTGATAACATGTATAGACAAGCAGCTCAGATTTTTAAAACTGAACACAATGTGAGCCAATGCCTTTAAGATAATCTTCAACTAGCAAATTCGGCCACTGTGGGTGGCAAACAGATTTAAAGCTTTTGAATCAGACAGTAGCCATTATAATTATCATTATATGTGAATTCATCGGATATTTGACAGAATTGGTACAATTCACTCTCAGTTAAAGTCAGTCAGATTTGCTACTTTGTCATAAGTTTGTGATGTCAGTCTAAGGACCATAAATTCCCATTTTACCGTCAAAAATCTTTCCTAATATATTTTCTGAGATTAGTCATGACAGTGTTCTTGCATTCATGCACGTTGATAGAATGACAATCAATTTCGTTTAGAAAGAGCCCCACCCATCCCCCCCCCCCCCCCAAGAAAACAAATGTATTTTGATAAATGTGTATATTCATAAACCTTTATTTCGTATACGAGTCTATTCTTTATCACTTATATTATGTTTTAAAAAATGTTTATTTTTCATATAAATGCATATGTACAAAACAACCCTTAGATACAATAAATACAAATTGCGAAAATAAAGGTATGAGGAAAGTGTATCTCAGAAAATAAGGGAATTTGGCAGTCAAGTCATCAGTGTGCAAATGTCACCACAAACTCAAATTTGTCAATACATGTATGTCTCAATTTCTTTTAAATATGTACTGTCATTATTAAAATAATTATTTTCCATTGCAAAAATTTGAACCTACTATCGATATAGCGAAACGCCTTATTGAGTGCTGATTGCCAGGCATTAACAATATAGCAAAACCACAAGAGCACCCAAATTAATGTACGAGAAAAAGTGAATACATTCAGGGAGATCTTTGTGTCTCAGAAAACACATTTCCCCATAATTGTCTTACCTAATTAAGTTATGCTGTACACGTGGGTATTTGTGGTGAATAACATAGACCCTTAAACAGAGAGCTGAAGAAGACATGCATTACAACAATGTTGCAGCATTTATATTGCATACTGCAGTCATATAATTAAATTGTAAAATCAGCACTGATTTTCTTATTACTATATAAATCTATATACCTACCTATTATGCCTGTAGTCTTGACTACGGGACCCCATCTGGCGTTCCCCTACTTCCTTCACATCCTTCTATCTTAAGGATGTTCTTTCGGGTGAGGTTAGCTTTGCAACCTCTGGGTTGAGAGCTGCTTCGTCGTCTCTGTCTGCCCCGCGTTAGTTACTCCCGTCCTGGGACATGCCACCCGGGTTTTTATCCGTGCTATTCTAGCAAATAGGTAGATACATCGATTTATTGCTGTAAATCAAGAAAATTATAACTAATTTTGTTGTTATTTACTAGATAAATCTATGTATCTACCTATGTCCCTCCCTCCAGCCCCTCTCCTTGTCTGACATGTCCTAGATTCTGTCTCTGACTGCTCGGAAGAGGAAGAGTATGGCGGTGGCGCGATTGGATTGGTGGACGGGGAGTACGCGCGCGCAGGCAGGGGCTGCGCGTTTTAGACTTAGTTTTTCTCGAATGACGGCATAGTTTGGGAAACTAGCAAATAGGTAGATACATAGATTTATCTAGTAAATAACAAAATTAGTTATAATTTTCTTGTTTTAACTATTTAATTCATCCTATAAACCAAGAAAATTATAACTAATTTTGTTATTTACTAGATAAATCTATGTATCTACCTATTTGCTAGTTTCCCAAACTATGCCGTCATTCGAGAAAACCTAAGTCTAAAACGCGCAGCCCCTGCCTGCGCGCGCGTACTCCCCGTCCACCAATCCAAACGCGCCACCGCCATACTCTTCCTCTTCCGAGCAGTCAGAGACAGAATCTAGGACATGTCAGACAAGGAGAGGGGCTGGAGGGAGGGACATAGGTAGATACATAGATTTATCTAGTAAATAACAAAATTAGTTATAATTTTCTTGATTTACAGCAATAAATCGATGTATCTACCTATTTGCTAGAATAGCACGGATAAAAAACCCGGGTGGCATGTCCCAGGACGGGAGTAACTAACGCGGGGCAGACAGAGACGACGAAGCAGCTCTCAACCCAGAGGTTTCAAATCCAACCTCACCCGAAGGAGCATCCTTAAGATAGAAGGATGTGAAGAAAGTAGGGGAACGCCAAAAGGCGGCCCTCAAAAGTCTTCCAAAGGGATGAACCTGACAAAGCGCCCAGGAGGTAGAACACTCCTAGTGTCATGCGCTCTGGGAGGCTTCCCAGACAGGAGAGCCTCCAAACCCGCAGCTTGGATAGCCTCGACAATCCAACGGGAGATAGTCTCCCGTGATGCTTGGGAATAAAGGTGATGGAAAAAGAGAAGAGCTGATCATCCTTACGAAAACAACCGTAGTCCTATCCAAGTACCATTTGAGAGCCCTAACAGGGCACCAAGATTTATCCTCCATGACGGAAGAGAATTCCGACAGAGGACTCAAGAACACTTCGATTAAGCCAGAAGAATCCGTCTGATTCTTGGCAATAACGAAGGTCGAGGGACAAGACGTACACCTTGCCTTTCCCATCTGATATGCCCGGGGGCCGTAGAGAGAGAAAGGTGGTCTTAATCGGGAGATGGTGTAACGACGCTTTGCAGAACGGCCCAAAGGGCGGTTTGGCCAAGGCGTCCAAAACCAAGGAAGGCTCCACGCAGGAGTCAACTGGCGATTTGCTGGGCGTGTCAAAGGAAAGACCTCAGCAAATGAGTCAGGAAGGGAGAGATTGAAACTCCCGAACCATCAGAAAAAACCCAAGGTGAACCGCAGTAATAGCGGACCGGTAACCACTAAAGTTAGAGAGGGCCCTGCCCTTATCGAAAGGAGTAATAAGGAAAATTGTTGTAAAAGCACCCACCGGGGCAGAAACGGGAAAACAAACCCCTTCTCCCCAACAAGCATGGAAGGTTTCTAAACTCGAGTTGACAACAGCTCGGGTAGAAACTCTTCTGCTCTGGACTATGAACTGGGAGGCTCTCTCTGAGAGTCCTCGCTTCCTCCCCAATAGCGGCCAGGCGGGCAATGTAGAGCCGCCGGACGATGGTGGAGGATCCCCGACAGGGGCTGATCTGAGGACTGCTCTCCATAGAAGGGAGAGAGGCCGACCGTCCAGCAGAGACAGAAGAAGAGGAAACCAAGGTCTCCTCGGCCAGCAAGGTGCTATGAGCAGAAACCCACGCCTGATCCTCCTGAATCTTCCCCAGGAACTGAGGAATTAAGGAGATCGGCGGAAAGGCGTAACCCCAGAAGTTCTTCCCTGAAGGGAGAACGCATCGAGGGCCCAAGCTTCCGGATCTCGCACTCGAGAGCAAACTCGGGAGGCGATGATTCAGAGCTGTCGCAAACAGGTCTATCTCCAGATGGGCGCAGACTGAACTGAGGTAGTCGAAGACCTCTTGATTCAGTGACCACTCGGAGGGGGGACACATGTCCCGGGACAGCAAATCTGCAATCAGATTGTCCCGCCCGGGAACATAGGAGGCGATCGGAATCACTCGGTGAGGCCGACACCACTCTTAAGTTTGGCGGTTAGATCGTTCAGGGTAGCGGGAAGAGTCTCGCCCTGTCTGTTGATGTAAGCAGCAACAGAGGTGCTGACCGTCAAATCAGGACGGAGCGACCTACAAACATGTTCTCGAAAAGGTGGAGAGACATGAGGACTGCCATCAATTCCAACACAATAAGTGGGGCAAGGTGCACAGGTGTGACCAGTCCCCCGATACCACCTGGTCCGAACAGGGCGATAAGTAGGCGTTTGATCTCCTCGGTGAGAGGAATCCACACCTTGAGCGAGTCTACACTGGGCTTGAAAACTTCAGAAGATGAAGTTGGAAAAGGCCTCATATGAAGCCGACAGTCTTTGAGGACATCCCTATGGCTCGATAAGTGGTCCAAGAACTGGTGCCATCGGCCTGCCCGAACTCGACGTAAGAGACGAAGAGATCGAGCTAGAAAGACAATTGCGTGAATTCTCTCCCGACTGGGGCGGGTAAGTTGGTTCACAATGTCTAATTTCCGCACTCTAGGTAAATGGGTCTGCGGGTAGGAGTCAACTCCTACTTGTCCCAGTTGGCTATGAATCGTACTTCTTGCGTAGCACGGAGAAGTAGGGCCATGTGCGACTGAAGGACGGACACAGAGCTCGCCACCAGGAGCCAGTGGTCCAGGTAAGTGAAAAGTCTCAGACCGCGATCCTGAGGGAAGCGGCTAGGGTAGAGACTGCTCGAGTAACACTCGAGGAGCCGGTTTCAGGCCGAAATTTAAGGCCTCGAACCGGAAAGTTTCGCCTTGAAGGAGAAACCTAGAAGGTCCCTTGAAGAAGGGTGTATCGGTATGTGAAAGTATCTTTCAAGTCTACCGAAATAGCCACATCTGACGGTCTGATCGCCGGGAGAATCGAGGCCAAGGTTTCCCTGTGGAAAACCTCTCTTGGTATGAAGGAATTGATGACTTCCATATTCAAGATCATTCTGAGCTTCCCCGAGCATTTGGGAATATAAGATAGGGGAGAGGCACAACTGGGGTGGTCTCTTACCCTTTCGATCGCGCCCTTTTCCAGCAGCTCTTGAATCTCGGTGGAGATGTGCTCTAGAAAGGGGGCGATAGTGTAGGAGGGTTGTGGCGGACGGTTCCGTGTGGGAGGGGCTTTGCGAAAAGTATGCAGAAGCCTCCTCGCACGAAGGGGAGCACGAAAACGTCGTCGGTAATTCCTTCCCAGGCGGGAAGGTACTGAAGACGGCCGCCAACCCTCTCCTCCAACGCTCGGGGCGCACCTGTGCACGGGGCAGCTGGAAGCGCCACCGCGTCTAGGAGGCGGAAAGACAGCCTGGGCCTGCGGCTTAGGAGCCGAGGACTTAAGGCATTTCAGAAGTTCCATCGCCTGCTTGCGTGAATCAACCTCAAGTTGAATCACATCAGGCCCCTTACCTCCAAAGAGGTGAAGGCCGGAGTGCGGGACCCTGGCCAGGAGGGCAGGTATGTCCGCATCCGCAATGCCCAGAGAGGAAAGCGTAAGCTTCCTCCTAGCATTGGTGGCTATTGCTGTCGACACAGACAGTTCCAACCACAACGAGCCTGTCCAGGACAAGGCTTCGTCTAGCAACAGGATGTCCGAGTCGGACATCTCGAGGTGCTGACTCCTAGCGCGAAAGGAAAGGAGCGTACCCAAGTGGGCAGTCAGCCTCAGGCCAGTCCTGGAATGAGCTTCCATTAAGGACGGGAGCTTCTCTATTTGGCGTAAGGTGAACTCTTAAAGTTGACACCAAGCCTACCACCTACATGTAGGAGGTCACTGGAACAGGACTTTCTCGTAATTAAATCGAGTGTCCTGTCGAGAGAAGGTGAAAACCCAGCCGAGGGACGGTTTTACAACGAGCCTGTCCTTGGACAAGGGGCTTCGTCTAGCACAGGATGTCCGAGTCGGACATCTCGAGGTGCTGGCTCCTAGCGCTAAGGGAAAGGAGCGTACCCAAGTAGGCAGTCAGCCTCAGGCCAGTCCTGGAATGAACTTCCAATAAGGACGGGAACCTCTCTATTTTGGCGCAAGGTGTACTCTTAAGTAGACACCAAGCCTACCACCTACATGTAGGAGGTCACTGGAACGGGACTTTCTCGTAATATAATTCGAGAGTGTCCTGTTTAGAGAAGGTGAAATCCCCGGCCGAGGGACGGACCCTACTAAGGATGCAAGAGGCTGTGAGGCGAAGTCATTGAAGACTCGCTTACAGTCCTCCGTAAGAGGGATGCCCTTGGAGGGACGCTCACCTTGAAAAAGGAGAGACGGATGTCCCGGATCAGCCCGACTCTGTAAAAGTGTCGGGAAGAAATTTCTCCAGCAGGGCTTGAGTCTCTACCGCCAAGGACCCAAAGGTCTGGGGTGTAATCTCAGCCTGTGGAGAGGCATCATCCTCCGAAAATCCAGACTGAAACCCGATCCCAAGAAGGGCGGTGTAAGCAGTCCCAGGATTCCTCCCCAGGCGGAGCACCAAGTGCCGCTGGAATGGGAGTAGCCCCGACCGGACGATCAAAGCTGAACGTGGTCGAGAGACGCCCGAAGTGGGGCGGTAAGGCTCTAGTGTGTTGGAAAACAAACACAATGAGCCAGATACCTGAGAAAAGGAACCGGATCCCAACCCACTAGAAGCAGTGGTGGTAAACAAGGGAAAACCAGTGTTCCTAGCCGGATAACCGGTAAAAACCGGTATCCGAACCGGATATCCGGTAAAAACCGGTATCCGAACCGGTATCCGAACCGGACCTGGGTCGGGTCGGGTACAGGTATCCCCCCTTCCCCCTTGGGGGGAGGGGTTGGAGTCAGGCGTGGTGGGGAGTACAGACACAGAGTCTGACCAACCACTCCGCTCCACAATGATCTTGAGATAATTCAAAAGTTCATGGGAGACGCCTAACTCAGAAGTGGTCGCCCCTTGGGGGCTAACCTTCTTCTTCTTGCCCCCCCCCCCCCCCCCCTGACACATGAGGTGAACACACAGTCGGTGTCAGGGGGAGAGAGTCCGCCTCGCCTGTTGGCTGGGCAGTACTCTGGCGCTTACGCTTCTTGGGCAGGTGGGCATGTTTATCGCCCCCTTTACCCTTAGAAACGGGCACCGCCTCCGTAGTAGGCCCTGAAGGGAGTACTTTTGGAGGATCACGACTCTCTTTTTCCCTTACCCGCCTTGCTTGTGTTAGAAGCGTGCGGAGAGACAAAAGGAGCCGATCCCTGAGCAATCACACCTATGGCTGAAGAGCGAGGAATGATGCTCGAGCGAGACGAACTGTGGGCAGGGATAACACCCACAGTTTTATCGGTGAGAGGTATTGGCGGAGGCACTCACTCCCACCGTTATACAAGTCTCTATCTTCGAGAGAGGTATTGGCCGTTCCCAGCACTCACTCTCTCGGTTTTCCCCGCATGAGTTGGTCGTCAAAAAAGACGGCGAACTCATAACGGGGCGAGCCGTACACGAAGTAGGCCCTAACTTACCTTAGTCGAAGCTCCGTGGAAGTTATAATGTTGGTGCGAGATTAAATTCTCGGAGCCAACCCTTCCAAGGCTGGGCGAGTCCCCTTATAAGTATTAAATACTGGGGAACGCCAGCCGAACGGAGACCTCGACATGGCTGAAAATAAAGACAAGCAACAATATAGAAAACCATATATAGTAATAAATTTATTATTATTACAAAACAGTATAGATCTATATAAAGGTAACAACCAACTCACAAGACGGAGTGGGAATAAACTCCTATTACGGAGCACAATGTATGATAAGACCGCTTGTCTAAGCGCGTTGAATCAACCACCTACAGACACGGGGGCTAGCCCGACGCAGTGTACTAGTACACCGTCTGTGAATAAAGCCCGAAAGTGAGGAAAAACGGCAAAGTAATTTCATTAATTTACCGTGAAGGAGGTTGACTCAGGAAAAATCCGATACACCAAAATGAGTGTGAAAACATGGTGAACGGGATTTTTATTGCGAAAGGCAACCAAAAACACTTTTGGAGGTAAAAATCTCGCAATTTAGGTTAAGACTTAGCTTCATAGATCTCACTTCTCTGACGGGCGAGAACGGAAGAGGAAGAGTATGGCGGTGGCGCGTTTGGATTGGTGGACGGGGAGTACGCGCGCGCAGGCAGGGGCTGCGCGTTTTAGACTTAGGTTTTCTCGAATGACGGCATAGTTTGGGAAACTAGCAAATAGGTAGATACATCGATTTATTGCTGTAAATATTGAAATATGTTAATAATCACTTCACCTAATACCGACCAGTCAGACCGCAGGCCGTATGCAAATGGGGCTGGGGGCTTTTCTCGAAAGGGTGCGTTAACTAGTCTTCCACATCAGTCGTTTATAATAAAATTAAAATAACGAAATATCATCTATTTCCTAACTGAACATGGAATTTAGCTTGCATGTGTTTAAAAAGAGGCAATATCGTGATACAGACCCCGCAACTTACCCGTCTTGTAATCGATCTTCTTAGACGTCTAACTTCAGCCAGCTCACTAGTTATACTCGTGTTACAAGCCCCGCGCAACCACGTTGAACAACTTACAAAACGGAAATGGGGCCTGTATCACGATTTAACATTATAAACCCGAGAACAAGGCCTCATCCTATGCAAAATGAAGACGATTACATATAAGGGCATAGTTGCAAGGGAGGGGATAAAGGCAGGGACGGATTCGAATCGGCCGGGGCCCCTTAAGTACACAAACTTAAGTACACAATAAAACAAATTGGGGGGGGGGGGGCGGAGGGAGGAATTGCAAGGGAAGGGTTAAAGGGATATAAGGGATACTTTCCACCAATATATATATTTTTTTTAATGGGGGACTCCCCCAACGTATATTTTTGAGGGAGTATTGGCGAGGGGTGGGGGGGGGGGGGGGGGTAATCGCAAGGGAGGGGAATAAAGGTATGGGAATCCGGATCCAGGGGCTTAGCGGCTGTGCCCCCCCCCCCCCCTTTAAAATCCAAGTGGCATGCCTTAACT
Organism: Heliocidaris erythrogramma; assembly: GCA_025617745.1. Classification (NCBI taxonomy): domain Eukaryota; kingdom Metazoa; phylum Echinodermata; class Echinoidea; order Camarodonta; family Echinometridae; genus Heliocidaris; species Heliocidaris erythrogramma. The sequence continues at coordinate 14,593,488 of CM046854.1, read as the reverse complement.
ACACAATAAAATAATTGCCTCTTTTTTTGGCGGTGTTGGGGGATTGCAAGGGAGGGGTTACAATGATATATAAGGGGATACTTCCCCCAATATTTAAACCTATTTGGGGGTGATTGCAAGGGAGGGGATAAAGGCTTGGGCAGATCCCGGGGGAGGCAGAATAGGCCGCGGCCCCCTTTTGAAACCTTTAACTACACAAAACAAATTACCCCCGGAAATTACCTCCTTAATTTATTTTTATTTGGAGGACAGGCGGAGGGGGAATTGCAAAGGAGGGGCTAAAACGATATAAGGGGATACTTTCCTCCAATATCATGTTATTAAGTATAAAGCGGAGATGAAGAGATATTAAACTTTTTTTTTGGGGGGGGGGGGTAATGGCGAGGGAGGGAATAAGGGGATATATATGGGGATATTCACTTGCTTTCTTTCGGGGGGGGGGGGGGGTACATGTAATAGCAAGGAAGGGGATAAAGACATGCCCCCTCCCCCTTTTAATCGATCTGGGTTTGTTATGCTTTATTCATTTCAATTAACATGTACAGGTTAATCAGAACAATGATCAAAAAGAAAAAGAAACAAAAGGAGAAAAAAATGGGGGGGGGGGGGATGGTTGTTCTTTTTGGGGGAGATTGTGTAGGGGATAGTTGCCCCGGTACACCATGCGTTATTATTTAAATGAACAGATGAATAAAATGGCGTGATATTCTTTTTTTTTTGTCGGGGGGGGGGGGGGGGACTGCGCAGAAGTGGCAGATAAAAATTAAATTAAATTAAAAGGGGGTCCAACTGAAAATCAAAGCCAAAGAAAAAAAAGCGGGGGTGTCCTCGGGAACAAAAGAGGGGTTGAGCAAAATAACAGAATAAAAATAAAAGGTAGAATACACTCAAGGAAATTCACTGTGATGACAATGCTGAAAAATACAATGACTTAAGAAAGAAAAATTGGGATTTTTTTTTATTTATTTTTTTTTTTTTGGGGGGGGAGGGGGGGGGTGGGGGGGGGGGGTGTTGACAGCCCCCGTCCGGTACCCCCACGAATAAATAAATCAAGAATATATGAATACCTGTACCCCCCCCCCCCCCCCCCCCCCCCCCCCCCCCCCCCCCCCCCCCCCATTTCCGTTTTGTAAGTTGTTCAACGTGGTTGCGCGGGGCTTAATTGTAACACGAGTATAACTATATAGTGAGTTGGCTGAAGTTAGACGTCTAAGAAGATCGATTACAAGACGGGTAAGTTGCGGGGCCTGTATCATGATATGGCCTCTTTTTAAACACATGCAAGCTAAATTCCAAGTTCAGTTAGAAAATAGATGATATTTCGTTATTTTAATTTTATTATAAACGACTGATGTGGAAGACTAGTTAACGCACCCTTTCGAGAAAAGCCACCCGCTTGCAGCCAATCCGCAGGTCCCCAAAAAGCGCGCTATTTCATTTCCAGTTCTGCCTGACTATGAATACATAATGAGCAAGAACAGCCAGGAACATCTCATTTGCAAATTATTGAATAGACTACTTATCATACACCAATAAGCCACTTCGGAGATGCAATCTGAGCATGAGCAGATAAAGGTCATCTGTACCAAATTCTAAAAACCCACTGACACTAATATTCGATATGTGCTCATGAATGTCATGTAATCATTATTCAATTATGCACTAATGGTGCATTCCATGATATCCAGGTGGAAGTATTCTTTTTAAGGGGGAAACAAAAGCTATTCATGAGGCACCTCTATCACTCCCAGAGTTATTTTTCTGAAGTGCACATAAAGGGACCCTCCATGTCTAAAATATCTGTGGATATTTGGGGTCATTTGTACCATGCGCTAACCCCGAACTGGCTTATTGTCATGAGTTATGCATCAAATAAAAGAAGAGGGATCAGAGATTTGTGACATGCTTTTATTGTTTTCAAAATAAAAGACGAAATTGGTAAAAAAAATGGTGTTCCTTTTATGACAAAAAATGGAAATGAAATGAAATATAAATCTGGCCAAAACTACCATAGTTTTATTGTGAGCCAGGGCAAATTTGACATGAGCGTAAAGGGCATTTTCTGTACTTTCTAAAGATTGAAATAACATTAATGTGCACTTCATGACAGGGTCAGGATCCAGCAATATGTAACCAATGTACACACTTTGTCTTTAAAAAAGTCAATTCCAGCATTCCGATTGGTTACCACCACGCAAGATGTTTTCTCACAGCCTGGCAACAGCTATGCGCATGTTTGCGCAAGGATGAAGCAACAGGTTGCGCATTGTTTCATTCAACGCGCACTTGGTTACAGATGGCTTGCTTGCCAATCACAGGGCTAAGATTCTATGGTCTTGACCAACGAACGTAGAGGGCGGCAACACTTTGCAGTCTTGCTATGAGGAAGGTTCACTTCGCTAAATTTCTGTGACCATCGTTTTCTCTCAGAGAGGTTTTTAGGTAGATTGTAGAAGAAGATCCCCAAGAAGAAGCCGGCAACACACCCACCTGCTTCCGAAATGATAACGGAAGCAGGTGGGTGTGTTGCTGGCTTCTTCTACAATCATTTCGTTATCATTTCGGAAGCAGGTGGGTGTGTTGGCACATATCAAAATATGTGCCATATATTTTATAATAACTTTTCTGTTATTTTTCTTCAGATTATTTAGAAACGCCCACAAAAAACTTCCAAACCAAGATTCTGCTTGTGACATCATCTGTCAATCACTACTTAATTATCATGCACTAGACACAAGACACTGGAATGCGTCCTCCCAAGAGGTGGCCATAATCCTACAAAAGCATTTGCCATGTTTGCACACAATACCAACCCAAATACATGTACTTGCAAGTTCAATGGAAGTTGCTATGCTAATAGGAAGTTCTACCAATTAACACGCAACAAAAGCCACTAATTTGCCACTGTTCTCAAACATGCAAATAATACTGTTTAGGGAAGGTGTATTCCAGTCTTTTGTCAATTGCATAGTTGATTAAGCAGTGATTGACAGATGATGTCACAAACAGAATCTTGGTTTGGAAGCTTTTTGTGGGCGTTTCTAAATAATCTGAAGAAAAATAACAGAAAAGTTATTATAAAATATATGGCACATATTTTGATATTTTATTGGCTACAAGTAATGATTAGGGTATTGCTGATCAAAACAGGTCAACATACCTTTGCATTACATAGGTCCTTTAAGAAAGTATGATAATTATTTACACTTGAACAATTACAGTTCAGCTTTAATTTGTTTTCTTTACCCCAATTAAAGTTTGCATTGTTTTGTATTCTGTTCAATAACGACTTGAATATGATTGTATTTGTATAATTAAACATAGCTCAAACTCAAAACAAAATGCATTATCTCTCTTATTTTATTAGGACTTCTAAAAATATATGACACATTATTAGACATTGGTCATCAAAATTTTGTTGAAATATGCAGTTGAAGGGGAAAGGCACCCCAATAGTTTTGAAAGAAAATCATTCCTGTTGATTGCTGAAGTGGCATTTACTAATTTCAACTACATAAATAAACACATAAATTCCTCCCATATTAAAGGGGAAGTCGAGACGATTTTTAAAATTTCACATCAGGTATAGTACATAAATCAAAAGTGTTACATACAGATTTGTGAAATTTATTGTGATCCTGCATGGAGCAGAAATACATGTATTATCAAAATCTAAAAGAGTAAACACTAAACAAGGATTATGACATAGAAGGTGCACAAATTCCGATAATGTGGCACTGTAATTCCATTACATAATACGACTTACTCAACAAGTTCACCTGTGCAGAATTTGTGCATGTGTTCCTCGATTATTCTGCTTCCTTGAGCAGCTAAACATGCATTCTACTACACACTTGCTATGTCATCATCCTTGTTCACTGTTATTTGTTACGAATTTTGGAAACATTCTTCTTCCTCATCCCAATTCCCAATTACTACAAATTATGAAACTCTGCACCCAGTATAACCAATTTAGAGATGTTCAGATGCAAAATTCTGAAAATCGTCTGGACTTCCCCTTTAACTGACAGAGTTGCAAAGCCAGTCTAGAGCCTTTCGTGGCTGACAGCTATGCATGCAATTACCTCATTACATCATGGGGAATTATCAAAGTCTACTAGTTTGATCATCTACAGTTTAACAAAGTCACTGTCCATCTGGCTGCAATAAAAAAAAAATCAAAGATTGCTTTTGCCCTTAAAACTGCATGTAGTTTGCAATAAGTTACCGAACTGTTCACAAACTTTTATGCATACATGTATATAATGTATACATGCATAAAAGTTAGATAATTCTGAAATGCATGATGTAGTGAGGCATATATTATATACCTCACTACATCATGTATTTAAGAATTCTCTGTATATCTGCTTGATGGGTGCCTAAGGATTTCTTGTGCTTTATTTATATCCCTTGAAAGGAATATTTACACATAAATTATATGTAAATTGAATGCACTAATTTACTGCAATAAATCATATATACCTACCTATTATGCCTGTAGTCTTGACTACGGGACCCCTTCGAGAATTTATCACACATGAGTCACAATATTGTGCGCACCCCCCGTAATCCTATTGTCCCCTTCGCCACTCACGCGCGTCAACACGCTACGGCCATCTTCCTCTTTCTTGCTCGCCCCCGACGAGATAGGACGTATAGTCACAGCGCTCCTGAAATCAGGTCGTATAGTATCTTTTAGGTGCGCTTTTTCGCATATTTAAAGCACTTTTAGGTACCTATATTCGCTTAGATTATAGTACTTTGTGTTTTAGTAGTCACTCTTGCCGATTGCAAGGGATTTTTGATTCCCTTTCATTTATCTTTCTCTTTCACGGTCAGCCCCACGTAGATATTTCTGTGTGTTTGCGGGTGTTTCCGTTTGTCACCGAGCCTTTGGGTTCGGTGTTTGTTCTTACGGTTTTTAGGCTGTGAAAATTCTTTTGTGCGTATCTCCCAAATAAAATTTACCCTTATTTTACTGCATTCAGTTGAAGTATTTCTTATTTTGAAAAGTATACTTTATTGTCTGTTTTATTGCAGTGGTATGGATTCGGAAGAAGCAGCTAGGTCAAGGAGACCTGCTTCTTCCGAAGAGTCGTCTAGCAAGACGACTCGGCCTTCCAGAACTCTCCCGAGTACTTCGGTACATGGGGGAGGGAGGAGGGCTAAGGGTAAGTTGCCTAGTGGTGTTTCCTTGCAGAGTTTGCCAGTCTCGGAGCTTGCGGCTTCGGGACGGGTGGCGTTAACTGAGTCGGGATTGTCAACTCCGAAGCCTGTGGCTTCGGGGTGGGTGGCGTCAGATTCTAGTGGTTTGGATATCTCGAATCCAATCCCCCGGTCGCTGAGACCAGAGGGGGGGGGGGGGCGGTTGTTTCCCGTACGGTAGCGTTCACTCGCTCTGATCCGTTAGGGGAGACGCGTCCCACTACTGCAGGGCAACCCACGGGCTTAGTCCATGTTGGTCTGGGTTCTCAAACCCTAGCCCCCGGCAAACGCCATATGGGGGAACGAGTACTTCCTGGGCTGTCTACATTGCCAGCTAATGGGAATGCTCGAGCTAACAATTATGGACGCTCGCGTGACTACTAGTGCTCCCCTATTGCCGCTCTCTAGCGGTCCAATAGCGGGTTCACACGCCTTTAGTAGTCATCGGGCACATACCGAGTCATCTCGGTCTGCCCCCGCACTGGGTGCTTTTAGCTCCCAACCCATGGCTACTGCATCTTCTTGCTTAGCCAATATGGGTGATTTGGGCGATTCTCTAGGCTTACGCCATGAGCGCTCTAATCCCTTTATGGGAAGTGAACGTCCCTCCGCGGAGGGATCGGTTCGTGTTTCCGAAGCGGCTTCGGAGATCCGAACGAATCCGATTAAGCGTTCTAAGAAAAGGGTTTCGGCTACGACTCTTGTCGAGCCGGCCAAGAAGAAGGCAAAAAGTGGCAAGGCTTTGCCGGCCTCTTGCCCGTCTGGCCTGGCTAACCCAGCTAGCTCCTCTCAAGCTGACATGTTCAGCATGATGCGGGCTTTTGCTCAGAATCAGGGTTGGTCCTTTGTACCGGCTACTTCAACCCTGACTTCTGTCCCTATTCAGGGGTCTCACTTTGAGTCTAATCAGCCTTTTGTGATTGATTCGTCTTTGTCTGAGTCGGATTCGCATGTGCCTCCTATTCCCGCGGCCCTTGGGGCGCCGCCGGGCGAGGAGACTTTTGTTGAACCATGCGGGGCTCTGCCTGCTGAGGCCTTTGTTAGCGTTCCTTTGTCTCATTCCACTCGGGTGGAACCAGATTTGGAGGTGGCCTCTCAAGCTTCGGTTTCTGAATCGCTTGGGCAGGCGGAGTCTCAATCGCTCGCCCTCTGTGGGGTGGAAGCGATTGCTTTGTTGTCCAGATATCTCCCTGAATTTCAGTCAACCCGCGCGCAGGGTTCGACTTCGCGTTGGTTTAAGCAGGATTCCTCCGAGGGTATTGCTCTTGAGGAGGATTTCAAGCTGGAGTATGACCGCATTGAGGCCGCGCTGTTGGTTAAGCGCTCTAATGCGGTTAAGGGTAAGGCTTTCGCCTTCTGTTCTCAGGATCAAGACAGCTTTTTCAAGGCTAAGACTCTTTCTCCTGAGATTTTGGAGGTTGGTCGTCGCTTGCGGGCGACTAATCCGCTTACCTCCGCTGCGTTCAAGGCGGAGGATAAGTTTTGGTTTAATATTGAAAACCAGGTTAGGTCAGGTATGCGTTTGGCGGCTTTTCAAGGGTTTCTCTCCGACCTTAGGTCCAGGGCGGAGGAGTTGAATGTTACTGATGGTGACAAGCTGATTATTGACGACTTGCTGCATACTCTTTTTTGTCTGCAGTGGTCGCAGCTTTCCACCGCAGCTGCTTCGGCTACGTTCCGTCGCAGGACCTTGGCTCTCTCGGCACTGGGTGTTAGAGAGTCGGGCATTCCTCAACTTCTCCGGGATGTTCCGTCTCGGGGTCCTTCGCTTTTTGGTGGTAAATTCGCTACGGTTTTTCAGAGAGAGATCGATGCGCGAAAACAGATCTCGGATATGACTAAGCAGTTTCACACTAGCTCTAAGTCAACGCGGGCCCCTGTTCGGCGTAGACCTGCTGGTCCCGTTTCGGGTCAACGCAGTCGCGTGTCTAGGGTCCCGCCTTCTGAGCCGCAGCCAGCTCCTTCTCGCGGGAGAGGGAGTCGTGGCAGGGGCATTTCGAGAGGTTCTCGTGGTAAGGCGACGGCTTCGCAGAAGGCCAAGCCTGAGTTTTGATGTTTTTCCCCGAGCGCTTGTTCGACCGAATGTGGTAGGTGGCCGACTTCATTCGTTTCTCCCCGCTTGGGAGGCCATCTCCGGGGACGCGTTTGTTCTCTCCGTCGTGCGAGACGGATTCTTCATAGATCTTTGCGCTTCGCTCCCCGGAGGGGCTATAAGAATTCGGTCACCTCCCATGTCTGCCCTGTCTCGATCTCATGCTTCAAAGGAGATCGAGTCTCTTTTGGAAAAGAGGGCTATAGAAAGGGTAAGAGACAGGCCGTCTCTTTCCCTTTCTCCAATTTTCGTTATTCCCAAGCGCTCGGGAAAACTTCGTTTGATACTGAACCTGAAAAGAATAAACAAATTCATTCCTCCGGTTCATTTTCGGATGGAGACTCTTGCCTCCATTCTTCCGTTGATCAAAAGGGTCTCGATAGATCTCAAGGACGCGTACTTTCACATTCCCATTCATCGCGCATCCCGCGATCTTCTGGGGTTCTCCTTCCTCTCGGAGACTTATCGTTTTCGTGCTCTTCCCTTCGGGCTGCGCCCGGCCCCTCGGGTTTTTACTCAAGTTGTAGCGGTGCTAGCGGCCTCTCTGAGGCGACGCGGCCTGCGGTTGTTTTGTTACCTGGACGATTGGCTTCTCCTTGCGGAGTCGCGCGATCGTTTGTTGGACGAGACTCGTTTGCTCGTCTCTCTTACTCAAGACTTAGGTTTCCTAATAAATTGGGAAAAGTCAGAGTTAGTTCCCACTCGCAGCGGTGTTAGACATACGGAATCAGTTGGCTCGGCCCAGTCGAGACAGGATTCTCACCATTGTCTCTGCGGCTCGCAAGCTCTTGCTGGCCAGAAGGGTCACGGCCAGACAGTGGCTTCAGTTTCTAGGTTATCTAGCCAGTCTAGTCGATGTTCTAGAGGACTGCCGGCTCCTCATGAGACCTTTTCAGAGACATCTCCTCAGGTTCTTCAAGCCGGGAAAAGACTCTCTTTTGGTCTGGATTCCAGTACCAGTAAGGATCAAGTCTCTTCTCTCTTGTTGGACGAGCGAGGTGTTTCTCGCGCGAGGCAGGTCCTTCACTGCCCCTCTCCCGTCGATATCGGTTTCGACGGACGCCTCTCGGTTGGGGTGGGGAGGACACTGCAACGGCAGCACGGTTGCGGGGGATTGGTCTCATCTTGGGACTCTTCCTCATATCAATGTCCTGGAGTTTATGGCAGTTCTGTTGACCTTGCTCCATTTCAGAAGTCGACTTCTCAGTCGTTCGGTTCTGATTCTCACGGACAATGTTACTGTGGCGGCATATATCAATCGGCAGGGAGGCACTCGTTCGGTTGCCCTGAATGCCCTAGCAGCTCAGCTGTGGAGGTGGTGTCGTCGCATGGCAAGCACACCCGTGGCCTCTTTCATCCCCGGTCGGGAAACCCTCATTGCGGATTTTCTGTCTCGGGGCAGGTATCTTCCATCGGAATGGATGCTCCATCCGGAGGTCTTTTGCCGCATTCGCAGTCGCCTAGGTCCACTGGAAGTGGATCTATTTGCGTCGGTGCTAAATCACCAGCTGCCGAAGTATTACTCCCGTGTTCGCGATCAGGGAGCATGGGCTCTCGATGCTTTCTCCCTCAGCTGGGAGAACCTTCAGGGATTCGCCTTTCCTCCCTTCCAACTGATTCCGCGTGTCTTGCGGAAAATCAGGGAAGATCGGGCGCGGGTGCTTGTAATAGCTCCCTTTTGGCCCCGGAGGAATTGGTTTCCAGAACTTACGAGCCTCCTAAGGGCTCAACCGTTCGTTCTCCCGTTAAGAGCGGATCTGGTGTTGCAGCCCCTATCGGGGATTCTTCACCACAGTCCGGAGTCTCTTCATTTGACTGCTTGGCCCCTGTCAGGGAATCTGCAAGACAGTCGGGTCTCTCTGATAGAGCCGCGGACTTTTTAATGTCCAGTCGTAGGGTTTCTACTAGGGAAATTTACAATTCCCGTCTCTCTGTCTTTTTCCTTTGGTGCAAAGAGAGAAATCAAACCCCTTCTAAGGCTCCTATTGGTTCAATTGCGGCGATCGGGGCCATTCATTCGGGTTTCTCAGATGGTTCGGGGATTTCCAATTCCCCGCTACTAAGTGGTTTGATTCGTTCGTTCTTTCTGAAACGACCTTCTTTTTCTAAGTTAGTGCCGTCTTGGAGTCTGCCTAAGGTCCTGGAGGCCTTGGCGAAACCTCCTTTCGAACCGTTAGGTGAAGCTTCGCTTCATCATCTTACGGTTAAGACGCTCTTTTTGGTAGCTATTGCCTCTGGGCAGAGGCGCAGTACTCTTCATGCTCTCTGTCTTAATCCTGGTCATGTTCGCTGGGAGAGAAAAGGCGTTAGATTGATTCCTAGGGCTTCTTTTATTGCCAAGAATCAGACAGCTGCCTCTGGCCCTGTTGAGATTTTTCTTTGTCCGCTTTCTGACTTTTCTTCGGTGCGTGAGGACAAAGTTTGGTGTCCTGTAAGGGCTCTCAAATGGTATATTGATAAGACTAAGTCTTATCGTAAGGATGATCAGTTGTTCCTGATCACTAGAGAGCCTTTTTCTCCTGCCTCTCTTGATTCCATCTCTAGGTGGATCGTTGAAGCTATTAGGGCCGCTGGCACAGAGGCTCTTTTATCCGACAGTAAGCCTCGTGCTCATGATACTCGTAGTGTCAGCACTTCTTGGGCTCTGTTTCAAGGTGTGGCGCTTGTTGATATTTTGAAGGCTGCTTATTGGCGTTCGTCCAATTCCTTCATTTCTTGCTACATCTACCTTAGGGATGTTCCCGCAGGTGAAGCTATGTTTGCGTCAGCCACCTTGAAGGCCGCTGTGTCTTCTTTGTAGTCTTTGGTGTAATCCTATTCCCTTCTGCTTGAAACATGCCTCCCGGTCTTTGAGTTGGCGCTGGTCTGGCATAATAGGTAGGTATATATGATTTATTGCAGTAAATTTGTAAAATCAGCACTGATTTTCTTATTTACTATATAAATCTATATACCTACCTATGACCCTCCCTCCTTCCCCGCACCTTGCAAGCAACATGTTTCTTCTTGGGGTTGCTCGCAAAAGAGGAAGATGGCCGTAGCGTGTTGACGCGCGTGAGTGGCGAAGGGGACAATAGGATTACGGGGGGTGCGCACAATATTGTGACTCATGTGTGATAAATTGCGCGGGGCTTGTAACACGAGTATAACTAGTGAGCTGGCTGAAGTTAGACGTCTAAGAAGATCGATTACAAGACGGGTAAGTTGCGGGGTCTGTATCACGATATTGCCTCTTTTTAAACACATGCAAGCTAAATTCCATGTTCAGTTAGGAAACAGATGATATTTCGTTATTTTAATTTTATTATAAACGACTGATGTGGAAGACTAGTTAACGCACCCTTTCGAGAAAAGCCCCAGCCCCATTTGCATACGGCCTGCGGTCTGACTGGTCGGTATTAGGTGAAGTGATTATTAACATATTTCAATGTTTATAGGATGAATTTAATAGTTAAAACAAGAAAATTATAACTAATTTTGTTATTTACTAGATAAATCTATGTATCTACCTATTTGCTAGTTTCCCAAACTATGCCGTCATTCGAGAAAAACTAAGTCTAAAACGCGCAGCCCCTGCCTGCGCGCGCGTACTCCCCGTCCACCAATCCAATCGCGCCACCGCCATACTCTTCCTCTTCCGAGCAGTCAGAGACAGAATCTAGGACATGTCAGACAAGGAGAGGGGCTGGAGAGAGGGACATAGGTAGATACATAGATTTATCTAGTAAATAACAAAATTAGTTATAATTTTCTTGATTTACAGCAATAAATCGATGTATCTACCTATTTGCTAGAATAGCACGGATAAAAACCCGGGTGGCATGTCCCAGGACGGGAGTAACTAACGCGGGGCAGACAGAGACGACGAAGCAGCTCTCAACCCAGAGGTTGCAAAGCTAACCTCACCCGAAAGAACATCCTTAAGATAGAAGGATGTGAAGGAAGTAGGGGAACGCCAAAAGGCGGCCCTCAAAATGTCTTCCAAAGGAAGACCCAGAAAGAGCGCCCAGGAGGTAGAAACACTCCTAGTATCGTGCGCTCTTGGAGGATTCTCAGACAGGAGAGCCTCCGAACCCCAGCTTGGATAGCCTCGACAATCCAACGGGAGATAGTCTCCCGTGATGCTGGGGAATAAGGGTGACGGGAAATGAGAAAGAGCTGATCATCCTTACGAAAAACCTTAGTCCTATCCAAGAACCATTTGAGAGCCCTAACAGGGCACCAAGAATTATCCTCCTTGACAGAAGAGAATTCTGACAGAAGACTCAAGAACACTTCGATTGAGCCAGAAGAATCCTTCTGATTCTTGGCAATAAACGAAGGCCGAGGGACAAGACGTACACCTTGCCTTTCCCATCTGATATGCCCGGGCGCCGTAGAGAGAGCCTGAATAGTGCTTCTCCTCTGCCCAGAAGCAATAGCGACGAGGAAGGCGGTCTTAATCGAGAGATGGTGTAAAGACGCTTTGCACAACGGCTCAAAGGGCGGTTTGGCCAAGGCGTCCAAAACCAAAGGAAGGCTCCACGCAGGAGTCAACTGGCGATTTGCTGGTCGTTTCAAAAGACAGACCTCAGCAAATGAGTCAAGAAGGGAGAGTTAGAAACTCCCGAACCATCAGAAAAACCAAGGTGAACCGGAGCAATAGCGGACCGGTAACCACGAATGGTAGAGAGGGACCTGCCCTTATCGAAAAGGGGCGATAAGGAAATCTGCAATAGCACCCACCGGGGCAGAACGGGAAGCAAATCCCATTTCCCTACACCAAGCATGGAAGGCTTCTAATCTCGAGCTGTAAACAGCTCGGGTAGAATCTCTTCTGCTCTGGACTATGAACTGGGAGGCTCTCTCTGAGAGTCCTGCCGTCCTCGCATCCTCCCCGATAGAGGCCAGGCGGTCAAATGTAGAGCCGCCGGGCGATGGTGGAGGATCCCCGACAGGGGCTGAGCTATGAGGTCTGCTCTCCGGTGAAGGGAGAGAGGCCGACCGTCCAGCAGAGACAGAAGAAGAGGAAACCAAGGTCTCCTCGGTCAGCAAGGTGCTATGAGCAGAAACCACGCCTGATCCTCCTGAATCTACCCCAGGACCTGAGGGATGAAGGAGACCGGCGGAAAGGCGTAACCCGGAAGTTCTTCCACTGAAGGGAGAACGCATCGAGGGCCCAAGCTTCCGGATCTCGCACCTGAGAGCAGTATCTCGGGAGGCGATGATTGAGAGCTGTCGCAAACAGGTCTATCTCCAGAGGGGCGCAGACTGAACAGAGGTGTCGAAGACCTCTCGGTTCAGTGGCCACTCGGAGGGGAGACACATGCCCCGGGACAGAAATTCTGTAATCAGATTGTCCCGCCCGGGAACATAGGAGGCGATCGGAATCACTCGGTGAGACCGACACCACTTCCAAAGTTTGGCGGTTAGATCGTTCAGGGTAGTGGAACGAGTCCCGCCTTGTCTGTTGATGTAGGCAGCAACAGTAGTGTTGTCCGTCAAAATCCGGACGGAGTGACCTACAATCATGTTCTCGAAAAAAAACAGAGAGACATGAAGACTGCCATCAATTCCAACATATTGATGTGGGGTAAGGTGCACAGGTGTGACCAGTCCCCCGAGACCACCTGGTCCAAAAGAGACTTGCCCTTGAAGAAGGAACGACTCATTCGACCAGGGGATAAGCAGGCGTTTGATTTTCTCGGATAGAGGAATCCACACCTTGAGCGAGTCTACACTGGGCTTGGAAAACTTCAGCAGATGAAGCTGGAAAGGCCTCATATGAAGCCGATAGTCTTTGAGGACATCTACAAGGCTCGATAAGTGGCCCAAGGACTGGAGCCATCGGCCTGCCCGAACTCGACGTAAGCGACGAAGAGATCGAGCCAGTAAGACAATAGTCTGAACTCTCTCCCGACTGGGGCGGGCAAGTTGGTTCACAATGTCTATTTCCGCACCCAGGAAAATGGGTCTGCGGGTAGGAGTCAACTCCGACTTGTCCCAGTTGACTATGAATCATACTTCTTGCGTAGTACGGAGAAGTAGGTCCATGTGTGACTGAAAGACGGACACAGAGCTCGCCACCAGGAGCCAGTCGTCCATGCAAGTGAAAAGTCTCAGACCGCGATACCTGAGGAAGGCGGCTAGGGCAGAGACTACTCGAGTAAAAACTTGAGGAGCCGGTTTCGGGCCGCAAGGTAAGGCCTTGAACCGGAAGGTTTCGCCCTGAAAGGCGAAGCCTAGAAGGTCCCTTGAAGAAGGGTGTATCGGTATGTGAAAGTAAGCATCTTTCAAGTCTACCGAAATGGCCACATCTGACGGTCTGATCGCCGGAAGAAAGGAGGCCAAAGTTTCCACGCGGAAAACGCTCTCTTGGAATGAAGGTATTGATGACCCTCATATTCAAGATCATTCTGAGCTTCCCCGAGCGTTTGGGAATTATAAGATAAGGGAGAGACACAGATGGGGGTGGTCTCTTACCCTTTCGATTGCGCCCTTTTCTAGCAGCTCTTGAATCTCGGAGGAGATGTGCTCTAGAAAGGGGGCGATATGTAGGCGGGTTGCGGCGGAAGGCTCCGTGTGTGAGGGGCTCTGCGAGTTTTATGCAGAAGCCTCCTCGCACGATAATCGGTGTCGGTAATTTCTTCCCAAGCGGGAAGAAAGTACTGAAGCCGGCCGCCAACCCTCTCCTCCAACGCTCGGGGCGCACTCGCCGCGAATCCCGGGCCGAACCACGGCCCCGAACGCGACGATGCCTTCTCCTACCTCGAGGAGAAGGCTCCGCCCTGGCCCCCTGTAGTGAGGGGCACTGGGTTGAACTTGCAGTGCACGAGAGGCTGAAAGCTGGAAGTGCCACCGCGTCTAGGAGGCGGAAAACTAGCCTGGGCCTGCGGCTTAGGAGCCGAGGACTTAAGGCGTTTCAGAAGTTCCGTCGCCTGCTTGCGTGAATCAACCTCAAGTTGAATCACATCAGACACCTTACCTCCAAAGAGGTGTTGGCCGGAGTGCGGGACCCTGGCCAGGAGGGCAGGTATGTCCGCATCCGCAATGCCCAGAGAGGAAAGTGCAAGTTCCCTCCTGGCATTAGTGGCTATGCTGTCGACACAGACAGTTTTGACCACAACGAGCCTGTCAAGGACAAGAGGGCTTGTCGGAACATGATGTCCGAGTCGGACATCTCAAGTTCCTGGCTCCTAGCGTAGGGAAAGGAGCGTACCCAAGTAGGCAGTCAGCCTCAGGCCAGTCCTGGAATGAGCTTCCATCAAGGACGGGAACTTCTCCCTTTTGGCGTAAGGTGCACTCTGAAAGTTGACACCAAGCCTACCACCTACATGTAGGAGGTCACTGGAACAAGACTTTCTCGTAAAATAATCGAGTGTCTTGTTGAAAGTGAATTCCCTGGCCGAGGGACAGGCCCTACCAAAGATGAAAGAGGCTGTGAGGCGAAGTCATTGTAGACTCGCTTAAGTCCTCCGTAAGAGAGATGCCTTTGGAGGGACGCTCACCTTGAAAAAGGAGAGACGGATGTCCCGGATCGGCCCGACTCTGAAAAAAGGTGTCGGGAAGATGTTTCTCCAGCAGGGCTTGAGTCTCTACCGCCAAGGACCGACTGGTTTGGGGTGTAATCTCAACCTGTGAAGAGGCATCATCCTCCGAAAATCCGGACTGAGAAACCTGATCCCAAGAAGGGCGGTTTAGGTAGTCCCAGGATTCCTCCCCAGGCGGAGCACTTAGTGCCGCTGGAATGGGAGTAGCCGCCGACCGGACGATCAAAGCTGAACGTGGTCGGGAGACGCCCGAAGTGGGGCGGCAAGACTCTTGTGTGTTGGAGACCAAACACAATGAGCCGGATACCTGATAAAGGAACCGGATCCCAACCCACTAGGTGCAGTGGTGATAAACAAGGGAAAACCAGTCTTCCTAGCCGGATAACCGGTAAAAACCGGTATCCGAACCGGACCCGGGTTGGTGGGTACAGGTATCCCCCCTCGGGGGGGGGGGGGGGGGGGGGGGGGGGTTGGAGTCGGGCGTGGTGGGAGGTACGGACACAAAGTCTGACCAACCACTCCACTCCACAATGATCTTCAGATAATTCAGAAGTTCATGGGAGACGCCCGACTCAGAAGTAGTCGCCCCTTGGCCCCCCTGACACATGAGGTGAACACACAGTCGATGTCAAGGGGAGAGAGTCCGCCCCGCCGGCTGGCTGGGCAGTACTCAGGCGCCTACGTTTCTGGGCAGGCGGTCACGTGACCGCTCCCTTTACCCACTTGAAAACGGGCGCCGCTTCCGTAGTAAACCCTTTGTACTGGGTACATTAGGAAGATCACGACTCTCTTTACTCTTTCCCGCCTTGCTTGGATTAGAAGCGTGCGGAGAGAGACAAAGAGAACCGACCCCTGAGCGAACAACATCTATGGCTAGTGAGCGAGAAGTGCAGCTCGAGCGAGACGAACTGTGGGCTGGGGTACACCCACAGTTTTATCGGTGAGAGGTATTGGACGGGTTAGGCACTCACTCTCACCGTTATACAAGTCTCTTCTTCGAGAGAGGTATTGGCCATGTTTCAGGACTCACTCTCTCGGTATACCCCGCATGAGTTGGTCGTCAGAACAGACGACGAACTCATAACGGGGCGAGCCGTACACAAGGCAGGCCCTAACTTACCTTGGTCGAGGCTCCGGGGAAGTTATAATGTTGGTGCGAGATGAAAATATCGCAGCCAACCCTTCCAAGGCTGGGCGAGTCCCCTTATAAGTATTTAAATACTGGGGAACGCCAGCCGAAACGGAGACCTCGACATGGCTGAAAATAAAGACAAGCAAACAAATATAGAAACCCATATATGGTAATAAATTTATTATTACAAACAATATAGATCTATAAAAGGGTAACAACCAACTCACATTAGTCGGAGTGGGAATAAACTCCTATTACGGAGACACAACGTTTTGATAAGACCGCTTGTCTAAGCGCGTTGAATCAACCACCTACAGACACGGGGGGCAGCCCGACACAGTGTACTAGTACACCGTCTGTGAATAAAGCCCCGAAAGTGAGGAAAAACGGCAAAGTAATTTCATTAATTTACCGTGAAGGAGGTTGACTCAGGAAAAATCCGATACACCAAAATGAATGTGAAAACATGGTGAACGGGATTTTTATTGCGAAAGGCAACCAAAAATGCTTTTGGAGGTAAAAATCTCGCAATTTAGGTTAAGACTTAGCTTCATAGATGTCACTTCTCTGACGGGCGAGAACGGAAGAGGAGGAGTATGGCGGTGGCGCGATTGGATTGGTGGACGGGGAGTACGCGCGCGCAGGCAGGGGCTGCGCGTTTTAGACTTAGTTTTTCTCGAATGACGGCATAGTTTGGGAAACTAGCAAATAGGTAGATACATCGATTTATTGCTGTAAATTATCAAATAATCACTATATGCTAGCTACCACAGAATTTTAAGGAGAAAACTGAGGATAATGTTCTCAGTTTTCATTATCATAGCCTACAACATAAGTATAAACAAAAGGGGAACATAAACGTTGTTTAGTGAAAGGGAAGGCCAATGATATTTCACAATAATGTCCATGCATGAAATTAAATTAGTAATATTGGATATCATATTTGAAAGGGTAACACATTTTCTACAATTTAACTCTGTCACAACATAATTTCATATTCTTTCTGGTTAGATTCTGACCTCCAATAACCAGTGTAGTAAAATCACGCGAAACCGTTATAACGCAAACGCGTAATAATTTGACGTCAAAATAGTAAATCGATCACAGCGAGAGCACCGTCCGCTCTCCACCGAGTCCCTAGTCTAGTTCTGGACTCTTTTTATTGAGTTTTTTTATTCGCCGACTATACGCGATAAGCCGAGTGATGGCGCGATCCCGAGAACCTGTTGGCAACGAAACTAGAACTAGACTACTGAGTCCCCAACTATGCACGCAAACCGAATGCGAATGGAAAGAAATGGAACGATTTAAAATAGGCTTCAAAATTGGTCACATATAGGATTATTTTGCATCTCAGTCCTTCTTCAGAAGCAAAAATTTCCAAAGGGGAGGCCCCTCCCCTTAGACCCCTCCCCTATTGGGAAATCCTGGATACGCGCCCCTGCTAGTAACGAGGTATTTCATTAACCTGTTATTAATGAATGAACTACAATACTTGGAATCACTTTGCATACAGTTGCTATGTCTAGGTCCGGTATCTGCCGGGGTTGGAACATGATCCGCCGGCAGATAGTGTTCTTGGCCGTTTTTAGAACGGTATCTGCCGATCCCCGTATCTGCCGCAACACCGGCCGTGTGTGTGTGTGTATGTGTGAGCGTGTGCTTGTGGCGAGTAGCATGAGTAGTGTAGTTCGCAAATTCGGGCGAACGACTAATAAGAGACTGCGAAATTCACTGGAGCGTAGAACCGGAGTTCGAGCTTGCTGTACGAGGGTTACGTAACTCGCAGCGAAAATAACGCTATACCGGTTTCGCGTGATTTTACTACACTGATAACAGAGAGATTACGTTTAAAGTATACCATTGCACGGGGTAGTGCAATCATCGAAAGTGAGAGCACTGCTCCCGTATAGTATAGATATTAGGGAGCTTACGAAACGGGACGGGAGATTAACAGGACGGGAGAGTCTTCTAGGGAGCTTACGAAACGGGACGGGAGAGCAACAAGACGGGGAGAGTTAACCACCGTGACGGTCCTCGCACTCTCCTGTCTGTTTTTCTATCAAGTTACGAAAACGAGCTTACGATTTCAGGACGGGAGCCTTTGAAGATGGGCGAAAAATCGGTGTACGCCTGCGCCAGTTCGAGTATCTCTCCGTCCTGTTTAATTTCAGGACGGTTCTCTTTCGAAATAACGTCCGGTCTACAGAGGGGACGGGAAGCCGTATTGTAGTTGTATAACTGACGATTAAGGGCGTGAACACTGTGCAGTGCGTTGCCGTCCACTTTTACGTAATGATTTGAAAACAAGATTCTCCCGTCCTGTTAATCTCCCGTCCCGTTTCGTAAGCTCCCTTATGTCTCATTGAGGCCTGGACGGCATCCGCGTCCATGAAAACGAGTAAAAAGGGTTTTTTTTTTTCAACACCAGGCGGGTAACCCGGGTATCTCGTTTAGGGTATCAAAAAACAGGAAAATTCTGAAAAAAGGGTATCAAATTCACGAGTGATGAGAAAAGATCCTTGAAAAGGGTAAAAAAATCACCTGATCCACAAAATATCCCGTTAAAATCCTAGGATAGTTAGAAGCAGTATCCAAGGTTCAACCTGGCAGAGAGACGCCTCTCGTCACTATTGACATAGGATCCTTGGTCTATCCTCGGATACTCTTGACATATTTGCTGTTACCGCTGTACCTGTACTGTATGATCACTTCACCTAATACCGGCCATGTCATAATACCGACCATTAAGCGTATCATGGCATCTAGCGCGCGTCTTGCAAATCAACCCATGGGACTACGCGTAGAATGCCTAGCAACGTTGAGAACAGCCAAAATAGAGCAAGATGAGGAATAAAAACGTAATTATTATCAATTTTTTGTTAATTTTTCATATTTTCATTAAAATAATCTCTTTTCATAAATTGCCATTGACTATGTGCAGGGGTCGGTAATTAAAACGCACTTCTCCCTCTATGCGTAAAATGAGATGACTCTATTGCAACGTCATTTCTACAAGAACGCGCAAGTATTATCGCTCGTTAGTACCTGGATCTTGTTCCCCAGTATTTGGGTAATAGTCTGATGAATTTTCATTACGTTTCATGAAGAATCTTTGCCGTAGTCGTTGGAAACATCGTTAAGAGGCCGGTATTAGGTAAAGGCATCATATATGTGAGAGTACTGTGGCGCAGCCTACAGTATGGCCATTGTGTGGGAGCATCGAAAATTAGCTGGATGATGCGAGGTGGAGACGTCGATCGCTAGCGGCTAGGCTCTGGCCTGCGCCGGTACACCGGCTGTCTAGCTCCCGGGCCCGCCCGGGCGCGGCAGTGCAGAGCTAGCTAGCTAGATATAGATAGAGAAACCTCAGCTTCTCGTGCAAGTTGAAATTATGACGAGATGCCAGGCGCCTGATATTATGTCTTCTTCTTCAGGTTAGTCATGTGTCCTCAATCCTGAAGATTATTACATACGGTATAGTACCAATTTCATAATTTATTTTGTTTAATTGTTATGGACAATCCGTACTAGTTTGTCTAAACATGCTAAATCAAATATGGCTGTCTTCGACATCGGTCATTCTTTTTGAGGCGCTAATGTCTAGTATGAATGAGTAATGAATGCACTTTCGTATTATCCAGCCCGCATCTCAGTATGATGGGGAGCCCTATGTTTGTCTGCGCACCTAAGGTTTTGACCTGAAAAAGAACAAGAATTGCATTAAGTTTCCCCAAAGCTTTATATGAAAAAAATCTCATCAAAATTAGAGCAAGAACAATGCCATTTTCACAACAAGAAACGGTGGCCACGTAATTTCAATTTCAAATTCAAGTTCAACATTGAAAAAACAATGGTGCCCATGTCTGCGCACTCATTCATTTTACACGTAGTTCGAAATAAAATGTCTGAAAAGACTGTTTTTTCATTATTTTGACTTGTTTTTCGCATGAATACCTATCGCTATGATTTATGAATAAATTAAAGATGAAAAGTTTGTCACTTTGTCAAAGTTTGTGTTTGTTGCGTTGTTAGGCAGTGTATACAGCCACACGCGTGTGTCTTCACCATCCAGGCACGCGCGGCAGTGACGCGTGTGGACGCGTGTGGTTGTATCCGAACCAACGAACGTAGAGGGCGGCAACACTTTGCAGGCTTGCTATGAGGAAGGGTCACTTCTTACGCGCATGCAGTTGAAGTGCGCGCACATTTTGGTAGGCATGCCAGCAAAACCATAAATCGAAGTAATACAATGACGGATTGATAGCGACATGAAGACAAAAGGAGATACTATGAATAGATACAGATTTCAAAAAAAATATATAATGCAAGAATACATTATTTGAAACATTATTCTATTCATGATACCGTGTAAATTTTATTTCTATAATCTATAATCTTATCGTAAATTGGCACCTTTGTGATCAGTGATTGTACCAGTGTGCTAAATTCATGACGTTTTCGGCAAGCTGATTTTGTGACCACTCGCAATGCATTTCGGGATAGGGGTAACCTCTCTCCCGCTGCGGGCGTACTGCTGAAATTAAATAAAATCCATTCGCTGATCCATCAAAATGCGGAATCAATGAATGCGTCGTCTGCTGACCTCGTTAACGGTATACAGTCTAGCTAGCGTCAGCGTAGGCGGCTGGGCAAGGCGAGGGAAAGGTACCGAGCGTCATACCATCTCGCTGCACTGGACGTGCCCAAGGACGTGTATATATAGATGTGCTGTCAGGGTATGAATATTTCATAATTTATGATAACGGCTAAACACATCCATAAAACAAAAAAAAAACAAAAAAAAAAACAAACAGCAACAACATTAAAGGCAAAACCAGTGATTCTTGCTGCAGGGAATTTAATTGGAAATTGGAAATTTCGACATGAATTCAATTCATATTATCTTTTATTAAAAAGTTTTAAATAATTCTATTAATTCTTGGTTATTCATGATTTATTTTTGTATTATTTTTTATTCATTTATTCAAATATTTTTTTAAAAATTAATTAATAATCAATATTATTAATATTAGGTGTGTATTTATGTATGCATATATTCATTTATTAACCCATTTCATTATTATTTTTAGAGGAGGGGTTAAGCTAAATTTAATTTGACATCGCCACTTCTATTCAGACCTCACCCAGGGGCGGATCCAGGATTGAGTATAAGAGGGGCACACAAATGAAGGTTTGTCAAGGTAGACCCGTATTTTGTTGGTCTCGCCAGCTTCTCGAATAGTCGCTCGGGGGGGGGGGGGGGGTTATGGGGGTCCAGTTTCCCTTCCATAATTTGCTGACAAGCAAAAAAAAAAAAAAAGAAAAAAGGTCTTCATTCTAAAAGGGGGGCACAAAATGCATACTTTTCTTCCAAGGGGGGGGGGGGGCAGGGGCCGGAAGTGCCCCCCTGGATCCGCCCCTTCTCTCTTTCCTGTTCACCATATCTTCTCAGTTTCGCCTTTTCTCATCTTTTTTGTCTTCCCTCTCTATCTCATACATACACATTGATCACATGTCCTGGTTCATTCACCCCTCCCCTATATGGTTCATTTCATTGATATGTGAAAGGACCTTTATCATGTTCACAGAATAATTTTCAATTACATGTATATCTTTCTCACAATCAAGATTTAAGGTACAATAGTTTATACACGTCAATTCAGAAATACGTTTATATTTTTTTACTTTTTAATGAATATTTTCTTGCATGCAGAAATGAGGACAGTTTTTAGAGAAGTTTAGACATTGTCTTACTTCTTAAATACACGTTTACTTCTTCTCCTTTAAAAATTCCAACATAATTTATATAATTCATCTTCATACACTTTTTTCATATACTACAATACAATATAGTTCCATCACAGCCGACTTGTCAAATAATATTCTCTGAGTACAAATTATGTACATGCATTTAAAAAAAAAAGTTAAATCTAAATGAATCATACGTTATTAATTTCAATCCCTTTCCAAGAAGTAAATTATTTGAATTACAATTTAAAGATTATTTACCCACTACACCCCTACAAAGAAGAAAAATAAATGACCATCTAATTTTTGTTCAACACACACCAATGACAACAATTCTACTCCTAAAAAACAAAGATAATTTTGACAGTTGTAAGAACTCTTTAAATGATCCATCTCCTTTTACGTTGGTACATGTATATTGCATGTTACTATTATTATAAATCTAACTATAAAAAAGAGGTAGGAGAAACACACAATTAGATAGTTTCAAGTCAAATGAAGTGTTGAATAGTATGGATTTTCTCAGTAGATAATGAATAAAATAATAATTTACTTAATAATTTATAAATTCATAGAATCAGATAAGTTTATTATTAATTTGTGATACACTGAAGGCAGATTTAATAAAGGAGTGGCCCTGGCAGTGTTTATCTTAAACGACAAGTAACCCCACGTGATATTCTAGATGCACCTATTGTCTGCTACGTCTTTCCATGGAGGCTGCCATTTTGTGCATGACACGGATCATTAGGTACCATATGCATTGATAATAGCCTACCTTTACAACAGATACGTCGCTTTGTTCTGATTGTATTACGATTGTTATTGGCCATGAACCTAGATAATTGACGACCCATGAGTTCTAATAGCCATCCTGTAAAGCAGATTCCTCGCTTTGTTTTGGTATTGTTACGATTGTCTCCGTCCTTGACGTCAATTCTCCGTCCTTGACGTATATTTTTTATGAAGTATATTTTTTATGAACAAATTAAGACCTTTTAAAAAATATATAAAACTAAACTTACATTTCAGAATATGTGACTTTATCTAATATATATTTGTCCTCTAAAAATCAATTACAAGTTAACGATGAAGGAAATTTTACTTGGGATGAAAAATATGTTCGTGTACACATAAAGTAATGGCAGCCCCCTTATTATTGCTAGCAGACGATAACTTGGCTGGAAAATAGTGATTTATATCTATATCCTGTGTTTTTACATGAAATTGCATGTATCAAATAAGAGGCATATACTACACCATTCAAAATAAGCTAATTCATACGCTGAGGTTACTTTCCCTTTAATATCATTTAGGGGCCCTGTAATCTCACTATATAGGCCACACAGAAGTGGAAGACCTCCTCACATTAACGAGCTACTGTAACAAAATGGCTGCATGTGACTACAACATTTGAAATGGGGAGGGGGTGGGTAAAATGGTCAAGATATAATTGAAGAACTTTAAACTCCTGTTCAGTCATTCTAATTATAATAATATACATGTATGTCCATTTATATAGCACAACTACTATACAAATATACTCTCTGCCCTTTAATTACTGCAGCTTTAGCCGAGCTGCCATGAAAGGCGCTAAGGCATTTAAGCAATTTCTCCCAACCGGTACCCATTTACTTCACCTGGGTGGAGAGTGACAAATGTAGATGACTGTTTTGCCATTAGCGCTGCGGCAGGATTCGAACTGTGAACCATATGATCCACAGTCTGGTGACGTATACACTAGACCACGACACCTCAACATGCATATTATACTTGAAGCCAGATATGATTTTAATATGAAGAAATGGGGTAACCTCGCTATTCATAAGGACCGCTTATTCATAATGCGTGACTAAATGAATAGCGGTCCTTCTAAATAGACAAATTACCATTATTCATAACTATTCATAAGAACTGATCTTCGTAACGTGTGTTAAATGCATATAGTGGTTTTCTATGAATACATGTCCTTTTGAATAGCGAGCGGACCCAGAAGAGATACATGTTGATCAAAGCAGGGGGCTATTCCACAGAAGAGCTGAAGTAGAAATCCATATCTGTCGAAAGAAAAGAGGAAAGATTTTAGACAATAGCATCCATTGTGTATTTCATAATTAAACAAGCAACAGTTAGAATTAAAATAAAACCCTGAAACTTCAAGCTTCCTATTAACACAGTTAGCATCAACTCTTTTTATGAAATGGAATAATAAGTGTGAATTCTCAAAACTATTTAAAGAGGAAGTAAGTTGGACACATAAAATTTTCAAGGCTATTCAAAAGCAACCACATTAGTAAAGTCTCAAGAAAATTCAGTTTGTATGTTTATGTGAAGAAAAATATGTGTACCTAGATTGTATTGAGGTACTAACAACAACCAGGGGCGTCGAATATGCAATGGCAGTTGCCCCCCCCCCCCCGATAATATTGAGAGGGCAAATATATCATTTTGCCCCCCCCCCCCCCCCCCCCCCCCAATCCAAAAACGGATTGACACCCCTGATAGCAATCTTACTCTTACAGCATAGACCTACCATGCAAAACTGGAGCAGCTAAGTATTTATTTGTTCCTCTCAGAATTTGTCTTCATTCTCAGCGGTAAGCCTTCATCTTCATCATCATCTGTAAAATAGATGAAGGAGAGTTGTGTAGAGAAGCATTATTATGTATTAAGAAAAAAAAATGAGATACGCTCATCCTCACCCTCGTGATCTTTTCAAAGAGGATAAATACTAACTGCATGTACAATCCATCCTAAAATATTTGTGGAATTTAATTAAAGTGTAATGTATTCAACCATCTTATTTTGTTTTGTTTCTGTTTGCATTAATTAATGAAATGTTTAATATAATAATTAAGGGGGACTAAAAATTATATTTATACTGACATCACCCTGAACATTCCCTAAAGATCTCATAATTGATTTTTAAAGACACTATTAAAAACAGCTAATTTAATATTACACTGAAGAAAACAGATCTCAGTGGTGGATAAAGGAAAAGGACAAATGAAATGTCCATTCTCTCAGAATTCTTTTGTTGTTGTTGCTGTTTTGGTTGGACAATGTAAACTAAAAACTCTTGTACCAGATTCAGCGATGAAACATTTGCGAGTTTGACTCCATTTCTGGCCAAAATCGTTATGATTTTCATCAAACAACTACAAATCTGAAAGTCAAGAGGACAATATGATTATCACAGCATTAATTACTTGATTTGAAATATATTTGGAAGTTGTTTTGAACTTGATTTTGAACTTGATTAGGCCTATGAACTTGTTACATGTAACTGTAAAGTCATTTTTGCCTCTGCCGATCTCCGCACTGTAAAACATGGCACGCGTACGCCGACCTGCCCCTATTTTGGGTTTGCCCGATATTATTTATAGAAAAATATATCGATGATGATTATCACGACAAGAATTCCTTATGTCCCAGCCCCCTTATTTTTTCATTTTTGTTAAGTGTCCGGTCATCCGAATCTGATCCCCCATCCATCATCATGATCATCATCGCTCCATCCAGCATCCGAACAATTTTTTTTTTAATTGAACAAATTAACGTTACAGTAACAGTAACACTAGTAACAGCTCTCTCTATTTTTAATTTTATTACCCTGGATTGCCAAATTTGTTTCATCATCATTTCAAATAAGTTAATCTAAATTTATAACTAAAAACAAACCTTGATTGATCCATCGTCGAGCTCCGACTCTGAGTCTACTTAGGCGGTCAGATCGAGAGAGCGAGAACTGTATAATTATGTAGCAATATTAACGTACACGGTATGCACACGGTACGGACATGGATCGAAATCGAAATACAGTGCAGTAGCAGCGAAATATAGCAGGGAAACGTTAGCAACCTCACAAATACATATTATTGTATAGTAAAGTAAAATGATAAATTTATAACCATTTTAATCTTTTTTCTCTTGAAAATTATAAAAATCATTCAACAATATTATTGAACATAACATCTTATTTTAACATTTTAATTCAAATGTTTTTGAAAGTATAAATTGAAAAAAAATCAAATCTACAATCTACCTAAAAACCTCTCTGAGAGAAAACGATGGTCACAGAAATTTAGCGAAGTGAACCTTCCTCATAGCAAGACTGCAAAGTGTTGCCGCCCTCTACGTTCGTTGATCCGAACCATAGACAAATTAAATATCACATTGCAAGAAAATCACAAATATGGCAATTAGGGCCTAATGTATCACTAGAAACTGGGAAGCTTACAGATGGCAATCGTATAAGTTTTATGTCAACTGCGTATCTGATGATTATAAAAACAACATAAATAAAAGCTCTTCTAAGCATCTGGAATATCCGATGATTCGCCAGAAATATAGCGATGTTTTGATGTCGTCACACTAGGGATCGATCCTGCTTAAGCAGACGACGTCCTATAATGAATGAACGTAATTGCAATGCAATTATTTATCAAATTATAAAGAGTTTGGTATATTTAACATGACCTTATTTCACACCATTCTAAAAGGGAAAGTGAAACTGATTCTGATAACTAAAACCGTTTGATTGTAAATACACAGGAGGAGGGTCAATGATCAGTGAAATAAACCCCATTTTCAAATTGAAAAGCCCTCCGAATAATATCACAGATTGTATTCGTTCCCTCTTGAAACGCCGAACATGCCCCGGTGCAAGCAGCTGAAAATACAATGGCGTCTTATTTTGTTTACAAGTGACTGATTCCTTTATTTTTTTAACGCTGCATGTTTCATCAAAGTAATACCATACACGAAGTTAAGAGTGAGGCAACAGACTAACATTAAGACTGACGCTAGTCAAGTAAGAGAAATAAGTGAAAAGGAGATGACAAAACAGGCACTGAAAAATGTGTAAGATGTTATGGGACATCGTCTGCTTAGTTAGACAGGACTGGTCCTTCGTGTGTCGTCACACATCTCAGCAGCGTTCAAGGAGCTCTTCAGCTGCTATATCGGGGGCTGTATTTTACAGTTTTATAATTGATAATAATCATTAATTCAAATGTTTCCAAGCGTTGAATTTGGATAACCCTGTATATGCCATCTATGCAATAATAAGTATTAAGCCAATATTTATTTTGATGGAATTTTCTTGCAATGTGATCTTTAAAACTTATAGACGGAAAGGTAGCACCCGCGGATTGCCTCATTTGCATATAAGCTGTAGCGTCACCATTCAGTCTAAGCGTATTCGGCCCGATTCGGCCCCGCCCATTTGGGAACATTTCATTTTTCCCGAAGCCCCCGATACCAAAAAAATATCGAAAAGTATCGAGAAACTCCTTATGCATTATTCATATTTGTTTTGCATACTCCGATTTATCAAACTTTGATTGGACCGGACCTTATGAATATGAATGTTCTTTAAAAGGGACGATTTGACCTCTCTTCGTCACTTCCGCTGTGAATTTGACGTCACCCGCACAAAGTAAAAAAAGTTGTGGAAAGTTTAGAGGTGAGTACACCTGTATTTATGCTTAATTTTCGAAAATTAGATTATATTTATAATATAACAAGTTCTGCCATTGTGAGTAATCTGTTTCAATTTCTCTACATTTTGAAAGGATTCTACAGAGCTGTATGTCATGAAACAATGTGTAATCTACTCTCGAACTTTCAATTCAATTTTCATCGTCATGAGCTAAATGTTGCAGCTCGATTCCCCTTACCACCCTGTCACTCGTGACGGCTTACCCGGACTTTCGGGCGGGACTATCTAGATACGTTTCGATAGATGATCTATTGATTGATGTCAATGCCAATGGCTGACAGATTTCGTAAACCTCGAAATAGATCGAACTTAGTCTGTATTTCGATGATTTGGTTATCTAAGTTAGATGTAGACGCATAGACCCCGTTATATTCTGAAAGACAAAGGGCCCAGGTGAGACCCTTTCTAAAGCCCGCCTCACACTGTGCGATTTCCTGCGATATCGCGTCGCATCGCAGGAGATTGCCCGAGATCGTGCAGTGTGAGAGGTCTTGCGACGCAACAGCAGGCGATTTTTCCAATATCGCAAGCAATCGCCTCGCATCGCAGGGTTTTGAACATGTTCAAAAATTTTGTTGCGATGCGATGCGATGCGATTTCCATCTAGTGGACAGAGGAACAACGGAGAAAGGGGAGGAGATTCTCCTTCAAATGTGGCAGGATAGCCGGATAGGCCATCATTATTTAACATCAGCCTGCCGGCCTATCACAATCGCGTGACAAAAGACAGAATGAAGACGGAAACATGTTACGAGATTGGATGTAACCGT
This sequence comes from Heliocidaris erythrogramma, assembly GCA_025617745.1. NCBI lineage: Eukaryota > Metazoa > Echinodermata > Echinoidea > Camarodonta > Echinometridae > Heliocidaris > Heliocidaris erythrogramma. The sequence goes on along the minus strand of CM046854.1, from coordinate 14,565,503 downwards.
AAGTAATTTGATGAAATTGTGCACTATGCATTTTTTATCGCACAATTTTTTTGCATATGTAGTCCCGTACATAGGATTTGATTGGAGTGTGATTTCATCGTTTTGCGCAGTGCAGGAATGGGTCGAAGATCTGACTTGAGTCTTGAGTATGGCTGTTACTTTGGATGGGAATTTTACCCTGAAAATTTTACTTAATCGTTTTGGCGAACCTCACTTGGTCTGGGATTCTCATTGTCAAATCATACCAGAACTTGAAGTCTGGTGCACACATTTGTACATTATATTTATAATTATCTAGGACTAGGCCTAAGATTAAGAAGTAAGAATAAGATTAACTAATTTGTGGGATGCTTTGACTTACTTTGTAACTCTAAATCTAATTCTAAAAAGGAATCTAATTAACCTAGTATAATAGTAAAGTAAAACAAAGAAAGTTACTAGGCCCTAGATCTAAATTACTTAGAGATAAATAAATGTAAAAACCCCATGCATATTACTGACCTCTATGTTTTTTAGGGACTACTATTTGAAGGTCCTTATTCCCCCAAAATTCGGAGTCCTTTCAGTTTCATCTCAATTCTAACCCACAAAGTACACTCAACAGCGGCAGAAGCAGTGACAAGAGTAACTATACACAGCCCTGTCGCGCCGTCTGGTCGGGCTATGACAAGAGTTGTACTAGGCCTACTCTACGTTGTGGGCACAAGAAGAGGAACTATGTTTTTACATAAATAATATGTAAGTTGTTCATAGTTGACTCGTCTAAGTTAGAAGAGAGAGTGTTGCAGCTGGCCGAAGAAGTACGGTATGTACGGTTATTAAAATAATTTGGCCCCCAGGGTGCTGGACCGACGCTTGCCTCGTTTCGGTACCTCAATTTCCCTGATATATGGGCTCGGCAGCCATGTCCATCAGTGCTTACATGCGTCGTAAACAGGATACAAATTTTAGGTAGCTGCTTTTCTCGTTGGTATTTTTTTTTCAATATCTTATCTTATAATCTTATAATATAATATAATACACTAAGGATTTCGGGCTCTTTTTTTGGTTCAAATAGGCTCCTCCCCTGGCCCTTTCGGTCCCCGCCTGTTGGTACCCACGGGTGGGGAAGGGTTCTTAGGGTGGTGGGAGGCACTTCTTGAGGGCTGACGTCCCGTCCATATTTCATAAATTCATTTTTAAACATTGAATTTCCGCAGGGAGTAGGCCTAATAATTCCACCAACCCATGAAGCGGGTTTGTAGCTTCAGGCCCAGCCAACCCATATACCTTTCCCTGTGAAGGGGAGCTATGCCAAAGAACAGCATGGCCATATATCCGCATGGCTTCAGTGTACTTTAGATCGTTCACACGTACGTGTACAGGTCATCATACAGGTATAGAGTTACATCATTTGAAGCTTCATGGTCACACACACAGTTTAGTGTGTATGTTTCACGACGTTCGCTACCGGTAATTTGACACTTTATCAGAAATTCTGATAAGAAGAAAATTCCTTCGAAAATATTTCCATAATGATTATGAATACGTATAATGATATTAATCCCTCCTCCCCTCGCCCTGGGGGTGATGGGATGACAATGTAATGGGGGAGCTGGAGGGGGGGGGGGGGGGGGGGGGGGTAGGGGGGGAAGTCAATCCGTCGGTCCTCCCAAGACCCATATAAGGGGGCCATAATCCCCCTGAAAATGAAATGACAAATTCATTTTTTCTCATTATTGCATCCTTTACAGGGGACGTACCGCTAATTATGGATGCTACTCTGAGTATTAATAAACCACAGAAAAATGGCAAGATCAAATCGCTCCCTCTAGGTCTATGCATGGATATTCTACTCGAACATTATTATATCCATATCATCAATTTTCATCAAGATGAAAATGCATTTTCTTCAGAACTCATGCAAGCTTTAGATAAATAAGACATACTCACGTGATCAGGGGCGGATCCAGAATTTAGTATAAGGCGGGGAAAACAAGTGCAGGTTTGTCAACTTTTGGAAAAGGCAGACCTGGGGGGGGGGGGGGGGGGGGGGGGGGGGGGGTGGGGGGGGGGGTGGCGAGAATTTTTTTTTTCGTCAGACCTAGAAAATTCGCTCAGGAGGGGGTGGTTATGGGGTCCCTCCATAATTCTCCGACAAGCAAAAAAATAGGTTTTATTCTAAAAGGGGCGGGGGCACAATCGACAAAAGGGCGGATCGTCTATGGTCAAAATGCATAGGCCTACTTTCCTGCCAAAGGGGGGGGGGGGGCACGGACCGGAAGTACCGCCCCCCCCCCCCCCCTGGATCCGCCAATGGACATGTTGTAAATACTTCTTGGTAAAAATAACTTTACCCGACTTTTTTATTTATTCACTTGATTATTGTAACAAATATACGGTACGGTGATTAATCATAAATCACAGCTAGCGCCCGTGGATGTCCACGGGCTGCTTCTGCTAGTATAGATGTATTAGATCTATAATATTTTTCAAAATTTCCCCTCTCTTCTAGGATTCTTTGTCATGCTGGATAAATGGATTTTATTTATATTAATTAATAGGCCGATATATTTTGCATCTCAGTTTTTGCACTCTACTATTATCCACAGCTCACCCAATACTAAGCTGAGTTGAGGTGACAGGCAAATTTATTTCAGGTTTTTGCTCAAATTTATGATTAAGGATCAAAGAATTCTTCATTATTCAATTTGTATGGACTGAAAGTGAGGTTTTGGGTATCGTTTACCTTGTTCACAAAACAATGAGTGTTTAAATTCTTTTATAGCTGCAATGTATTTTACTTCCCATTATTCAAACATAATCTCTTTTTCAGTTAACCCATTGCCTTCTGGAATCAGATGGGTCCTGTATCAAGTTTTGAGCAAACTTTAGGGAATAAGAGAATTCAGCAGTCAACAGCTACATGTTAATACTTCGAAAGTTATTGTGAGATCTACTTTAGATGATCATGATTATGTTGTACTATTTGTTTCAGAATATTCATATTGATAACTTAAGAATGTATTTTAAAATGTCATAAATCACAAGTAAGCTGGCTACTGATGTCAAGAATGTCAGAAAGTTTGTAACATGTTTCTAGCTTTTGTCCCCCCCCCCCTTATTTTTTTTTGCATAGCTCATTTTCTAATTGAAAGTTATTTTTACTATCTTTCATAGGATTTTTCAAGCTGTCTCTTGGAAGCTGTTCTGCAAGCAGTATACCATCTCATGAGAAACGCAGTGCTATCAACCCTCGATCTTTCCCACAATGCACGCACTGTAATGTCAAAGAAATTGCCTTGGAAAAGTTACTGGTAAGAATTGTTTTTGAAAACAGACTTTTAAAGAAAATTATAACTTGTCATGCAGGTTCCTTTTTTTTTATTTTACCTTGTCTTGTTTCTTTTATTTTGATTGAATTCAGTTGTTCAAAAAGATAGTGGTATAATTTGCCGAGAAATGACATGAACACAACAGATACCAGAGGGACGACACCTTTCATTCAAATAAAATGCTTAATTTTGATTTAATCTGTCAAAACATATTTTTATAAATGAATAGATTTTCATTGATTTTAATTGCAATTGCACAAAATTATTTTGAATGTATTGCATTCAGGCTGAGCGAAGCAAATAAATTCTGGATCTTATCGCTTAATCAGTTTTTATTCTTTGTCAAACATCTATCCAGTAAAGTGTATTCAAGTACAGTATAATATGCCGACAATTTGTTTGCTGTTTGATTTAAGCAGGGAAATGTAATTAACTCTTAGTTACATTTCCCTGATTTAAGCCAGTGAGAATGAGTTTGATTGTAGAGTAATCAAGGGTGTTACTAAACTGATGGATTTAGTTAATGTACCCTTTGTTTCTTTTTGTTATTAGCTCTTTATTACTTATCATTGTACCTCTCATGTTTGATTAATGAAGCTGTAAACATCTCAGATAGCATCTACCAGATGAAATCTACCAGATGACCATCCTATAGAAGCTATAAATGCCTCACACAACCAAATATCCACCTTGCCAGAGAGTTTCTATGAACTGTCATCCCTCAGAATTTTAGATTTGAGTGACAATGAAATCACAGGTATGTTCTCTTATTTCTCACTCATATGTCTGAATAAATATGAAATGTGAATACATGAATAACTAGAATTTAATTCGTCATGAGGACGAATTAGGTGGTCTGTCTTTCAATTTGTACGATCATGATTGTAATCAAGATGATCATAATAATGGGGAAATACTAAACTGAAGATAGGATGTCAAGAATGCCATGAATGGAGATGCTTCTTGAGGACATCATAATGATGATGGTGATAATGATGATAATGATTGGGATAATGGTGATGACCATGACTGCAATGACAGTGACCTTAACCATGCCAAATATGAAAGAGAAATCACATTTCGTTATGAAGATACGACCATAAGTTGATTTGTACAAAATGGCGCCTAGATGATGTCACGATAACCTGATGACCATGAAAAAGATGTGGGAACTTGACCTTATTAGGACCGATGACTGACGAAAATTTGAAGATAATTGAGTAAGCCAATTTTGAGAAATTGTGATATCAAATAGGATTAATGATATTGCAGGATAACTTTAATACACTTCAGGAATTCAGATTTTCCATAAGGTTATACATAAACTACTGCACACTACTTTCTAATAGACCTAACATGCAAAATAAGGCATTTGATCAAAAATTGGAGACCACACTTATAAAAGTTTATAGTCTCAGCTATAACATACTAAAATCTGGAAGAAAATAGACCCAAAACAACTGAGATACAGCTCAGAGAACAATGTCATGTAGATTCATGATTAAAAAAAAATCATCTTCCATAGACATAACACGCAAATAGGGGGAATTCTGACATGGCATCTTTAATTGAAAATTTCACTATAATGACGTCATCAACATGAAAAATGGTGGTGATCGATTTTGCAGGAAATTGCCTCAGCTACAACATATTAAAATCTGGGCGAAAAACGACCAATAATTACGAATTTAGAGCCAAATTTGTATAAATGTGATGACGTCAAAACATGAAAAATGGAAATTTTGAATTCTGGCGCCCATTTTGATGACGTCATAATGTTTATCAGGGTCAAATGATACATGAAATGACATCCATGATTCATGTGACTGCCTCACTTCGCGCGATTCGCCAAGTGAGGAGTTTCGGTCGAAATACTACAAACGTTCAAAACTCCAACAGAAATATATTCGCAGAGCCCAGAATTGTTGGTCGAAACTATTTATTAACAAATCCGTTCTCCGAGATAAAATACTGTAACATAACAAAACGAAAAAACAACAAATTAGTAACAATATACTAATGAGAACAACATAGCTATATAATATACTGCACTAATATACGATCTGTTACAAAATCCCAACAGATAATTTAAGAACTAAAATGCTTACTCATTTTCGAAATATAATAACATAAAGAAGACATAAATTATACAAATTCTAAACACAAGCTTGGGCAAAGAGTTAATCAGCTCTTCTGTTTAAAAGGTATATTGAAATAATGTTAACAAGGAAATTATGTGTAGATTCTGTTTCAATTCAAGAATATTATTCAGTATCAATAAACAATAATGAAGTACTGATAAACTATAAGATCGAATTAACCAAATAGTTAGCAACTAAAATATACAATTATGTAATGACATTGAAGCTGCATGTAAACATGTGTATTTTATATCTTATAAAAATACCGAAAGGTTTAATAATGAACTTACCAATTGGAGGCTATGAGCCTTTTACACTGGATACTAACGAAAATCGAAAAAGCCAAAACTACGAAAGACGATCGAACGAAAGCCAACTTCTAGTGACTTGACGCAACGAAATCTAAAACGAATCTGATTAGTTTGGCTGTCCTACTAACTTGACCAGAGCAAAAGGTACCAGCATAAGTTCTAGCTTAGACAAAGCAATAGGGGTGACACACATGGGACCATTGTCCCTCCCCTAGCCGAGTAAATTAACTACCAATATAGATGTCTACTGGCCACCTCATGAACAATAAACATCCTATACAAGGTGTATACACAACAAACAAAGACAAGATAGGGACAAGACATTTGAGAAAGCCAAGTTCTGTGCATAAGCTATACTACAGGCGAAGTGGACATGTGTATGTACAACCATATACTACATAAACTAAAGTGATATTACACAATATATCAAAATCATTATTAACAACTAGAAAGGCCGTCAAAGGCGGCAGACCCACGCCTTAACCCAATATAGGTTTTGTTTTGTTGCGATTATTTTTGTAAGCAGTAGCCATTCAAAGGGGATAACAAGAGGCACATCTCCCCCCCCCCCCCCCATAAATATTGCCATATCCAGGTCATAGCTTTGTGTATCCCCACCCTTGAAAAAATTCTTCTGAAAAAGATATTTTATTATCGAAACATCCCTCCCCTAAAAGTAATTGATTAGACATGTGTCAGAGAGCGTGGCGTGGTGAGAAAAAAAAATGTTAGCAATTTGTATTCAGTGTTCAGTCATGTAAGTGTTAGTAAATGTATTCATGTTCTATCTTTAAATTACATTGCAATTGGGGTTTTTTTTTTTTCATCGGGCTTGGATAAAATATATATGACAACAAATAAAGTTGGATCTAGACTTCAAAATGACATGCATGCGAGGCACAGAGCTTACTCACTCAGCTCAGTCACCACCCATCAACAAAGTCAAAGTGGATACTGGCGTGCATGCCCGTATTCGGCGAACCTCGATCAGCCACCAAATTTTGCAAATCCACACAAATTAAAAAAAAATACAGTTTTTGTATATATTTTACAACTACGAAATCCACTCAAACAGACATAAATGAGGTATAAACTAGTTATATGACAGGACCGTTATAACCCAAAGAAAAAAGTTCAATCCTACTACAGTGAGCCAGGCACAGGCTGACTCCCTGGGGTTATGTACTCCCTAGCCCGACCAGATCCCCGTCACTTCGCGACAGCGCTGTGTATAGTTATGTACGTACAGCTAGCTACACAGCCCACTAGCACTCACTCAGATCAACACACGCGAACGCTCGCGAGTGCGATAAACTCACTCACGTCGAACAAACTCACCAGATTTTCACCGAAAACAATTAAAATCACGTACTACACGTCCACCAGGATAAAATAAATCACAAAAACTTCCACAACAAAGTGGAAAGAACCGGGGAAAATAAACAAAATGCACAGAAGATAAGAAATAGAGGAGAAGCCGTAGGGCTAGGGTAGCCTGAATCTAAATGAATTTGTGGATAAAAAAGGTATCGCGCGCGATAGCTATAGAGCCTAGCCGCCTATTAGTATACCGTACATAGCCGCTTTCGGAGTAGTAGTTCAAGCCCGCGAAAAATCCCTTGTTGCTGGGATACGTTGGCTTTGAATATTCATTGCAGGCTCGTACGGATTTGAAGTGAAATGGCAAATAATGGGTCTAAAAGTCTTCTAAAATTCATAAACCTGAAATAGACTTTTGGTGAGACGAAGTAATGAGTGTTTTGATTGGCCAAAATATTTCTGCATCTGCAGGCGAAGTTTGGGGTCATCAATCTTTCTAGTTTCTTTCCTGTCACTATCTGAACTGAAGTTCCTATACTTTACTACAGGGTCAAAACTTCAAGGTCACACAGAATGTGCAGGGGTCAACCAATCATCACCAAAATCTAATCGATTCTTTCCTGTCACTTTCTGAACATTCCCTGAAAATTTGGTGCAAATCCGTTCACCCGTTCTCTTGTTATCTTGTACACAAACAAACAAACAAACAAAAAAAAACAAACAAACAAACATACGGAGCCCTTTACATAACCCTGCCGATTTCATCGGCGTGGGTAAAAATATCAAAATCATTATTAACGAAAATATCTAAGAACATTCACTGTAGAAAATTGGTCAATATTATTCACTGCAAACTGCTGCAGTGACATGGCTCCTTTAACTGATTCCAATCAGTTATTAATCTAAAACAATATCTAACATGAATGAAAAGTTCAAAACATATCGAGATATAATCTGCAATTATTAAAAAAAAACACTAATTTACATTATGATACATAATCCTGCCAAGTATGCACAACGAGATATGGCATTTAAGAGGTGCAATATAAACAAAACTATATTGAATATGCATCCAAATCCAAACGAGATATTTATTTTTTTTACCAAGTTATAACGTTCAAAGGAATTAAGATAAAGGAAAAAGGAAGCCATATACAAAAGATAGAGAATGGAAGAGAGAAAAGTGGGGAAAAACACGATACATCTAGTTCAAGTCCTTTGACGGTTTAGTTGGCTCCTTGATGGGGAATCCACTGGTCTTCCGATTTCAGTACAGCCTTATGAAGCATCTTCTGAAGTCAGCAAAGCGCCATCGTTTACGCTTTCGTTTTTCCCTTCGTTTCTCATTTCGTCCATGGGACTGCCAGTGCATTCTAGATGGCACTGTCACGTTTTCTGCAACATCCACTTCTGCCCATGATGCATCCATGACGTTCCGCTGAACTGCAGTCGTTTTGCAGCTTGCAAGGTGGGCGTCTCCTGATGACTTGAAAAGTCTACTGATGACCCCAATTCTAATGATTGGTCTCTCTGCACATCAAAATTGTCCTCCGCTTGAGCTACGACTTCTGACATATTTACTTGCTGGACGGCTGATGAGCACTTCTCTTCTGTTAATAGCATGGACATATCAATCTCTGCACTGCATGATGTCATCATCGGCTCTGCTGCAGGCTTCAAGTCGGACAATTCCCGCACAACTTCTGATGACTGAATCTTTGATCGAACATTAACCATCTCATTACTAATTGGACTCGGCTGAATTTGGTCAAACACTTCTATGTCTCTGCTATTCTCAATCGAACCTTGATGCTTGCACTTTGTGGTTACAAGTACATCACTCGTCTGGTTACAGGTATCCTGCCTGTCACAATGTTCTCTTAAATTAACAAGGCTTGTCAAATAGTCGTCTGATGATGTTGCAATTCTCCCAGATCCTTCTTCAACTACGTTTCCACTAAGAAGGGGTGTCGCTTCTTGTTGGGAGGGCGTGGTCACCGTCTTCACTTGAGAACATGTTGCATTAACTACTCTATTCCTCCTCTCTTCTTTCATTTCGTCAAGGTCAGAAAATTCATTTTCGTACCTTTCAATAGCCACTTGCTCTGCTCGTATTTTGGCTAACTGTCTTCTCTTTTCTAGAGTGCTCCACGCTACCTTGATTCTAGCCTCTTCTTCAGCAAAGGCAAGGTCGACTTCCAAGGCTGCCTCTGCCTTCCATAGTTTGAGTTTATCGCTAGCAACAGATGAACGTGAACTCACTTTGGTGGCTCGGCTAGCCTTGCTTCGACGGCTGCTTTGGCTGACGATGCTTTTGCTTGTGCCATCCTCCTCAAGCTTCACGGGTTCCATAGCGAATCGAGTTCTGCATCCAGATATCGAGATCAGCTACACAGCGTTCGTTTGTATTTTATTGTGACTGCCTCACTTCGCGCGATTCGCCAAGTGAGGAGTTTCGGTCGAAATACTACAAACGTTCAAAACTCCAACAGAAATATATTCGCAGAGCCCAGAATTGTTGGTCGAAACTATTTATTAACAAATCCGTTCTCCGAGATAAAATACTGTAACATAACAAAACGAAAAAACAACAAATTAGTAACAATATACTAATGAGAACAACATAGCTATATAATATACTGCACTAATATACGATCTGTTACAAAATCCCAACAGATAATTTAAGAACTAAAATGCTTACTCATTTTCGAAATATAATAACATAAAGAAGACATAAATTATACAAATTCTAAACACAAGCTTGGGCAAAGAGTTAATCAGCTCTTCTGTTTAAAAGGTATATTGAAATAATGTTAACAAGGAAATTATGTGTAGATTCTGTTTCAATTCAAGAATATTATTCAGTATCAATAAACAATAATGAAGTACTGATAAACTATAAAATCGAATTAACCAAATAGTTAGCAACTAAAATATACAATTATGTAATGACATTGAAGCTGCATGTAAACATGTGTATTTTATATATCTTATAAAAATACCGAAAGGTTTAATAATGAACTTACCAATTGGAGGCTATGAGCCTTTTACACTGGATACTAACGAAAATCGAAAAAGCCAAAACTACGAAAGACGATCGAACGAAAGCCAACTTCTAGTGACTTGACGCAACGAAATCTAAAACGAATCTGATTAGTTTGGCTGTCCTACTAACTTGACCAGAGCAAAAGGTACCAGCAAAAGTTCTAGCTTAGACAAAGCAATAGGGGTGACACACATGGGACCATTGTCCCTCCCCTAGCCGAGTAAATTAACTACCAATATAGATGTCTACTGGCCACCTCATGAACAATAAACATCCTATACAAGGTGTATACACAACAAAGACAAGATAGGGACAAGACATTTGAGAAAGCCAAGTTCTGTGCATAAGCTATACTACAGGCGAAGTGGACATGTGTATGTACAACCATATACTACATAAACTAAAGTGATATTACACAATATATCAAAATCATTATTAACAAAAATATCAAAATCATTATTAACGAAAATATCTAAGAACATTCACTGTAGAAAATTGGTCAATATTATTCACTGCAAACTGCTGCAGTGACAATTCATACACTACCTGATGATGATGGGGGGGGGGGGGGGGGGGGAGGAGTTGTCAACGGGCTATCTAACGAGCTACAGTGAATTTTGTATAGGCATGTTTTTGCCCATATAGGTGACCCGACGCCTCATTTAAGTTGGAACAAAAGAGTGCTAAACCTTTGCTCTCTGTGTGCGCCCAAGTAAAACTGGGTATTAAATGGCCATAGCAACCGGTAAGAAGGGATTATCAGATTAGGCTGAATTTTGGCAAGCTGCTGCAGGAGGACCTATTCATTACTCACTCCAAAAATCAATTTAATACCTTTAGAGGTAAAGTAGTAATTTGGCATTGAATGAAAGTATTACAAAAGCTCTCCAAACATCCATTAGCTCGACAGGTGAACAAAAAGGAGTCATTTTAAAATGCCCCAAAAACATATTTCTAAGTCGAATTACAACTCACAAACTTGAGACATGATAGAATGATAATGAAAATACCCATTTCTATCAAAAAAAGAAAATCGACTGATCCAAGCAAATTTACTATTTTGGGCTGTTTGCTACGTTGTGGTCCGTGCGACTTATTGTAGGTTTTGAGGCGGCGGGTCACATATGGCCTATAGTGAGGGATCACGCCCGCGCGCGTGCTGCAAACTTTGACGGACGATAATTTCCTTATTAATTGTCGTAGAAAGATAGAAAAGGTATCAAATTGCTCAGAATTTTGTGTTCTATGAGAGCACACAAGAAAAAAATGGCGATTTTAGGCTCCGTCATGGTGGAATACGGGAAAACGCGCACGCACCCGTGTACGCACGCAAATTTTTGAAATGCTCAAAATGACCTGAAACGTGTGCAGACTTGATCCTACGTGATTTTGAGCATTTTTAAATTTTGACGCGCGCGTACGCGCACGTCCTGACCTTTAGATGACCTGTGAGGACGTGACTTGATGACCCGTCATGTGAACTTCATGTGATGCGAATATAGTTGATTTTTGATGATCGATTATGAAGATATAATCGATCTTGTAAATTTACAAAATGGCGTCTTGATGACGTCACGATGACATGATGACCTTGTGCTTTTCACAGTCAAGTTTTCGTACAAAATTTTATGGCTGTGCCAAATTTCAAAAAGATTCAAGATTTAGTTTTTAAGTATTGGGCCTAGCAAAAAATAGTGGTTTTGGTGGTTTTTGGAGAATTAATATGAAATTTCCCATTTTTTCATTTGTCAATGGGAGGAAAATAAGGAAAAATGTGAAGAATCTTTAAATTGGAAGTAAAATGGTCCAACATTTCCTCCAAAGTTCCAAAAAAATTTTCGTTGTAGATGAGAGGATAGACGAGAAATTAAGGAAAAGATGGACAAGAAAACGACGTAAAAAAAAAACTAATTGAGCTACGAATGTGTTTTTTTGTGTGCATGATGTTTGGTCAAGATGTGATGATTGTGGAAAGATTCAGAAAGATCGACCAACTTGTTTAGGAGTTATCGGGGTTGGCATTTTTCATTGTTGTGCGCGCACTGACGCGCGAACATAAGCGTACGCGCGCGTCTAATTTTCTGAAATTGACCGGATCAGTATTAGCTTTAATCCTGCCAAATATGAGTGAGAAATGACTTTCCGTTATGAAGATATGACCATGAACTAATACACGACAGGGAATCAAAATTTCCATAGGGTTGTACACAAACTACTGGAGACTACTTTCCAATAGACATAACATGCAAAATAAGGCAGTTTATTGCATGGTTTGTGATTGTGTATGTTATAATAGTCGAACAAGATCGTAAATTGAAAGGCAAAAAGAAGCAAAAAAAAAAATTTTTTAATGGACGCACACCGGGATCGAACCTGGGTCACCGGAATGGAGTGCTTTAACCAATAGACCAAAATATTTCCCATAGAGATAACACGTAAACGAAAAACGGGATTCTCAAATCCCATTTTGTAGTTGAAAATTGGGCATAATCCCGACATCTGTTCAAAAATTGGAGACAACACTTATGAAAGCTTATAGTCTCAGCTACAACATATTAAAATCTGGAAGGAAATAGACCCAAAATAACTGAGATACTGCCCAGAGAACGATGTCATGTAGATTCATGAGTAGAAAAAAAATCATCTTCAATAGACATAACACGCAAATAGGGGAATTCTGACATGGCGTCTTTAATTGAAAATTTCTCTATGATGCCTTCATCAAAATGAAAAATGGTGGAAAGTGATCTGGTAGAGAATGGTCTCAGCTATAACATATCAAAATTTGGAAGAAAATCGACCACCTATTACTGAAATATTATCTAAAGAATACAAAAATGATGACTTCATTTTTTCAAAATGATATTTTTTAGTTCATGTGGAAATATGATGACGTCAGAACATGAGATAAGTAAAGATTCTGCATGAATTCAAATCTACAACTCACAGGCTTTCAGAATACGTAATGAAATTTGGGGGTATCCGTGCATTCTGAGGAGCTATGGCGAATTCTAGATAGGCATGTTTTTCCCACTTTTTACATGAGAATGCCTGTTGACGCGCGCAGGAATTTGAAAGTTTGACGCGCGCCTGTGGCATTATGGAAGGTCGAGAATGACTGTAAATACATGTAGTTGGAAATTGTCAAGAATAGTGTCAGGAAGACAAACCATGCGAAAAAAACGGCATTTTTAAGTTTTGTACGCGCTGCGAGCGCGCATAACGCGCGCGCGGACACGCTTAAAATGACCTGAACCGTACTCTAATTTGATTAAAAAGTGATTTTGAGCATTTCTAAATTTTGACGCGCGCGTACGTGCGCGTCATGATGCGCGCGCGGATTTGGTTGACATTTTATGTTGACGCTTGACCTGAAGTTCATGTGTGTCAAATATGGTTCATTTTTGATAACTCGTTATGAAGATATCATTGATAATGTGATTTCACAAAAAGGCGCCTGGATGACGTCACGATGACCTGATGACCTTGAAAAAGATACCCGAGCTTGAACTCATAAAACCTGATTACTGATGAAAATTTGATAAAAATTGACTCAGCCGATTTTGAGGAATCATGGTAACAAGAAAGTGGTGGAAAAATAAAAATAAAGAAAGAAAATTCTGACGAAATTGAAAGGTGATCTGTCTACGACAGACCACCTAATAAGGATTGAAAACCAGGAATGAATTCAGCTTGTGCTGGACTTTGCTGGATTTCTGTCTTGTATCGAGCAAAACAAAATTCCCTATTTACATTTTTTGTATTCCCGGTAATTATGATTTTTGGAATCCAGCTGCCAGCCTTTCCCAGGTAAATTACATCCAGGGTTATAACATTATTTAGTCCAAAAGGGGGCTGCAGAAAAAAACTACTCAAAAAGCCCTTTTATGTCTTTGTTTTTCTCTAAGGGTGGGGGGGGGGGGGGGGGTTGGCCTCTTCAGTTTTCACTTCACCCCATAAATCTGCCTGCATGTATGTTTGAGTAATACTGGCATCCATAATTTTATGATTCACAAATTAAAATCCATATTTGAATATTAATAAGAACAAATGAAATGACAATACATTTGGTTTTTCTATCAATGAAAAATTAAATACCGTACATGAATTTCAAGCAAATGTGTTGATAAATAAGAACATCTATTTTGATCCCTCGATTTCCTTGCAGATCTGGATGCAAGCAACTCTTTGGCATGTCTGTCATTGAAGAAATCAACTTGGACCTCAATCCCATACCTGGTGATACCTACTCAGAACTTTTA